>OY992886.1:86894479-87286979 GCA_963921405.1 Cepaea hortensis
CCATGAGCAGGACGTGGCAACTCCTCGGGTGAGCCCAGTCTCAGGGCAATATGTGCCGGCTCTGCAATTACGGAAGCCTCCTTGGATAGCCAGGGAATGCCCATGATCTGCCCCTGCCTTCCCTTGAGGGCCGACCGCGATGTCGTTGATCGTTCTATCTTGAACAGCTGAGATGTGGGCGACATCACAACAGTCTAACGTGCCTCGAAACCAGAGGAAGGTTAACCTCATTAAAAAATGCCCGCCGGAAGCCGGAAGTGTCGTCCTACGGGTGGCAAACTAAAAATTGACACTACGCAATTACGTCCGAGTGAAATGTCTCGTCCGAATGTCTCTCGTGCTAGGAACAGCTCTGACTACCTAGTTTCCGAATGCCGCTCTTGTTCGGAACAGCTCTGACTAGGTAGTTTTCCGAATGTCTGTCGTGCCTGGAACAGCTCTGACGGGCGCAACGACAAGCACATGTCCGAAAACTCGCTGAGTGGATGCCGTCTGCAAACCTGTCTGGTTTGTGCGGGAATGGCCCGGGGAAAACGAAATGACCAATATATTGAAGTGAGGATTTAAAGCAGCCATGAGCAGGACGTGACGATTTCCCTCGGTGAGCCCAGATCCAGGGCGTTATGTGTCGGCCCTGCAACTATGGAAGCAACCTTGGATGGCGGAAAATGCTATGGACTGTCCCTGCCTTCCTTTGAGGGATGACCGTTGTCTTCGACCGTTCAGCCTTGGCCAGCATGGTTGTAGATGGCACCACAAAAGTGAGAGTCTCCCAGGAATGCTACCTGGTCAAAAAAGCACGCTATTGTCGGATGTGTTGGCCTACGGGTTTCGGCCCAAGGGCGCATAACAGACACACCGCAATCACATCTGAAAAAACACTCCGGATGAACGAAAAGAAGAAGAAGAACTCAAGCCTAGTACATACACACTATTTATTGTAGTGATGGACTGAATTTTGCGTGTGGATTAGCTTTCATACTAATAGTGTCCCTTGCCAACAGGCGAACCCACTCCGACTTCAGAAGTTCTTGTAATTTACGTCCCTAAGTCAAGGACGACAGGTCAATATTTTAGTCCAACTGTCCGGTGTAGGGGTTGAACCCCTAACCTCGGCATCAGCACAACGAATGTTTACGAACACGCGTTCTTACCCATTCGACCTGTGGATATGGATTCAACTAGAGAGTGACGGAAGTGGTTAGCATCCATACACTTATATATCTGCTGAGAGAGACATTATAGTCGTGCCTTGAGTGCGAGACGTCACTTTTGTTGACCACTGGGCAATAATATTTGTTGATAAGAAGCAAGGAAGCATATCATCATCATCATCTTGTACCATGCCAGCTGGTGTAGGCATTCATGTCTCTCATACATCTCGGTCTTTGGTGTTCTGGATCAACTCTGATGCTGATATTCTTCATGCCACCGTCTCAATCCATTCAGCACCATTTCTCTTGGTCGGCTTCTGCCTCTCTTCACCTCGATTATTTCCAGTTGTCACGATGTTTTTTAATGTCTCTCTTCTGATCAATTGACCAAAGAAAGCTGTTTGTCTCTTTCTTATTGTTTTATATAGTGTTCTAGTTTCATTAGCCTCTTTCAGGCAATCGTCGTTAGTTGCTCTGGCAGTTCAAGGAATTCACAACATTCGTCTAAGGAACAGCATCTCTGTTGCTGCCAAGTTCTTCCTAATTTGTTCATTTACATTCTAAGATTCACTGCAATTCAGCAAAACAGGTTCTATATAGCACTTTGGCACGGTCTTTCTTACATTCAATGTTAGTGACTTATAAGGTAGCACAGCTGACGTTATTTGACCTGATTGACGTATTCTGTCATTTCGGCTTCGGTATGTCGTTTCCGGCATGAACGCTGATAGAGTTGCGTTTTTCTTTCAATTTCCTCCATAATTCTCGAGCAATAGTTCTTGAACAAATAAATTCCCTACCGGTTTGCTGGACCTGTCGTAGGTTCATCCTTATCATTTGCTGGACCTGTCGTAGGTTCATCATTCTGTGAAGATGGCAGATTGGACAGAGAAATTGAAATCATATGCCAAAAAGCTAGTGCACTTACATATAAACTATCACCCTTACTGAAACATTCAAACATACCCATGTCAGCAAAACGACAGAAAATAAACAGCATATTCACATCAACCCTGTGCTACCAATCTCAAACCTGGACTTTATCCAAATTACAACTACGCAAAATCAACACCTGCGAAATGAGATGCCTGAGGAGAGCTGCCAACTTAACAATCCGAGACCGAGTAAGAAATGCTACTATCAGACAGACTGTGGGATCAACACCTTGTGCCACATTTATTGAAAGACATAAAATCAAGTGGTTTGAGCATGTCGTTAGAATGCAACATCAGCAACTACCATCACTGGCCTTACATCAAAGATCATCTGCGACGAGACCACGAGGACGTCCAAGAAGAAAATGGAGTGACAACATCAGAGACATTGTACAACCACACGGAATGACACTATCCAGTGCCGCCCACCGGGCGCTGGAACGCAAATTATTCCTCCCCACGACGCTTGACGGCAGAAGTGGGAGATGATGATGGTGATGATGATGACATATTCTGTTATAGTGGAGACTTACGTTGTTGCTAGTTTGTGTTCAACGACAAACATAATAAAGACAGAAGGAACAGGAGAGGAAGAAAATGCATAGGAACGGAATCTTACCATTGTTTTTGTGAAAACATGGTGGTCAGTGGCTAATCTATGGAACAGAACGGACCATACAGGGGCACCGCGTATATCCCTGAAGACTGGGACATCATGAAGCCCAAGCTAAACTAATTTCATCGTAGGTCCGCTTCTGATCGTGGTACTAAGAATGTCCAAACACAAGTTGGCAGTTTTAAGAAAACAGACAACAGATATACAACCAAGAAGAACGTTTTATCTTTACAAGAGATAAGAGTCAGATAATTTCACAGTTACACTATTTCCCCCTAAAAACTTATCGCTTTAACTGTAACGTTTTATGGGTTAGCCGCTCCCCACGCGAGAAGATAAAACTTATTTAGATATTTTATTTCACAACACATTCTAGTGAAGCAACTCGCTATCAAGATTTGTATCATATATTTCCCCTCTGCTGTGTGTCCACCGTGACGAGGTAGAGGGGCTTGCGCGTCCCAATGACCCCAAGAGCTATGCCGACGGTAGCACAGCTACTGGTAGGGCCACCCATGTCGGACAGGTCAAGGGAGAGGGACCAGACGAAGAGACACACAAACCTGCTGCCTTGTAGGTAGACTGGGGACAGTCAAAGGCTAGGAAAAGCACCTCGAATAAATGCTTGTCGAAATCGGATGTACTGAGCCACAGGCTTGACAAAGCAGTGCAACGTAAAACCTGCTGCCTTGTAGGTAGACTGGGGACAGTCAAAGGCTAGGGAAAGCATCCCGAATAAATGCTTGTCGAAATCGGATGTACTGAGCCACAGGCTTGACAAAGCAGTGCAACGTAACTTAATTCATGATGTCACAAATCAAAATTAATCGTTATGGTGCTAATCCCGTGAAGTCCCATCAGGCGGCGATAGTGCCGGGCCCCCTGCCCCGAGGGGGTCCACCCATGACTACTGGTGGTCACCTTCCCCTGTGCTGTGGAGTCAAGGCACAGAGGAGTAGGTTAAGAGCTATTGACCAAAGACCCCGGACATTCAACATACTACAGTGGAATGCCGAAGGAGTTTACAAGAAGAAAGACTCCCCAACACAGCGTCTTCATAAAGATAGAATAGATGTGGCATGCATTCAAGAGACACACCTCAACGCCAATCACAAATGCTCAGTCAGAGGATATCAGGCCACACGTTTCGACCGCGAAGGGCACAAAGGAGGAGTTCTAATATTTACACGAAATACAATACCTTGCAGCGAAGTATCTGTG
The DNA here is from genome assembly GCA_963921405.1 of Cepaea hortensis. NCBI lineage: Eukaryota > Metazoa > Mollusca > Gastropoda > Stylommatophora > Helicidae > Cepaea > Cepaea hortensis. Next base: position 86,898,406 of record OY992886.1, read on the forward strand.
ATCTCTGACAACCAAACGGAAATTATAGGTGTTGATATAATGATAAAGGACGTGAAAATAAGAATCTACAATCTGTATAGCCCAGCAGATAAGGACCTTACACTCTCAAACATGAAAATAACTGACACAAACTGCATTATTGTCGGAGACTTTAATAGCCGTTCAGAAAGATGGGGATACCCAGATACTGACAAAAGAGGAGATGAATTGGAGGACTGGGAAATAGACTCAAATCTCCATCTACTCAACAAAGCGGATGACACACCGAGCTTCTACTCCAGAAGATGGCTCACCACTTCTACTACAGACTTAGCTTTCTGCACAGGAGACATCCTCCACAAAATCGATCGCCAAGTGTTGGACCAATTAGCAGGTAGTGACGACAGACCAATCAAGCTTGTAATGAATATGGAGTATGTTCCACAGGAGCAAAAGCCCTTGCCCCGCTGGAATTACAAACGAGCAGATTGGGACAGATTTGCCATACTAACAGACAAATATTGTGAAAACATAAATACACGATATGGCAACATAAAGCAAATGGTGGAAAGTCTAAACAGAGCGATAATACAGGCAGCCACTGAGTCAATTCCAAGAGGAGCGAGGAAAAATTACAAACAATACTGGACTGAAGAACTACAAAGTTTGGAGGACAAAGTTGAAGATGCCAGGAAGGCAGCAGAGAGAGAACAAACAATTGAAGCGAACATCTCTCTCAAAGCCATCTCAGCAAAATATAAAAGGACAGTAAATCAAACAACAAGAGATTGTTGGAGGGAAAAAACAGAAAACCTGAATTTTGACAGGGATGGAAACAAACTATGGAAACTAGTGAAAGCCATGAACAATGAAGGACCTAGAAACAAACAAATAACAATTAAACAAGGAAATGCCTTGCTTACAGGAAAAAAGGCTGCAAATGCACTAATGGAACACTATGCAAATGCAAACCACATTGATATTACAACCGAACAGAATAAAGCAATCAAAGACAAACAGATACATCATAGAAATACAGAGACAGCAGCAGAATATATGATGGCAAATCTAACAATGGAAGAAATGGAACAGGCAATGAGTACCCTAAAAAAGAAGAAATCACCATGAAAGGATGGAATCACAAATGAAATGCTAATAGGACTAGGCACCAAGGCAAAGAAGAAACTACCAGCAGTCCTAAATAACAGCTGGAAGAGAGGAATAGTCCCACAGGCATGGAAGGAAGCTATACTAATACCAGTCAAAAGGAAAGGAAAAGACCTGGAAGAACCAAATGGCTATCGACCTATCAGTCTACTTAGCTGTTTAGGAAAATTAATGGAATGCATTATCAATGGCACGCTAACATGGCATCTGGAAGAAAACAAACTCTTAACACCACACCAAGCAGGATTCACAAAGTACAGATCCACTGAAGATCAAATAACCTATATAGCTCAGGAAATAGAGGATGCCTTCCAAGAGAAAAAGCACACACTAGCAGTCTGGATAGATTTAGAAAAAGCATTTGATAAAGTATGGAAGGAAGGACTGAAAGTAAAACTGCAAAAAATGCATGTTTGTGGAAAAATGTATAAATGGATCAGCCACTACCTTGAGAACAGAACTGCCAGGACAAAAGTACAAGGACAAACAAGCAAAATGATGCTGTTGGAGCAAGGTGTCCCCCAAGGAGGAGTTCTTTCACCAACATTATTCCTAGCATATATAAATGACATCACGGAAAATTTTCCAGCCAGAGTACACACATCGTCCTTTGAAGATGACTAGCCATATGGACATACGCCTATTAATGAACTAGAAAAGATCACTTGTTTACAACCAATGCAGGACAGAAGAGATAGCAGAGCCCAGCAACAAGCAGAAAAATTTAGAAGATTGACAGACCACCCTATGTATAACAGGTTTAATGGTTTTGGAAAAGGAAGACTGAAGCGTAGCAACTTTGTAGAAACTGCAAAACGAAAGATTAGGGCAGATCCCATACTTAACACATCAACAGTCAAGCCCATTTACAATGCACACAACTTCCCAGCTTGGAGACAGCAGCAACTGCCTGAGATGATAGAAAACATTCCTGGTATTGAGAAAAAGAACACTCAGAATGAAACCGAAAGAAGAAAAATAACCCTCAACTACACAAAAGAACATTACCCAAGCAGCAATTGGACCCATGCATATACAGATGGATCAGCCAAAGATTCAATTAAAAATGGAGGAGGAGGAATTCTCCTTAATTTTAAAAATGGAATGATAAAAACACAGTCAGTGGCAACTGGAAAATTTTCAAGTAACTTCAAAGCGGAGGTAGAGGCTTTGAAAACTGCAGCAGAAATGCTCTTGATGGAGGAAAATAAAGAGAAGCAAATAGCTATCTTCACAGATGCAAAGTCAGCTATCTCAATACTGAAGAGCAAAAACAGCACAGAACTAGCTGACCTAAGAGCAGCACTCCATGGTCTATGCCAGAAATCCAAAAAAGTTGTAATACAGTGGATCCCATCACATTGCAGTATACCTGGAAATGAAGAGGCTGACAGACTAGCAAAAGAGGGTGGACGATTACCACAGCCTGACATAGACATAACCTATAATGAGGCAAAAAGGTTTATAAAAAGCACTTATAGAACCAAATGGGAATCAGAGCATCCAGGCCACCAGAAGGATGATGCATATTACAAACTCGACCGAAGAGAACAAGTAGCAATCTTCAGACTCCACACAGGACATAACAGGCTAAAACACCACTTGTTCAATAAACTAAAGATAGGAGATACCGATGAATGTAATTGTGGAACTGGTAAAAGGACAGCTAAACATTTGCTGCAGGAGTGCCCAATATATGCAGAACTGAGAACGATATTTTGGCCCACGCCTGCTTCATTTGATGACAAGCTCTATGGAGATATCAACAAGCTCAAGTTGACTACAGCTTACTTTAACTACATTCAGGTTGACATCTAAAGGTGCATGAAGATGTATTTAGACTGCCACACTTCATACCACAGGTATGTCGGTTACAAAAGCGTCCCAGAGGCATGAAATGGAATATTGCTTGGATAGCACATCCATTACGTGGAAAGTCCGAATCAAAAGCTCACTGTGTGGGCTTCGTAAATGGTGGAAAAAGTGTCCTAGTGACACGAAATGGAATATGGCTTGGATAGCAAATCCATTACGTGAAAAGTCCGAATCGAAAGCTCACTGTGTGGGCTTCATAAAAGGTGGAAAAAGTGTCCTAGTGACAAGAAATGGAATATTGCTTGGATAGCAAATTCATTATGTGGAAAGTCTTAATCGAAAGCTCACTGTGTGGATGTCATCTGCAGACTGCATTCTTCTGGTTTCCAGAGGAACAGCCTATGGTGAACGGAAGGCCCAATATACGGAAGTGAGGCTAAGCAGCCATGTGCAGGACGTGACGATTCCTTGGGTGAGCCCAGTACCAGAGCGCTGTGTGATGGCTCTGCAAGTATGGAAGCCTCCTTGGATGGCGGGGAATGCCCATAGTCTGCCCCTGCCTTCCCTTGAGGGTTGACCAGGATGTCTTTGGCTGTTCTATATGGGCCAGCTAGGATGGGGGATAACACCACAACAGTGAGATTCAAACGTCCTAAGAAACCCCCGGGAAGGTTGACCCGGTCAACAAATGCCCGCAGAAGTCGGATGTGTCGGCCTAACGGCGCAAGAACGCAGCTCTGCTGTAAACAGGCACAACGCAGTCACATCCGGAAAAAAACATCAGGATGAACGCAGAAGAAGGAGAAGTACCATATATTTATCTTTATTTTATATGTTCCCTTTGTTTATAGTTGCACCTATTTTGTTTTGTTCTGCTTCTGTTATCTATCTAGGATGGGGGATATCACCACAACAGTGTTGTGATCACATGTTCATGCTCTAGTTAAACAAATAGCCAAAAAAGTATACCAACTTGCCAAAATTAAAAATTTCCTTGACGAAAACACAAGAAAGATATTCTATACTTCTCATATACAAACACATATTGATTACTGCTCCACAGTCTGGGATGGATGCTCCAAATCAATAACAAAACGCCTATATTCACTCCAGAAAAGGGCAGTGCGTTTAATTAATGGTGAAAAGCTTACCGACAATTCTAACCTATATAAACGTCTCCGGTTACTGCCACTATACAAGCGCCTGCTTTTTAATAAAACCAAACTAATTCACAAAATCCTATTTCAAAATGCTCCAAGCTACCTTTGGCCATTGTTTAAATATAACGCTAGACATAGCGAACGACTAAATATACTTCATGTCCCTAAACCTAGGATAGACTTATATAAAACAAGCTTAGCATACTCTGCCGCTCAGTTGTGGAACAATCTTCCACAAGAAATCAAAGACACCACCAATCATGATACATACATTCGCAACCTGTTTGAACACTACCTTAGTACAGACTACATGCCCCCATAACAAACAACACAAAAAAGACAATAATGGTAACTTATCTCAAACGACAACTAGCCAAAAAACATTCCCTTATGTTTGGCACGTTACACCCGCCTTAGGTATTTATAATGCCCATGTTAAACACTGCTTCAGTGAGTCATTTGTTATTGATTATTTTTCATGCGTTTTAATGTTCTTTTGTTGTCAAAAGTTGCTTCATAAGTGATGTTGAATGAAAGAATGTATGAGAGGAAATAGAGAAGAAGGGCAGAATGTCAGACGGGCCTGCGTGCCCAATTCTTAACCCTTTGAAAATAAAGACTTATTATTATTATTATTATTATTATTATCTTCCGTAAAACGTAAAACAATTTAACAATACTTCTGTGAATCAGTAATACCGCAAAATCTCGAGTATAATACGCACCATTTTTACTCAGTAGTTCCTACTAAAACTAGGGTGCATGCTATACGCGAGTGCTTAAAAAAAAACATTGTCAATATCGAAAGTACACAATACTGGAAAGTCTGTGAAGTTTTGGTCACAACTTGACAGTCAAAATAGCGCGAAATTGAACGTGCCAGGTGTTTTCTTATGTGTCAGAAATTATTCTTGGAATAAAATCTTGAAACACTACTGTGTGTGTACCAAACACTAATTTTCATGTTACAGAAAAATGTAACCTAAAACAAACATGCGTAATATACACGAGATTGTTTGGTAACAACCATCACCAGTTTAGTCATCCACAAACGTGTTCTAGTAAAGCTCACAATCTACTTTTGGTTTGTGTGTGTGTGTGTGTGTGTGTGTGTGTGTGTGTGTGTGTGTGTGACAGAGAGAGACAGAGAGAGAGAGAGAGAGAGAGAGAGAGAGAGAGAGAGAGAGAGAGAGAGAGAGAGAGAGATTCATTCATTGTCATTTAGTAGTATACAAAAGAGACAGAGACATGAACGTATTTGTCATTTAGTAGGACACACAATAAACGGACAAATGAACGTATTTGTCATTTGGTAAGACATGTGGTCAAGGGACATCTGAACGGATTCGTCATTTACATATTCAATGGACATCATTTACGCAGGATATAGGAGTGTGCTAATGGGTGCCAGAGGCTTTGCCACTCAGTGTTGTCCGGTCACATCATATCTGCGGTCCCAGTCATCCCAGATCTCCCGCCAGTTCAGGCCGGACACTTCCGGTCAGCTGACGCACGGAGATAGCGGACATATGAAACCAGTCTGAATTTGGTTTGTGTGCTCCGGGTTATTTAGTTTATGTGCCTAATTCTTCGAGCGGCTGGCTGAGTGATTAGTAAGCTAGTTTTCTTTCGGGAGACCCCGGGTTCGAATTCTCGGCAAGGTGTGGATATTTTTTTGTCTGGAAGGAAAATCCTAACCTGCACAGTCAGCGGCTACTGTATTAGCCAGGCGCCTTAATTCGTCAGGCTTAAGTATTTCTCCCCCCCTCCACCCCTCCCAAGGGTAAGGTATAGGGTGTATTGTTAATGGCTGCGCAGTGTTTGAAAATATTGCCGTTCCAAGTTTTGTATTCACCCTCTGTAAAGTTAATGCAACATAATAGGTAAATACAAAAATTGGACCGGCAATATTTTCAAACACTGCACAGTCATTTAAAATATATCCTGTAATATAGGCAGTAAATGATAGCAATTCTTCGACTGGAGTACACCAGCTACGTAATTTTTTAAAATATTTTTATGTAATATATATCAATGTCTGTTTGTTGTTTTTGTGCCTCAGTGTCCATTCTTAACTTGTGATTGTGTTCTTGTAAAGCCAAGTAACTCCACTTCTAATTTATCTTTGAATTATTCATTGTACTTTTTACAGCTTTACTGTAATTCCAACAACTCCCTGCATTGCTGAAATCTTGTACTGGGTTCTGAAAAACAGCAAGGGTTCAGTTGTTGGCTTCAGTGATGTCTCACTTATTTCTGACATCAGCAACACAGCTGCTATAACTCTTTCAAGGCCCAAACAAAGCGTAGTGTGTGATCGACTCAAGCCTTAGAAACCCCAGCCACAGTGTAATGTGTTCTCTTACATTTTACATTTGATCTGGGCATTCTAAAAAAATCTGGCTTCCCGCGTGTCTACTTCCGCTATGTGCTTAGCTTCTGTAAAAGTAATGCAGGAAGTAACCCTTACATAAATGCACTCCGACATCAAACATCCCTGCTTGTGAGCCAGAAAGATGCATAAATAAATAGAGCCTATAGGCAGTGGATCCGTCTTGTAGTGGTGGAGAGAGTTGTGGGTTCTGATGACCCCAAGAGCTATGCCAACGGTAGCGCATCTACTGGTAGGGTCTCCCGTGTTGGACAGGCCGAGGACTAAGAACCAGTGCATAAACCTACTGTCTTCTAGGTAGACTGAGGATAGTCAAAGACCAGGGAAAGTAAACCCAAAATATGCTTGTAGAAGTTGGATGTACCGTTTCACGGGTTTGACGAAACAGTGCAGCGCAACGCACTTGATAATGTCAAATACATGAGAGAGTTAAGTTCAGTTCAGTTCAGTTCAGTCGCGGTTCCAACATCACAGCAACGGGTCGTCCTCATTATGCTCCGTTCCTGTGCCATTGAATATCACATAAAATGTTCCTCACTGCCCCATGTGAAAAGTGGAAAAAACAGGAGTCTCGACAAACAACAGCCCGCTCAGGCACACTGTACATAATGCCGCCACCAGAATGTCACCACAAAAGTCCTCCACGAAAATGCAGTTCATCATCGATGGAAACGACATAATAAAACAAGGCAAAGAACCGGTCACTTCTGCGACACAAACAGCCGCCATGCATGCAGATATTTCTAGATGTTGTTGTTCCGTTTCTAGATGGTTTCTAGCCAGCTACGTCATTTTTCAAGCGTCACAAACAGCCGCCATGCATGCCGATATTTCTAGATGTTGTTCCGTTTCTAGATATTTTCTAGCCAGCTACGCCACATTTCAAGCGTGCAGTTCATGCCACAACACCTCGGACAGATGTAAAAAACATTTCACTATACACAATGCCGTCTCCAGAATGCCAAAACGACAGTCCTCAACGAAACACAATTCATCGTCAAAGGAAGCGGCAGTCAACCAGAAGACCAGCAGCCACACATTTCTGCATAAGGCATATAAACCGGTCAATTCTGGGACATAGCCAACCGCCATTGTTCTGAACATCCAGTTCACGCTCCACAAACACGGACAGATTTAAAAACATTTCACACGAAATTCACATCTCACAGCATCAACTCAACTCAGTAACAGGGCATCGGAACCATAAACTACCAGTCCAACATGAGGAAAATGCGAATGCAAACGGTGGCCCGAGCATAAACACTCCAGAGGCCTCAATCGTTTCACTGCCTATCCTCCATGTTCGTGACCGGAAGTTTAAAAAAGATAAAAAATACATGAGAGAGGGACGAAGAAGTATATACTTGGTTAATCTCTCTCTCTCTCTCTCTCTCTCTCTCTCTCTCTCTCTCTCTCTCTCTCTCTCTCTCTCTCTCTCTCTCTCTCTCTCTCTCTGTTCGCGTTGTGTGTGTGTGTGTGTGTGTGTGTGTGTGTGTGTGTGTGTTGTGTGTGTCTGCATATGTGTGCTTAGGTATAGGCTGGCTGACTTAGAGGTAGAGCAACCACTCTGACTGAAGTAATCCGGATTTTTTAAAAACAAAATGAGGAACCACTTGGTCCTGAAGTATTGTGATCTTATTCTTTTTCGGTGTTAGTGATCATGCGTATAGATATTATGTGTTTAGAAATCCTATGTATAAAGATCATGTGTATAACAATCGTGTGAATAGAGACCCTGTATATAGAGACCCTGTATATAGAGACCCTGTATATAGAGATCCTGTGTACAACGATCCTGTGTATAGAGATCCTGTATATAGAGATCCTGTGTATAAAAGATGTGCAATCAGACTGCCTCTGCGAGTTTTTATACAATGGTATGAGCATCGATCGGTTAGAAACCAATGGCAAACTGCTAACATAAATTTGTCTAGTAAATCACAAACAGTTAAAAAATGATGTAATTTGAAGCAATCAACTACCGTTTTTGTTTTTTGGATGTAATTTCGTTGTGCATGTTTACAGCATAACTGCTATATTTACCCTCTCGATCAACACATCCGCCTTCTCACGATAGTCATCCCGGGAAAAGCGCGTGTTTTGTGTACTTACCAGGTTCAGGGTTCAAGTATTCCGTTGGTCCCGTGCCAGAGACAGCTAGGTGTGGCGAGAATGTCGGTGATTTAGAGACAATATAACGGATGAACTTGTCATAAAAACAGGAAATCCGTTTGTGTGTTATAGGCGCCCATATGTGATGCCGTGCTGTAGCCTATCATGCATACCGTAGAAGGTGACAAAGGAGGGTTGGTGGGAGATTGGCTAAGTCACTCCGTGGAAAACATGAGCTGCACAGTTCAATCACTCACAAACGAGTCTGCAAAGGGCCTGGTATGAGGGGTTGAGTGCCTAAACTCCACTGAGCGATGAAAAGAAGAAGAAAGAGGAGGGAAAATAAGAATAAGAATAAGAATGAGGACGAGGAGGAGGAGGAAGAAGAATGAGAAACAGAAGTAGCAAAAGAAGAAGAAGAAGGAGGAGGAGGAGAAGGAGGAATAAGAATGAGGAGTAATAATAATAAGAAGAAGGGAGAAGAATAAGAAGAAGAAGGAGGAGGTGAACGAGAAGAGGGAGAAAGAGGAGGAGGAAGAGGAAGAATAAGAAAAAGAGGAAGGGAGAATAGAATGAGGAGGAATAAGAATAAGAAGAAGGGAGAAAAATAAGAAGAAGAAGGAGGAGGTGAACGAAAAGAAAGAGAAAGAGGAGGAGGAAGAGGAAGAATAAGAAAAAGAGGAAGGGAGAAGAAGGAGCAAGAGGAGGAGGAGGAGGAAGAAGAAGAAGAAGAAGAAGAAGAAGAAGAAGAAGAAGAAGAAGAAGAAGAAGAAGAAGAAGAAGAAGAAGAAGAAGAAGAAGAAGAAGAAGAAGAACGAACGAACGAATGAATGAACGAACGAACGAACGAACGAAATTTATTTTCAAATGGTAACAAATTGGGCACGCAGGCTTGTCATACATCCAGCCCTTCTAATCACTCATCTTTCGTTCATCAAGAGGAGTGGCTGGCCGAGTTGCTAGAACGCCGGACTCTCCTTCGGGAGACCCGGGTTCGATCACTCAGTAAGGTGTGGGAGCTTTTTTTCTGTCGGGGGCAAAAAGAAAATCCTAACCTGCACAGTTCGCAGCGACTGCACTAGCCAGGCGGCCTTAACTCCTCAGGCTCAAAGACTCCACTGCCATATACCGCAAGGTACTATATCTCCCCACACATACCCCAACATACATCTCCCCACACACACCACCCACACACATCCCTCCCCACACTCCCACCCACCAACACATCCCCACCAACAAACACCTACACACCCAACCCACCCACACATCCTCCACCCACACATGAAGAAGAAGAAGGAGGAGAAGCAGCAGCAGCAGCAGCAGCAGCAGCAGCAGAAGAAGAAGAAGAAGAAGAAGAAGAAGAAGAAGAAGAAGAAGAAGAAGAAGAAGAAGAAGAAGAAGAAGAAGAAAAAGAAGAAGAAGAGGATGAGAGGAGGGAGAAGAATAAGAAGAAGAAGAAGGAGGATGTGAACGAGAAGAAGGAAAAAGAGGAGGAGGGAGAGGAAAAATAAGAATAAGAGGAAGGGGGAAGAAGGAGAAGAAGAAGAAGAGGAGGATGATGGGAGGAGGAGGAGGAGAAGGAGGAGGAGATGGAGGAGGAGGGGAGGAGGAGGAGGGAAGGAGGAGGACAAGAAGAAAAAACATGAAAATTATGTCCTTATTAGATGACCATTGTTAAACTTCATAGTAACAGTGTAATACGAGTTTGATTCTGAATCATATTACTGTTACCATGTCATATCACATTATTCAAGTCGCTCTTTAGGAAACCTTTCTGCCGAACGGTTTAATGTGCGTTCGTGCCCCAGGTACCTCCTATTTTTCACCATGATCCAATAGGCTAGGCATTCCATTCACTATCCGGGATCGGGATGGGTCTCAAACTCTCGGGTTTCTTATGTTCTAAACCAGTGTTCGAGTTAGAAGCAGACAGCTTACCTCTACAACTCAACGCTTCCCCCGACCGCTCATTCCACAATCCCAGCCCCCCCCCCCCCCCCCCCCGCTTGTTTTGGCGTCAGTTATATTTAACCACTAAACAGTTCAGCACGTTGTAAACACATGTTTATTTTCGACATGTATATCTGCCTGTCACACACACACACACACACACACACACACACACACACACGCACACGCACAGAAACACATACATATGTATGTGTGTGGGTGTTTGCGTATGTGTGCGGGCGTGTGTATGTGTAGGTGTGTGTAGTCGTGTGTATGTGTAGGTGTGTATTATGTAAGTATGTGTTTATGTATGTATATGTATATCATCATGTTCCAGTGCCTTGCCGGCTGGCGTGGGGGATGATGCCTCTCCACAAATTGCGATATCCAACGTCATGGATCACTTCGTGCGCTGACTCCCTTCCGTGCCATGACACATGACTGTCAAGAATGTTTTTTTACCGCTGCCTTCCTCTATCTCTCTTTCCACAAATCTTTCCGGCTGTCACAACATGTTCCAGTTTCTGTCTTCTCATAATGTGGCCCAACTGCCTCTTTCTGATGTTTGTGATACCTTGTCTTTGCGACTTTATTTCCCTCAACATGCCCAGATTGCTAACTATGGCTGCCCAAGTAATTCTCTAAATTCTTCTATAAAACCACATCTCCAAGGGTTCTATATATGTATCTTACATATACCACTCAACCATGTACTTGTACAGGGTGTTGAAAAGCCTCACTACACTTTGTATGTAGAACACATTTGAAAAATAAAATACATGATGTCATCAAAATATGTGCTCCACAATCCATCGTGAAGCAATATGCAGCGAATGGCTGTCGTCTGCTGGAGTAATTCTTTGCACTCCAAACAGAATGGTGTTATGTCTTCTATTTACAAAATGTAGTGAGACTTTACAAACACCTGGTACATTATCTATTCTTACAGCCATAGATAAAGACAAGGCGTCGTGTTACATGATCTGCTGGAGCTAACGCTGGAGGGACGCCGTGCAAAAGAACGATAACATTATATTTTTGTGAGTGGGACAACCATCAGAAGTCAGAGTGGCCGAGAGGTGTATTGCGCTCGCGCTTAAACCGCTTGTGCTCCGACGTCGGGGTAGTGGGTTAATTCCAGAGACCGATCAGTTGGACTGAAAAATTTACATCTCGTGCAGAAAGCGATGTTAAACTACTGAACGTAACATTACTGAGGAAATCAACATAGGGATGATGATAACGTCCTGTAGAAGACATGCCACGTTTCACTGATTAAATGCCATGTCTTAAACGAATTCCCGTATCTGCCATGGCCTTACATACAGTAGTTTTCCCTAAGCAACTCCCTTTAATTTTATATATAAAACAACATGTCTGCAAACATATTAACAACTATTACGCCATAACTGTGACACACTTCTGCACCTCATTTCCCGCCATCCATTTTTGTGTGGTGCAAACCTACTATTTGTTTGGCGCTTAACCTGTTATTGAGTCTTGATTGCAGACAATGAACAGGACCTGCAAAATTTAGTAAATACGGTTGTTGCACACAATGAACAAGGGTTAGAACTGAATATTAAGAAGACACAAATTATGGTCGTCACTGGGAAGAAGGAAATACCACAATGTGATATACGAGTAACTGGGCATATTCTTAAGCAAGTGAATCGATACAGTTATCTCGGCACAGTCGTAACATCTGATGGGGGATGCCTTGAAGAGATTAGAACAAGAATTGCCATTTCGAAGGTAGCCTTTTGCAAGATGAAAAACATTCTGACCAATAAAAAGATATAAATTGAAACGAGAAAAAGAGTGTTGAGATACTACATAGAACCTGTACTTTAATACGGATGTGAAGCGTGGACAATGAGCAGACAAGCTGAAAAATATCTGATGGCTGTGGAAATATGGTTTCTTAGGAAAATGCAAAGAATACCATGGATAGACAGAAAAACCAATGAACAAGTCCTTCAAGAAACATATGAAGATGGTTCCAAATTGCTGTATGTAGCCGGGGCGCAGTGTTGGGGTGAGCGCCCAACATTGCTTAAATACCCCAATGGCTCGTGAATACATAACCTCTGCAGCAAAATTCCAACTCCTGGCCTTCACGTGGCGGAACTGTTTTAACTAACAGGAGAAGGGGCGACGGCGAGTATCTGGCGCCGGAAAATAACCAGTGTGCTCTAGATGTGTATACACATACATGCATGTGCAGACACGTGTGTGCGTGTGTGCACATCTAAACTCGAGTGAGACCACAGTCTGCTCTAGCAAAGGAAAGGTGCTGAAGACGGAGGCAACCAGCCAGGAGGCGCACCACAGAAATCAGGATGCCACGCACTTACGCAAAATGGAATATGTCGACTGCTGCTAAAAGTTATGGTGCTCGCCCTGCTTTGGACCCCCAGGCAGGTGCAGTGCCGGGCCCTATGTCTCGAAAGGGTCCAACCCCAACTACTGGAGGTCCTTCTCAGATGTCCTGTGGAGCCAGGGGACATGAGAATAGAACAGCTGGCCATACTAAACTAAGACTTAAAATAATGCACTGGAATGCGGATGGAGTCAGCAACAAAAAAGTAGAATTAGAAAACATCCTGGACAAAGAAAAAGTAAGCATATGTTGCTTGCAAGAAACTCACCTCAACGAAAATATAGCCTTCAAAATCAGAGGCTACCAGTGTTACCGATCTGACCGAAAGGACAGGCGAAAAGGTGGGATACTTACCCTTGTAAAAAATAACATCACTGCTTCCCAAATCGAAGTCTATATGGAAGGGGCTGAGTATCAGACACTTAAACTTAAAACAGGCTATACAGACCTACATCTGATCAATTACTACTGTCCAAGTGACCGTCCACAGGCACTGGACACACTACCATTAACAGAAAAAATGATTGTGTGCGGCGATTTCAACAGCCACTCGCAGAGTTGGGGCTATGATCACATGGACCAGAGAGGAGAGAGACTGGAAGACTGGCAGGATGAGAATAGATTCATCTTGGTTAACAAGCCGTCCGACCCACATACTTTCTACTCGAGATCATGGCACTCTACAACTACACCTGACCTGGCTTTTCATTCACCAGACCTGGAGTGGAACATTACACGAATTGTTGGGAAACAACTAGGTGGCAGTGACCATCGACCAGTCTTTCTAACTGTAGAAAATGAGCTTTTAAGTGAAAGCAGCACCCTCTCGAGGTGGAACTACAAGAAAGCAGACTGGGCAGTGTACAAGCATCGCACCAGCATACTGGTTAGAAACCTGAACACTGAGAAAGACATAAATAAAGTAGTTGAAGAGTTTGGGAAATGCATACTACAGGCAGCGCGAGAAACAGTACCAAGAGGAGCCCGTAAACAATATAAACCCTACTGGAGTAGTGAACTGGAACAGTTGCATAATGATGTGGAAGTATGTAGAAAGCAAGCAGAGGCCACACCCAGCCAAGAGCACCACAATAAATTCCAGCATGCAAAAGCCAAATTTCAAAGGGCCAAGCTGCAGGCTAGACGGAAAAGCTGGCAGGAGAAAACGGAGTCTCTGAACTTTGAAAGAGACACAGGAAATTGTGGAAGCTAATAAATCAACTTAACGATGAGGGCACAGGGAGAAACTCAAAAACTGCACTACATAAAGATGGAAACATCTTAACAAGAAAGCAAACAGCTGACCATTTTGCGGACTCATTCGCACAAGATAACAATATCAAAATCAGTCAAGAGAAACAACAAGAGATTCAAGAGAAACGGCAACATACAGGACAGAAGGAAATAGTACATGAGGTTCTGGAGGCACCCATCACAATCAGCGAACTGGAGCTAGCCATATCAAAACTGAAAATGAGAAAGTCACCAGGAGCTGATGGTATCTCCAATGAAATGATCAGGAACCTAGGAACAGAGGCCAAAGCAAAGCTGTTGCAGATCTTCAATAACAGTTGGGCCTTAGGCAGTGTTCCACAAGCCTGGAGAGAAGCAATCATGATACCCCTCCTAAAATCAGGGAAAGATAGTTCCATTGCCTCTAGCTACAGACCAATTAGCCTCACCAGCTGTCTCTGCAAAACACTGGAACGCATCATCAATCACAGACTGCAGTGGTACATTGAAAGTAAAAACATCCTTGTGCCACAGCAGGCTGGCTTTAGGCAGTGCTACTCTACGGAAGATCAGACAAACTACGTCTCTCAAGAAATTGAGGATGCATTCCAAGCGAAGAAGCTGGTGCTTGCGGCATGGATAGATTTGAAGAAAGCCTTTGACAAAGTCTGGAAAGAAGGTCTGATGAATAAACTGAGAAACTGCAAAGTCAATGGAAGAATGTACAAATGGGTGAAAGCATACTTGCACAACAGAAGAGCCCGAGTACAGATAGACGGACTAAAGAGCAAGAAAGTACTACTGCGTCACGGAGTTCCCCAGGGCGGAGTATTGTCCCCCACACTCTTTCTAATCTTCATCAATGATCTCGTTGCTAATCTACCGCATGGAATTAAAGCCGCAATGTACGCCGATGACCTGGTTCTATGGAGCACAAATGAACATGCATCAGTGGCCACCAGATTACTACAAAGAGCTGTAGATACATTTGTTGCATGGGCAAATAGATGGTGTGTCAGCATAAACACTGACAAGTGCAGCACCACCCTATTTACCCTCTCTCCAAAACAAAAGGCAGGGACCATCCAGATAAATGGAACACCCCTACGAGAAGATAAAGAACCAACATACCTTGGAGTAACATTTGATGGCAGGCTGACATGGAGAAAGCACATCAACAAAGCAGTAGCAAAAGCCAGAAGGAAAATAGCCATCCTGAGAAAGCTAAGTGGAACCACATGGGGAGCCAGTGGGAACATACTTAGCAAAGTTTATCAACAGAGCATACGACCACACCTGGAATACGGGTCAACTGCATGGTGTTCGGCAGCAAAAACCACACTACAAGAGCTGGACAAAGTGCAAAATCAAGCACTTAGAGTCACCACAGGAGGGATGAGATCAACCCCTATAGTTGAAATGGAGAAGATGGGGAGGACACAAGCACTGAGTGAGCGCAGAGATACGAAAACGCTAATACAAGCAGAAAAGTTCCTCAGCTTGCCAGGCCACCCTATGAAGAACAGATTTGAAAACCTAGCTATGGGGCGGTCGAAAAGAAGTAGTTTTATCCACCAGGCCAAACGACTCTGCAGAGAAACCACCGATCTGCCCAGAGTTGGTATCCCCCTAACAACTATTCCAGAGCGAACTCCATGGAAAGATGAGCATAGACTATCATTACAAATCCAGACAAAAGTGAGAGGAATATTTGACAAGGAAGAACAGAACAGTGTTCAGCGCAGAACAGCCACTCTCAGCTTCATTGATGAAGAATACCCACAGGACCTCTGGATCCGAGTCTACACAGATGGGTCAGCACAAAATGCTGTTCGAAATGGAGGAGCGCGGTGTACATAGAATACCCAAATAATACCAGGGACACAGCTAGAGTACCGACAGGAAAGTACTGCCATAACTACGATGCTAAAATTGAGGCAATCAAGATAGCAACAGAGAAATTACTAAATACCAGCAATGGTACACAACCTGTGGTGCTATTGACAGATGCAAAATCAGTACTCGAGGCGCTCCTGTCTGGGAAATTGCCAGTACTAAGGACACTACTTTCTGAACTTAGCAGTCAGCATAAGGTCACAATACAGTGGATACCATCCCACTGTGGAGTACCCGGGAACGACAGAGCTGATCAATTGGCTAAGGAAGGAGCCAAAGAAGAACAGCCTGATGTACCTGTAACATACCACCAAAAGAAAAGAATGATCAAATCAGCCAGAAAGCCACCAAAACCTGCTCAAGATGACTACCACGTTATGGATAGACCAGAACAAGTCATTATTCTGCGCCTCAGAACAGGGCACAATAGATTACGCAACCACATGTATACAAAATTCAAGATTGGTGAAACAGCCATGTGTACATGTGGATTGGCGTCGCAGACAGCAGAGCACATACTCCAAGACTGCCCAAAATATAACATATCTAGGCAAACCTTCTGGCCTAGAGAGACGGCAGTGGAAGATAAACTCTATGGACCGCTGTGTGAACTGAAAAAGACAGTTCAATTCATACAAGAGACAGCATTGCAGTTATAGACATATTTCAAGCGAACGAAAGAAGAAGAACAAATGAAGATCGTAAACAGATTAGAGACATTAGACGTAGACAGTCAAAATAATTTGGGCATGTTATGAGAAGAAATGACTTGGAGAACTTGGTGACAACTGGCAAGATCGAAGGGAAGAGACCAAGGGGAAGACCGAGAAGTAAATACCTGGATGGCTTGGCCACGTGGCATGGCCGAAACAGGAACACGGAGCTGATCCACGACTCTGATGATCGAGTGAGATGGCAAAACATGACCGCCCACGCTTACCGGCATGGCACATGATGTATGGATGGAATCTGCTACACAACAGTGACGTGATGGAGTGGAAGAAGAATGTGTGAGTGCACTGTAAAGAGGCGCTTGTAGAGAGTGGTGTAGTCACATTACCGCCCATCTTAAACATGGAGTGGCCACTTTATTTATTTTTCTGCTCGCTCGCTTTGAACTCAAGCGTAGTCCCTAGATACAACTTCTAGTAGTACTGGACTGAATTTTGCGTATAGATTAGCTTTCCCTATTAACAGTGTCCTTCGCCATCAGGCGTACCCACTCCGACTTCAGAGGCACTCGTAATTTACGTCTCCAAGTCAAGGATGATAGGTCAACATTTTAGTCCAACTGTCCGGTGTAGGGGTTGAACCCTTTACCTCGGAATCAGCACACCGAATGTTTAAGAACACGCATGTTCTTATCTATTCGGCCATGCTGACCGATGGCACTTTATGATTGTGACCAACAATTACCATACACAATATTCTCAATTAGTTAAGTTCAGTTATGGTGTTAAGGGTTAAGTAGGGAAGGAACCAATGGCAGGCTCAGCAAGCCGGTAAGGGATTTGCTTGATCCTAGAAACATACTGCTCATGAATCATGGAGGAAATTGGAGGAAAAGCGATAGTCACATGATCATCAATAACCCCTCCCTACGACGTCTAACGGCATACGTGGAAGACAACAACAACAACAACAACAGCAGCAGCAGCAACAACAATAACAACAACAATAATAATAACAGCAACAACAACAACAACAATACAAGTTAATTGTGGATTCATTTTATCGAAAATAATGGCGATGCCTGCTACTTGATTCTGAACTGAACATCCGTGTCATGTGGTCGTGAAATAATCCCATCTGTTAACCCAGATTCCCTGTATCCGGAATGACAGTTGGTCGCACATGGTAATCACCTCTTCCCTGTAGCGCGCTTGAATGACATTTCCAAGAAAGTCAAGTTAGAATATTGCATGTACTTAACAGGATGTTGCAGTCAACATAAATATTGTTTGACTATTTGTGATTTTCTTGGCATGTTTACGTTCAGTAGTTTACCACTGATGTCTGAATACCGCGTTCGAAACAAATCTGCATGCGCTTTGGAAGCAGAAAAACTGCGCCGGTTTTCATACAATTGTCTGAGCGTCGGTCGTTCAGAAAGCAAAGGACGTCATACGCTCTTGCTAATGTTGTCCTTAGGGTTATCCAGATAACTAAACAGATCGCACATCCAGAAGGTGATGCAGAGGTGACGTGGTTGAGAGGATTCTGTGTTTGCCACTGATTGGCAAGTTATCGGACTGGAGCTCCTCAGCCTGGATAAGGTGAAACTATGGTAGCCAGTTGTGGATTGAGCCTGACAGCCACCGACAGATAGTTGTTCTTCTTTCGTTCGCTTGAAATCTGTCTGTATGAATTTCACTGTCTTTTTTAGTTCAAGTCTTTGTTTGGTGTTACCAGATGCTCTGTTCTCATATCCCCTGGCTCCACAGAACATCTGAGAAGGACCTCTGGTCGATTTGGTTGAACCTTTTCGAGGCAAAGGGTCGGTACTACACCTGCCTGGGGTGTCCATAGCAGGGCAAGCGCCATAACGTTATGCAGTTATCGACATATTTCAAGGCGTGATTCCGTGGCATCCTGATTTCTGTGGTGCACCTCCTGGTTGGCTGCCTCTGTCTTCAGCACATTTCCTAGAGTAGTCCAGTAGTTTTACGGCGCCAGAGATCGCTGTCACCACTTCTCCTGGTAGTTAAAACAGTACCGCCACATGAAGGCCAGGAGTTTGACTTTTGCTGCCAGAAATGATGAATACACAAACCAGGGGGTATTTTGCAGGGCTAGACGTCACTGGCTATACCAGCAATTTGGAACCGTAGAAAGTTGTTATTTATGATCTCAAGTTCGCGAAGGTAGGCAGAGAATTTATATATATATAGACCAGTATTGTCTCTGCCGAAAAGGGAAACAATGGCAGATTAACAGCATCGGGCTGGAATATTTTACAAGAACCTTTGGTTTCTAGTGATAATATAACGCGACCCTTGGTAGCGTTATAGGATACCTAGCCTCATTGGATACAGGAGAAAAAACATGTCGACCACACACAATTCTCGGGGTAATTCGAAAATACAAAGAGTTTTAGGAATGATAACCCACCCGGGGGTAGACTGGATCACCGGAGAAAGTAAAGCGTAACCAAGGTATGCTGAAGTTGGACGCACTGGCGTCTGAGTTTGAGAGTGCATAACTAGTAATAGTAGTAGTAGTAGTAACAGTAGTAGTAGTCGAAGTAGTAGTAGTAGTAGTAGTGGTGGTGGTGGTGGTGGTGGTGGTGGTGGTGGTGGTGGGGTAGTACTAGTAGTAGTAGTAGTAGTAGTAGTAGTAGTAGTAGTAGTAGTAGTAGTAGTAGTAGTAGTAGTAGTAGTAGTAGTAGTAGTAGTAGTAGTAAGAAGAAGAAGTAGAAGGTGGGGGAGGAAGAGGAGGAGGAGGACAAGGAGGAGAAGGAGGAGGAGGAGTAGGAGGAGGAGGAGAAGGAGAAGAAAGAGGAGGAGAAGAAGAAGAAGAAGAAGAAGAAGAAGAAGAAGAAGAAGAAGAAGAAGAAGAAGAAGAAGAAGAAGAAGAAGAAGAAGAAGAAGAAGAGAAGAAGAAGAAGAAGAAGAAGAAGACAAAGAAGAAGAAGACAAAGAAGAAGAAAAAGAAAAAGAAGAAGAAGAAGAAGAAGAAGAAGAAGAAGAAGAAGAAGAAGAAGAAGAAGAAGAAGAAGAAGAAGAAGAAGAAGAAGAAGAAGAAGAAGAAGAAGAAGAAGAAGAAGAAGAAGAAGAAGAAGAAGAAGAAGAAGAAGAAGAAGAAGAAGAAGAAGAAGAAGAAGAAGAAGAAGAAGAAGAAGAAGAAGAAGAAGACAAAGAAGAAGAAGACAAAGAAGAAGAAGACAAAGAAGAAGAAGAAGAAAAAGAAGAAGAAGAAGAAAAAGAAGAAGAAGAAGAAGAAGAAGAAGAAGAAGAAGAAGAAGAAGAAGAAGAAGAAGAAGAAGAAGAAGAAGAAGAAGAAGAAGAAGAAGAAGAAGAAGAAGAAGAAGAAGAAGAAGAAGAAGACAAAGAAGAAGAAGACAAAGAAGAAGAAGACAAAGAAGAAGAAAAAGAAAAAGAAGAAGAAGAAGAAAAAGAAGAAGAAGAAGAAGAAGAAGAAGAAGAAGAAGAAGAAGAAGAAGAAGAAGAAGAAGAAGAAGAAGAAGAAGAAGAAGAAGAAGAAGAAGAAGAAGAAGAAGAAGAAGATTATAATTTCCAAGATGTCTGCGTGGTAGATCAGAAACTGGAAATGCTGCTATAGTTGTATGTTGACGCCACTGCTCTATTCAACGGCCTACAGTTATACCTGATAGATCAATACGCCTTTTTATTTTATTCACATTTCTTACGTGGGTGACATCGAATTAAGTGACACTTGTTATGTGGGTTTGATCGAATTAAGTGGATAATTTCTTGTGTGGGTGGGATCAAGTTTCTTCTTCTTCTTCTTTCGTTCGCTTGAAATATGTCTATAACTGCAATGTCGTCTCTTGCATGAATTGAACTGGTTTTTTTTCAGTTCACACAGTGGTCCATAGAGTTTATCTTCCACTGTCGTCTCTCTAGGCCAGAAGGTTTGCCTAGATATGTTATATTTTGGGCAGTCTTGGAGTATGTGCTCTGCTGTCTGCGACGCCAATCCACACGTGCACATGGCTGTTTCACCAATCTTGAATTTTGTATACATGTGGTTGCGTAATCTATTGTGTCCTGTTCTGAGGCGCAGAATAATGACTTGTTCTGGTCTGTCCATAATGTGGTAGTCATCTTGAGCAGGTTTTTGTGGCTTTCTGACTGATTTGATCATTCTTTTCTTTTGGTGGTATGTAACGGGCACATCAGGCTGTTCCTCTTTGGCTCCTTCCTTAGCCAATTGATCAGCTCTGTCGTTTCCGGGTACTCCACAGTGGGATGGTATCCACTGTATGGTGACTTTATGCTGACTGCTAAGTTCAGAAAGTAGTGTCCTTAGTACTGGCAATTTCCCAGAGAGGAGCGCCTCGAGTACTGATTTTGCATCTGTTAGTAGCACCACAGGTTGTGTACCATTGCTGTTATTTAGTAATTTCTCTGTTGCTATCTTGATTGCCTCAATTTCGGCATCATAGTTATGGCAGTACTTTCCTGTCGGTACTCTAGCTGTGTCCCTAGTATTATTTGGGTATTCTATGTACACTCCCGCTCCTCCATTTCGAACAGCATTTTGTGCTGACCCATCTGTGTAGACTCGGATCCAGAGGTCCTGTGGGTATTCTTCATCAAGGAAGCTGAGAGTGGCTGTTCTGCGCTGCACACTGTTCTGTTCTTCCTTGTCAAATATTCCTCTCACCTTTGTCTGGATTTGTAACGATAGTCTATGCTCATCTTTCCATGGAGTTCGCTCTGGAATAGTTGTTAGGGGGATACCAACTGTGGGCAGATCAGTGGTTTCTCTGCAGAGTCGTTTGGCCTGGTGGATAAAACTACTTCTTTTCAACCGCCCCATAGCTAGGTTTTCAAATCTGTTCTTCATAGGGTGGCCTGGCAAGCTGAGGAACTTTTCTGCTTGTATTAGCGTTTTCGTATCTCTGCGCTCACTCAGTGCCTGTGTCCTCCCCATCTTCTCCATTTCCACTATAGGGGTTGATCTCATCCCTCCTGTGGTGACTCTAAGTGCTTGATTTTGCACCTTGTCCAGCTCTTGTAGTGTGGTATTTGATGCTGAACACCACGCAGTTGACCCATATTCCAGGTGTGGTCGTATGCTCTGTTGGTAAACTTTGCTAAGTATTTTCGTACTGGCTCCCCATGTGGTTCCACTTAGCTTTCTCAGGATGGCTATTTTCCTTCTGGCTTTTGCTACTGCTTTGTTGATGTGCTTTCTCCATGTCAGCTTGCCATCAAATGTTACTCCAAGGTATGTTGGTTCTTTATCTTCTCTTAGGGGTGTTACATTTATCTGGATGATCCCTGCCTTTTGTTTTGGAGAGAGGGTAAATAGGGTGGTGCTGCACTTGTCAGTGTTTATGCTGACACACCATCTATTTGCCCATGCAGCAAATGTATCTACAGCTCTTTGTAGCAATCTGGTGGCCACTGATGCATATTCATTTGTGCTCCACAGAACCAGGTCATCGGCGTACATTGCTGCTTTAATTCCATGCGGTAGGTGAGCAACAAGATCATTGATGAAGATTAGAAAAAGTATGGGGGACAAGACTCCGCCCTGGGGGACACCGTGACGCAGTAGTACTTTCTTGCTCTTGAGTCCGTCTATCTGTACTCGGGCTCTTCTGTTGTGCAAGTATGCTTTCACCCATTTGTACATTCTTCCATTGACTTTGCAGTTTCTCAGTTTCTTCATCAGACCTTCTTTCCAGACTTTGTCAAAGGCTTTCTTCAGATCTATCCATGCCGCAAGCACCAGCTTCTTCTCTTGGAATGCATCCTCAATTTCTTGAGAGAGGTAGGTTGTCTGATCTTCCGTAGAGTAGCACCGCCTAAAGCCAGCCTGCTGTGGCACAAGGATGTTTTTACTTTCAATGTACCACTGCAGTCTGTGATTGATGATGCGCTCCAGTGTTTTGCAGAGACAGCTGGTGAGGCTAATTGGTCTGTAGCTAGAGGCAATGGAACCATCTTTCCCTGATTTTAGGAGGGGTATCATGATTGCTTCTCTCCAGGCTTGTGGAACACTGCCTAAGGTCCAGCTGTTATTGAAGATCTGCAACAGCTTTGTTTTGGCCTCTGTTCCTAGGTTCCTGATCATTTCATTGGAGATACCATCAGCTCCTGGTGACTTTCTCATTTTCAGTTTTGATATGGCTAGCTCCAGTTCGCTGATTGTGATGGGTGCCTCCAGAACCTCATGTACTATTTCCTTCTGTCCTGTATGTTGTCGCTTCTCTCGAATCTCTTGTTGTTTCTCTGGACTAATTTTGATATTGCTATCTTGTGCGAACGAGTCCGCAAAATGGTCAGCTGCTTGCTTTCTTGTTAAGAGTTTTCCATCTTTATGTAGTGCAATTTTTGAGTTTCTCCCTGTGCCCTCGTCATTAAGCTGTTTTATTAGCTTGGTGGGATCAAGTGATGCAACGTCTTTTTTTTTTTACGTGGGTGTGATCAAGAGACGTCACATTTCTACGCGAGTGAGAGGTGTTCAAAAATAGAAAGGTAGCCAAACATACGAAAGACGCCTCCTAATACTTCCCATGTGGTCATTCACGTGGCCAAAAAGACAGCTGTCAGAGGACATAGCTTTATAATTCCCTAGTTGTTTACGTTGTGGCTTTGCAATAAGAAATGTTGTTGGCTCCGCTGTCCTATTCATCATTTAATAACGTCAAACATTTGGAAGTAACCTATAGTTATGTCTTAAAAAGCCAGGTGTCTTTTTTATTTAGACTTTCTACGTTGGTGAGATGTTTTGAGAGCTAGAAACACAAGACAACGCGTCAGGGGAGCTAATTGTTGAAGAAATATGTGGGTTTAGGACAAAAGGGGTCGATCTGGCAGGGCTAATGAACTAGCACAGGCAAATAAAGGAATACGCTCCAGGAGAGAGAACTGCGGTTGAAAGGGAAACAACCTACGGGTGTTTGTACGAAAGCTAGGTTACTACTTTGTTCATTGCCCAGCCTGAAATAAGAGCTTAGTGCTCACTGGGCTCAGGAAAACATTCACTCACCCACAGAATGCAATTGTAAATGGCCAATAAATGTCAGCAAACATCATCATCAGTTTAATAAGACCGAAGAGCGCCGTTGAAGTCTTCTGTCTGCATCTTAGTCAAGTCTGAGCTTCAGTTTTCTTGCTTGCATGCTTATCTGATGTAGTTGCTTCTTGGGCGTACTGTTTATTTATTTTTTATTTTTTTTTTTTTTGAATTAAATCTTGCCGTAAGATATTTTCGATAATAGACATTCTAGGCTTTTTGGCTAAGATCAAAGTGTAGGTTCATCTGCACTTGATCTGGCCAAGGCCACCAACAGTGGTGGTAATCACAATGACACACACAGGGACGCGGCACCTAATGGGGCGGCTCTTGCCCCTAAGGAACCGCAAGCCCTTATTTTGTATTTTTTTGTTTTTTAAATAGACCACAATTGTTCTTTACTTCTTATTCCCATAAGTGAGTCTTTAGACCCAGCGAGGCTCTGTTGCACGTGGCCAGCGGATCGTTTTCCATTGTGTCTGGTTTGCGTGGTCCTAAGGGTCAGATCTTTCCACTGTAACTGGTTTGTGTGGTCCTAAGGGTCAGATCAAGGGGGCAACTCCGCTGGTAATGCCAAGAGCATGGTTGGACGCCTGGAGCTCGTCGCTTGTCACAGTGAGGGAACGACTGGCCGCCTCCTCCTCCTTGTTCTAGACCTGAAATATGTGATGGTGCTATCACATCAATGACCCATAGCGGTAAACTGAACCAACAGTTGTAAATATTGTAAGGACCAGATGGCTACACATTACTGCGTTTTGATGTCTAAATAAAAAAGAGACAATAAAACTTAGATACCATGCTTCATATTATGACAAAAAGACAACAATGTCTTTCTTGTATGTTATTAACCATCATCAGTAAGTGCATTGACGACTGACATGGGCGTCCATGCTTCTATAAATCTAGCGATCTCCAACGGAATGCATCAATTCGTGTTGACTCCATTCCGTGCAATGACACAAAATTGATTATTTGGTTGTTTCGGGATTTGAAATTTAAATATTGAGCACAACCCACTACTGGCAACGCTGATCGTATTCTGGTATGAACCTAAGGCCCATCCATGTCAATATGGAAACACTATATTCGAGTTTCGCTCTCGTTTGAGTTCATCAGTAGTGCATATCCTTGACCGGATCCGGAAACAAGCCCCGGATCACTGGCGCGTGAAGCGGGTGTGTAACCACGCGGCACACGCTGGACACCGCCAAATTATCACAACAGAATATTACAACGTCGCCCATCGTAGGCTATAGCTCAAGATTGCCCAGTTGCCGCGACTGACGTCCGTCAATCGATGTGGACCCGAACGATCAGGAATTCTCACTAGCAAGGCACACCAGGCCGCCTAAATCCAGTGAGCAATAATCAAATTGATTATGTGGTTGTTTCGGGATTTGAAATTTAAATATTGAGCACAACCCACTACTGGCAACGCTGATCGTATTCTGGTACGAACCTAAGGCCTATCCACGAGTTTCGCTCTCGTTTGAGCTCTTCAGTAGTGCATATCCTTGACCGGAACCGGAAACAAACACCGGATCACTGGTGAATATGTCGTAATTCATGGAAACAATCAAATACAGAGGCTCTAGAAAAACTGGGAATGAAAAGAGATTTGATGAAAGAAATAAAAAAGAGGCAAGTGAAATATTTCGGCCACGTTAAAAGACATAACACTCTTAGAAAATCAAAATGAGGGCAAGGTTGAAGGCAAGCGAGCAAGATTTAGACATAGATACAAGTGGGAAGATAACATCAAGAGATGGAAGAACACTGAAAGAATGTACAATCAAGGCGAGAGACAGTGTTAGTGATAAATTGCAGCCAGCCTTCATTGTGGAGACAGTACCTAATTGATTGATTGATACACAAACTGGCAGGAGGTAAAGGGAAACCACCGCTGTATTTTCTCAAGAATATCATGCTGCAGAGGAAATCGAAATAGATAACGACGTTAATGGGGATTCCATTGGAGTCTCTTCGTCCGGTAGAGAGCATCATGTGCTACAGGTGACACCCGATTGCGTCATGCAACTGTTTGCAAAGTAAAGGATAAAAATAAGCATTGAGTAAGAGACATAATTATCTAATATTGTTGTAAGGGAGATTACTTGTATTTAAAAAAAGAAGAAATAATATACTAGCTATATATTAGTAAATAACTCTAAAATATCTATTCTAATTATTTTTTTTGTGGAAAAAAAATTGATATTTAAGTCTGAAATAAAGTGAGAAAATTCTTTTACATTCTTTATAAAGTATGTTTATAATCTTTATGTGCTTACATTTTATAAGCAACTTTACAAATATACAGTTATTTCTTAAATTCTAATCGCGTACTTTCAATGTACAATGAGTTTATATCTTTTAATATAAACATTTTTTACTGGCCTTCTAGGGCCACACACAATTCAAAGACAATCAACCACACACATACCAAACTTTGATACCATTAAGAAAGAAATGAGAAGACTGAATATTTACGTGTTAGGTGTATCTGAGACCAGAGAGCTTTATAACTTCCGAGGAATATAGCATCAATTCTGGTGGGGTGAAAAAACAGCCAGAGGTAGCAATTATAATGGTTATAGAAAAATAAGAACAATGTGGGCTTGTAGCTATGTGATATCAATCAATCAATCAATCATGTGCCATGCCGGAAAGCATGAGTGGTCATGACTCGCCATTTAGGCGAATCATAGTGTACTAGGCACTTTTAAAGAGATAGTTTGTCGGTGCTTTCCTCTATGGCAGTAACCGTACTAGTTCTGTGACCGCAGTCATTGTCTCACAAAGGAGATCCTCTGTCTGCCGTCGCTAAACTTGAGACCATAACCAACAAATATCTGTCGGTTGCCCTCAAAATTGCATCCACCACCTGCCTTCCGTGGCCTCTTGTGAACACTTCCAATAAACGAAAACGAAAAAAAAAAAAAAAAAAACATAATCCACAGGAAAACACCAAACAGCGTCTCCCTAAAGAATAAACGCATCACTTCGTCGCTATTGTACACCTTGTAAGTATACATTGCTTTGCATGAAATAAACTTTTGACAAAAAACAAAAACAAAATCGGCTTTTTGATTAAGATCAAAGTGTAGTATTCCCCCTCCCCCTCCCCCAGTGCTGCACTTGGTCTGACCAGGGACAACAGATGATCATCACACTTCACAACTCCTCACAGTAGATGTGGGACTTAGTGGACCACTAAAGGCCCACAATAAAAACAGGGGAACGTGGAGGCCTCAGAGTGTGGCTCTATCCTCTGGGGGAAATGCTAGCCCTTAATTTTTAAAAATCCACTCTATTTAAACATAAAAGATATCACAACTGTAAATGTGTTTATTGGCGGTAATAATAATCTTATAATTATATTGATTTATTTGTTGTTTCGGGATTTGAGATTTTTAAATATTGAGCACAACCCACAACTGGCAACGCTGATCGTATTCTGGTATGAACCTAAGGCCTATCCACATCAATATGGAAGCACTAGACTCGAGTTTCGCTCTCGTTTGAGCTCTTCAGTAGTGCATATCCTTGACCGGACCCGGAAACAAACACCGGATCACTGGCGTGTGAAGCGGGTGTGTAAGTTAGTTAGTTAGTTAGTTAGTCACAGTTCCAACTTCACAGCAACGGGTCGTCCCTATTATGCTCCGTTCCTGTGCCAGTAAATATCACACAAAACGCTCCCCACTGCCCAATGTGAAAAGTGGAAAAGACAGGAGTCTCGACAAACAACAGCCCGCACAGATACACTGTGCATAATGCCGCCGCCAGAATGTCAACACACCAGTCCCCCACGAAACACCCAATTCATCTCTGATGGAATCGGCAGTCATTTTCCTATCTGGATGTTTCCTAGATGTTCACCCACACAGTCCACGAAAATACAGTTCATCACCGACGGCAGTGGCAGTCAACCAGAAGCCCAGCAGCCACGCATTTCTGCATAAGGCAAAAACCGGTCAACTCTGGGACATAGCCACCTGCCATCGCTCCGAACATGCAGTCACATTCCCAAAAAACTTGGGCAGATTCAAAAGCACTTCACATGAAACTCACAGCTCACAGTGTTGCGCCACGCACTCACTCAGTAGCAGGGCGACGGAACCATCAAGCCCGCTTAGTCGCCTCTTACGACATGCGTGGTAGGCTACAGTGTTGCTATTCTTTGCTTCCCTTACGCGCCAGTGATCAGGGGTTTGTTTCCGGATCCGGTCAAGGATATGCACTACTGACGAGCTCAAACGAGAGCGAAACTCGAGTATAGTGCTTCCATATTGACGTGGATGGGCCTTAGGTTCATACCAGAATACGATCAGCGTTGCCAGTAGTGGGTTGTGCTCAATATTTAAATGACACAAATTTCTGCAACATTTTTTCGCGCTGTGTTCCCCCCAAATCTTTTCGGTTGTCACAATATGTTCCAGTTTTGGTCTCCTTATCCATCCATCCATCATGTGCCATGCCGGTAAGCGTGGGCGGTCATGTTCTGCCATCTCACTCGATCACCAGAGTCGTGGATCAGCTCCGTGTTTCTGTCTCGACCATGCCACAAGGCCAAGCCATCCAGGTACTTGCTTCTAGCTCTTCCCCTTGGTCTGTTCCCCTCGATCTTACCAGTTGTCACCAAGTTCTCCAAATCATTTCTTCTCATAACATGCCCAAAAAATTGTGACTGTCTACGTTTAATTACTCTAATCAGTTTACGATCTTCATTTGTTTCTTGAAGGACTTGTTCATTGGTCTTTCTGGCTGTCCATGGTATTCTTTGCATTTTCCTCAGATACTTTATAGTGTGGCCAAAAATGGAGACTACCTCTTTCTGATGTTTGTGTGTGATAAATTGTCTTTGCGACTTAGCTTCCTGTCCAAATTGCTTATTTTGGCTGTCCAAAGAATTTTCAGCATTTGGGGGGGGGGGGGGGGGGCGCGCTCGCTCGCTCGCTCGCTTTGAGCTTAAGCGTAGTCCACATACACACTACTTCTAGCTAGTGCTGGACTGGAGTTTGCGTGTGGGTTAGCTTTCCCTATTAACAGTGTCCCTCGATATCAGGCGAACCCACTCCGACTTCAGAGGTACTTGTACAAGTCAAAGAAGATAGGTCAACATTTAAGTCCAACTGTGACCCTTACCTCGGCATCATCACATCGGAAGTTTAACAGGAAGCGCTCTTATCCATTGGACCAATCTGACATCCTTTATGATGTGTGGATCTTGAACCTCTACACCCCCCGGGAAGGTTAATCCGGCCATCAAATGCCCGCAGAAGTCAGATGTGTCGGCCTAACGGCGCATGAACGCAGCTCTGCTGTAAACAGGCACAAAGCAATCACGTCCGAAAAAAGTCTCCGGATGAACGCAGAAGAAGAAGAGGAGGAGGAGGAGGAGGAGGAGGAGGAGGAGGAGGAGGAGGAGGAGGAGGAGGAGAAGAAGAAGAAGAAGAAGAAGAAGAAGAAGAAGAAGAAGAAGAAGAAGAAGAAGAAGAAGAAGAAGAAGAAGAAGAAGAACTCCTACACCGGTCAGTTGGACTAAAGCATTGACTTCTTGTCCTTGACTTGGGAATGTCAATTACAAGAACCTTAGAAGACTTAGTGGGTTCGCCTGATGACGAATGATACTTGGAATAGAGAAAGCTAGCCGACAATCGAAATCCATTCCAGTGCACTATAAGTAGTAGCTCATTTATGAACTACAAATGAGTTCAAAATGAGCGTAGACACACACACAAAGTGGAAATGAAAGACCCGTTTTCACGCCTTGCTACAAATCGGTGTATAATGTTAGCTTCGTGTTTGTTACAGATTAGATCAATACACAAATGGAGATTTGGTCAATATCATACCAGCCGTTTTTACTTCTTAGAACATTTCCTGGCACCAATTTAAGGCTGTCGTCTGAGTCCAGGTCAATGACAAAAATCCGGCTCGATGGGGATTCAAACACATTACCACCGGGCTGATAGGAAAGCATGCTAGTTAACAAGCTACCACGACCCATTTCCACACGTCACAGAAAACAATATATATGAGGAGGCTGCGTGGTCTCGAGGTATGGTGTCCGCCTCGAGTGCTGGAGGTCCCGGGTTCAAGCCCGGTGAGAACCTGGATTTTTTCACGCGGACTTCTAGTAATAAAATTTTCCCTGATCTCTGGGTAGTGAGATCGGATGCCCGTGTGTATTGTTGCGCACGTAAAAAATCCCTTGGCAGTTGGAAATCGAAAAAAGAGTAGCCTAACGGCGCTGCCCGGGCAAAATTTCGAGTTTAAAATCTACCCAAAGTATTTAAGGATCCTCGCCGGTGCTACGGAGTTCGTGCACTGAGCTGAATTTCTCCAGACTCAGGTTTGATTTAGGAGGAGAACGCAGCACTTATGGGTTACACCCGTGTGCCGTGATGTTGGTCTATCGACTAAACTAAACTAAACTAAACAATAAATAAAGACACGTTTTCTAATCAGACTTACTTTCTTAAAAGAGACAAAACAAGCAAATAGACATGAAGATATATATATATATATATATATATATTGGTGTTAGGTTGCTTTGAACTCAAGCGTAGTCCATACACACGCTGCTGCTTTTAGTGTACTGGACTGATTTTTGCGTGTGAATCAGCTTTTCCTATTACAGTCTCCTTCACCATCAGGAAACCCACTCCGACTTCTGGGGTACTTGTAATGTACGTCCTTTAGTCAAGGGGACTATTAGCTTCATAAGTGATGTATGAATGAAATAACGTATCGGAGGAAAGAGAGAAGAATGGCAGAATGTCAGACGGGCCTGCGTGCCCAATTCTTAACCCTTTTAAAAATAAAGTTTGTCCGTTCGCGCGTTCGTTCGCTTTCTCTCTCTCTCTCTCTCTCTCTCTCTCTCTCTCTCTCTCTCTCTCTCTATATATATATATATATATATATATATATATATATATATATATATATATCTTTCTCTCTCTCTCTCTCTCACACACACACACATACACACACACACACACACACACACAATGGACCTCAATTATAACCGACGCTGCTGATGCAGATTGAAAGAGGCCGGATGCTTATCTCCCTCCCACCTCCTCTCTCACACACACACACACACACACACACACACACACACACACACACACACACACACACACACATACATACACACACTAACACACACCGCCCGGTAAATATTGAATTGGATTGGATTCACACGATATGACGATATGCCAGAGAAGGAAGTACACATCAAGAATGCGTGAACAAGATAAAGTTATACGTGGGTAGACAACATGAAGATCTAGACTGAAAAACTGCATTAGCGCCGCGTGAAGAAGTAGAACGTGCGATTTTGGAGACAGGCGACCTTGAGTTTGGAGACGTCCCTTGATACTTGTCACTATAAAAGACCGTGTTTGTTTACGTTAATTTACAGATGCAGGTGGCGCGTAAATAATGCGCGCGAGGTGGGGATAATAAAACTGCTGGCCCATGACATGCAACAGTCAGATATCGATCGCATGTGACATAATGAATGTTGTATTTGGGTCGAGGTCAGTTTGTTTTTCTTTTTCACTTGTATGATAGTGTACTAGAGAATTTGAAACATTGCCAACCCAGACAGCGGATTTATCCCGTGGGTAATATTTATTCACACCTGCACTTTAGAACAATCCAACAGATTACCAGAAACAACACAAGAGAAGATAGACTGAACAGGTAGGCACAGGAAACAATCTTACAGATTCTCAGACACAATACAAGTGAAGATAGACTGAATAGGTAGGCAAAGGAAATAATCTTACAGATTCTCAGACACAATACAAGTGAAGATAGACTGAATAGGTAGGCAAAGGAAATAATCTTACAGATTCTCAGACACAATACAAGAGAAGATAGACTGAATAGGTAGGCAAAGGAAATAATCTTACAGATTCTCAGACACAATACAAGAGAAGATAGACTGAATAGGTAGGCAAAGGAAACAATCTCACAGATTCTCAGACACAATACAAGAGAATATAGACTGAATAGATAGGCAAAGGAAACAATCTCACAGATTCTCAGACACAATACAAGAGAATACAGACTGAATAGATAGGCAAAGGAAACAATCTCACAGATTCTCAGACACAATACAAGAGAATACAGACTGAATAGGTAGGCAAAGGAAACAATCTCACAACAATCTCACAGATTCTCAGACACAATACAAGAGAATACAGACTGAATAGGTAGGCAAAGGAAACAATCTCACAACAATCTCACAGATTCTCAGACACAATACAAGTGAAGATAGACTGAATAGGTAGGCAAAGAAAACAATCTTATAGATTCTCAGAAACAACACAAGAGAAGATAGACTGAACAGGTAGGCAAGGGAAACAATCTCACAGATTCTCAGACACAGAGAAGAGGTTACCATGGACAATGGATAAGAGAGCTCCTTTTAAACAGCATGTGTGCTGATGCTGAGGTAGCGGATTCACCCCCTACACCGGTCATTCATTCATTCATTCATTCATTCATTCATTCATTCATTCATTCATTCATTCATTCATTCATTCATTCATTCAGTATCATGTCCTTTGCAGAACTTGCTCCCATAACAAGGTCCAGAAAACTTATCAGTCATAAACAAGATGTCCCACGTCCTTTACACCCATCTGGAGGTCATCTGACAAACGGATACGCCAACAGACAATCAAGAAAACTGCATTCTGGAAACGCAAACAGAAGAACCCTTTACAACTGTTTTCCACTCCAAAACCAGAAACAGACAACTACGAGGATTAAGTCCAAACTCAACAAGCAGTACTAAGGAAGAAGAAGAAGAAAACTCACCAACCAAATCAACGCCAAAAAAGAAGGAAAGACAAACTGAAAATACTGACGAAACCATCAGTAACGACATCTTTGATGATAAAACTAAATCAGAATTGACATCTAAGAACACTACTGACACTGACACTGACACCGAAGAAGATGGCCTACTGTTTTAACATCTACAATCAGATCACGTCTGCACAAAGACAACAAGGGAGAATAACTATCTCAACTAGACAACCTCGTTCGTCTCTGATTTCTTATTACTGTTAGTCAACAATATCATTTGCTTGTTTTGACTAATTTATGAAATGTTCAGACTAATAATAATATTAGTTTGAACATTTCAGGTTTACATACAAAACAAATACACATCGTCACTTTCATACACAAATACAAACCCGACTTCATTCTCCTACAAGAAACAAACATATGCGATTCAATCAATCAATCATGTGCCATGCCGGAAAGCGTGGGCGGTCATGACTCGCCATTTCACTCGATCACCAGTGTCGTGGATCAGCTCAGTGTTCCTGTCTCGTCCATGCCATGTGGCCAAGCCATCCAGATATTTTCCTCTCGGTCCTCCTCTTGGTCTGTTCCCTTCGATCTTGCCAGTTGTCACTAAGTTCTCCAATCCATTTCTTCTCATAACATGTCCAAAAATTTTTGACTGTCTACGTCTAATTTCTCTAATCACTTTACGATGTTCATTTGTCTCCTGCAGTACTTGGTCATTGGTTTTTCTGTCTGTCCATGGTATTCTTTGCATTTTCCTCAGAAACCACATTTCTGCAGCCATCAGATGCTTTTCAGCTTGACTGCTCATTGTCCAAGTTTCACATCCATACAAAAGAACAGGCTCTATGTATCCCCTCAACACTCTTTTTCTCGTTTCAATTTACATCTTTTTATTGGTCAGAATGTTTTTCATCTTGCTAAAGGCTACTTTCGCCAATGGCGATTCTTGTTCTAATCTCTTCAAGGCATCTTTCATCAGATGTTATGACTGTTCCGAGATAATTGTACCGATTCACTTGTTGAAGAATATTTCCATTTACTTGTATATTACATTGTGGCACTTCTTCCTTCCTAGTGACGACCATAACCTGAGTCTTTTTACAATTTAATTCTAACCCCAGTTGCTCACTGTGTACAACACCGCTTCTACTAATTGTTGCAGGTCCTGCGCATTGTCTGCAATTAATACTGTATCATCTGCATATCTAATGTTATTAATGTTTCGTCCTCCAATGCTGATTCCATTTATATCCTCTACATTTCTGAAAATATTTTCACTGCATAGGGAAAAAAGATCTGGAGACATCACACATCCCTGCCTACCACCTCTATTAATTGGCTGATACTGTCCCACTTCATTATCAATCCTTATTGCAGCTTGTTGTTTCCACACACGCAAAGCAATTCACTGCACAATTAGGGCTCAGACACTCATGCTTCAGCCTGTCGACACATCGTACGGGTTCTGGAACCGCCATACTGCAGACTTCAGACAAATGGGAAACTACTGGCACACACAAGGACGACCAAACAGACATTACCATCATACACGTTAGAAACAACATACACACATACGTGTTAGTCAACATACATGCCCCAGCAAATTACAGCTACCAACCACAATTCTTCGAACACTTAGAAAACCTATTAGCACAGACATTCAGAGGGAGGCATGTTGTTTAAGTAGGTGATTTTAATTGTTGTTTAGCTTCGGCTGACATAATAGGCGGGGAAGTGAAAACGCAGTTAAGAAGAGCCGGCCAAGACGACATGAATCAACTTGATACATTGCAATACATAATTGACACACATAACCTAGTAGACGCATTCAGGCACAAACACCGCAATAGTCACGATACAACGCACAGAAACCATGCACATAACAGATCATCTAGGTTAGATAGAATATACGTACCAACAACACACCACATAACACAAACTAAACACCTACAAGAAACTCTCCAGTACACAGACCACAAAGCAATACTAGCACACATCACTATATACAACACACCTACACAGCTTTTCAAACGATCACCACACTGGAAATTTAATAACACATTACCCCAAAACACAGAATATATACAATATATGACAGATCTGATACATTCATACACTGATAGTATACCAACTGACAACATTAGACAATACTGGGACTTACTGAAAAACACAATACGGAGCAGGACACAACTAGCATCCATCATACATAAGAGTAGACTACAACAAGAACAGATCATACAAACAGCAATACATGTAACAAAGCAAACCGACAGAAACTCACCATACTTGCATGCATTAGAAATACAACTGGAACAACACCAACAGCACAGATACCTGGGTGCACTAATTAGAACAAAACTCAACACCATCACACAAGAGATACCCAGCAAACAATACATGGCAATAGAACAAAACATACAGCATAGCAAACAGATAAACACAATAATAGACATGCAAGGAATCACACAAACAGAAACCACACGTATAACAGAAGCATTCCAGCAATACTATACACAATTATTTACAGCAGAGACAGTAAACACACAAATACAATATAGCTTCTAACAATATACAAAAAAGATATCAGACACAGACAAAGAGATATTGGACACACAATTGACATTAGAAAACATAACACATGCACTTAGTAAAATGAACAAAGACAAGACACCAGGACCAGACGGATTAACAGTAGAATTCTATCAACAATTCTTTCCTATCATAGGTAACCTTCTTCTAAAAGTCTATCAAGAAGCCTTTGACAAACAAGAACTCCTGATAGTTGCAACATATCTTATATAAAACTTATACACAAAGCAAAGACAGACAAGACACAACTGAAAAATTACAGACCAATTTCACTTCTTAACACATATTACAAAATTCTGGCCAAATCACTAGCACACAAAATCACACAATTCCTACCAAAACTAGTACACCCAAACCAGCAATGTAGTGGACAGAACAGGAATATACAAAACCACACACACCTCATTAGAGACATTATAACGTACACACACCAGAAAGACTGTCAATCCTCCCTCTTGTCTTTGGACCAAGAAAAGGCCTTTGACAGAATCGCACACTCCTATTTGCACAAAACCCTAGAACACTAAAATATAGGACAGTACTACAGAAAGTGGATACATATTGTGTATAACAACCCTTAAAGCAAAGTCTTAGCGAACCATTCACTGACTGCTAGCTTCAGGCTGACAAGATCTGTAAGACAAGGGTGCCCACTATCACCACTTCTGTATATACTGACACTAGAGCCATTATTATAAAAGATCAGACAAGATACCAGCATTAAAGGCACTTTCATACAGGGAATAGGAGAACAAAAGGTCATTGCTTATGCAGACGATACTGCATTCTTCCCTACAAGCAACACATCCATCAGAAACATACTGCACACCTCCCACTGTGGAAAAGGAAGTGGAGCCAAAATTAATATACAAAATTTACAAATTTATGGGCCTGGGAAAGTGGAAACAAAAGTCTGATTTCCCCCCAGACCTGACGCATACACACAATATAAAACTGTATGGGATCACATTTCCATGTGACCCCAGAACAACACAGAGAGAGACATGGCTACAACTAACACACCAAATCACAGACATGCTACATAGGTATAAACACAAAACATCAACAATATTTGGTAGAAGCATACTAGTTAACACATACATCATACCAAAAATAATATACTTGGTGACAGTGTTAAACCCTCCAAAACAGACAATCACAGACATAAATAAACAGATAAGACTTTTCATAAGACAATACAAAGCATACAGCATAAAAATCTCATTCAGGATAAGAAACAAGGAGGAATAGCACTTCAGGACATACAAACAAACATACAAGCACTTAGAATCAGCCACATAGGTAATATTATCAGACATCCAGAACAACACAGATTAGCATTATATTATATAGCACACAAAATAAAACATCTCACAAAACTAAACAATACAGCAGCACATTATCAGGGCATACTACCATCTTTCCATCACACATGTATACAGGCAATACAAGGACATGAACATTTAATAAATGAAACAACACGAGAAATATACAAACAATTAGTTAGTAAACAAGCACCATCGCTTAAACTTAGAATCAAAAGAGGACAAAAATATTTCATGTCAGACTAAACATCAACCTTTTCCAACTTACCCAACAAACACATCACATCTAAGGCGAAAGAACTAACTTACAGACTGATTTTTAATATAATTCTCTTAATACCCAAATTAGCATTCAGATCCAGACAAATAGGAAAATGCCAATTATGCAGGAACAACACAAAAGAGTCAGAAGAACACATATTTTTCACATGTCAAACAGTCACAGGTGCAGTGGAAACTACAACAAATAATACAAACACACACAGGCAAACAAACAGACATTTACAAGGCAATCTTTCTTAACACTCTTCCTAAAACATCCGAAGACACACACACACACACACAACTACTTCAAACACTAGCGGAATACAAAAAATTAGTTTGGACTTGCAGAATCAAGGCAAGGTTCAACTCTCTTAGATACAACAGAAACTTATTTTTACTAATGTTCAAATACAAACTAGCTACTATTTTTCCTGACTGAAATGTGTACATTTCCTTAATTTCATTTACTCTTGCAATTAGAAAAGAAATGGGGAAAACAACATCTCCACAAACCCCACAAGGAGGTAATACACAGTTTCCTTCTTTGTTACTGGTGTCTACGCCGCGCATAGCTTACCAGCGGGGGGGGGGGGGGGGGCGCCTTGTGAGTCAGTACTCTTTGTCAATCGAGGGTTGACCTTGGCCTAGCCAGGCACAGGTAAATTCTTTGTACTGACCTGGTAGTCCCCGCCCAGCTAGCAGCCCAAGTAAATTCTTTGTACACGCAAACAGCCAAGGCCACAGGTGTAACTAATTGCAACTGCTCTCTCTCTCTCTCTCTCTCTCTCTCTCTCTCTCTCTCTCTCTCTCTCTCTCTCTCTCTCTCTCTCTCTCTCTCTCTCTCCTTTTCTCTATCTCGCGCACGCGCTCAGGCAACGCGATGCTTGCTGCGTGGTCTAACTGTTCAAAGTTTGTAGATACATACAAAAGTACCATTTTCAGGAAACAAAAGTGATTCAGCAATAATGTTGACACATAAGTGGAATGAAAATGCTATGGTGTGATAAATGGTTTAGCTTGCATGGGAGCGAACGATTACTTAACCATCATCGTCAACAGTTAATATGTATGTAGTTATACCAT
This sequence comes from Cepaea hortensis, assembly GCA_963921405.1. Taxonomy (NCBI): domain Eukaryota; kingdom Metazoa; phylum Mollusca; class Gastropoda; order Stylommatophora; family Helicidae; genus Cepaea; species Cepaea hortensis. The sequence continues at coordinate 86,936,311 of OY992886.1, forward strand.
GCCAAAACTATAATGTTGTCATACGTATATGAATGTACACGCTGTATTTGCTAATGTAAAAAGACATTATTTTTGTATATAATAAACGTATATAAAAACCATTTTTTTTTTTAAAAAGTCGCCTAACGACGCAGAGTATTTTGCATTGCTTACTGAGCGACAATCTCAGATACCCCTGTAAGTAACCAATGCAACTCGATTCTTTACCGAATCTCGCACAGCTATATCCCCACACGTGGATATACGGGATTACGGAGAAAATCGTTAACCTCTTCGCCAGGGAGACCGGCTCTGCGGAATTGCTAGATATCTAAGAGAAAAACACCCCGACAAACAAAATTTATGGTCCTTCATTATTATTCTGATGATCATATTGTTCTTTTCTTGTATCATCATAAAGGTCTTTCACATAATCTGACCACGCATGTAAAATCTGATCTTTTTCTATTATGATTTTGCCATCTTTGGTTTTTAGGCAACCTGTTGATGTGTGTGTTCTTTTGTTAGTGATGTCATTAATTCTTGTGTGCATTAATTTGGTATTCTGGGTGTTGTGTTGGTTTTCAATTTCCTAGCAATTTTCCTCAAGCCATGTTTCTTTTGCCTCTTTGCATAGCTTCCTAATTTTCCTGTGAATTTCTTCGTATATTTCCTTGTTATTTTTGTTATTTCTTCTTATTTCCATGAGTTTTAAGATGTCTTCCATCATCCATTTCTTGCGTCCTATTATCTTTATTTTTGGGATTATAATTGTTGTTAGTGCAGCTTCTTGACTGATTTTTTTTTATATTTCCAATTGGTCACTGACGTCTTGAAATAATATTTCCATATCGGACAATGCCGAGGGGTTAGCCTCCATGGCCGAGGGGTTAGCAGCTTTCTCCGCTAACCCCGAATACTCTCGTCACGTGATGTGACGAGAATTAGCAGTGGTTCGAATCGCAAAAGTGACTTATGAGAGTATGGAGCCGGTCGCTCAGAAAGTCGTGGCGTGCTGATGAGCGTAATCTAGCCTAGGAATCAACATACAGCTGAAAGATGCTGGTGTTGACCGCAATATCCTGAAACAGGATGGAAACGCGGAAAAAAAAAAATATCGGACAATGCATCGAATCTGTTCTTTACCTCTACGTTGAATTTATCTTTTATCTCCTCACTCTTCAGTGCCTGTAGATCAAATTTTGCGTTTCTGTTTGTATATTTGACTTTCTTTAAGTTTATATGTAAATTGCCTAAGATTAATCTATAGTTGCAGTAGCAGTCTACGCTTGGTAGGGGGACATAAACATCTAATATTGTTACAAGGGAGAGTACTAGAATTTGAAAAGGAAAATGGTATACCTAGCTATAATACCATTAACTAACATCAAAATCTTTTATTTTTCTTCGAAAAATAAAAAACTCAATATTGCAGTCATTTTTTGCAATCGTGAAAAGAAAAATATTAAAGTCTTTATACAATATCTGTTTAATCTTTATTTACTTACATTTTATGACCAACTTTTTCAATTCTACGTTTATGTTTAATTTTTAAAACTGTACTTTTAATGATAACATAATAAGTTAGTCTATAAAAGTTTCCCCTGTGTGGGGAAACAACATTTTTTTACTGGCCTCTTAAGGCCACTCACAATTTAAAGAAAATTTACTTACATTAACGGCGAAAGACCTTGGACGTCTATGGGGTTTATGTTGATAAATATGTTTAGAGGAAATGTCATTTATGTTTGTAAATTTCATTCAATTTGAACAAATAGCTCTCTCTCTCTCTCTCTCTCTCTCTCTCTCTCTCTCTCTCTCTCTCTCTCTCTCTCTCTCTCTCTCTCTCTCTCTCTCTCTCTCTCTCTCTCTCTCAAGCAGACACCATTTTCACAGCTTTCGCGTTTTGCTTGGTAAAATGGGATTTTTGCTGCGAGGTTTCATGTGGGGAAATTGTGTAGATACATCCAAGAGTATCATTTTCGGAAACAGTGATTCAGGAATATTTTTGAATTTCTTTACACGAAACTAAGTGTGAATGAGTACACTTGGAGTGTGAAAGAGTTTCTATTAAATGTTTTTGTGTTCTTGAGAGTAAATGATTACTCAACCATCATCATAAACAGGAATTATGTAGGTAGTTACAACATGCCACGAATATAATGTTGTCACATGTGTATGAATCTATATGGTGTATTCGCAAATGTAAAAGAGACACTGCTTTTGTAAAAAAAAAAAAAAAAAAAAATCTACTACATCCTGCACCCATCTTCTTTTGGTCTTCCTCTTCTCCTCTACATCGGTCAGTTAGACTAAAATGTTGACTTATCATCCTTTACGTTGGGACGAAAGTTACAAGTAACCCTGTACTCGCAGTGGGTTTGCTTGATGTCAAGGGACACTGAAAAAAAGAAAAGCTAATCCACACCCCAAAAATATGTCAAGTGCACTAGTAGTATCACGTGTATGGACTACGCCTGAGTTAAAAGCGAACAAAATGCTAAAACAAAACAACAACAACAACAACAACAACAACAACAACAACACTCACATATACACAAGAGGAGATTAACCGAACTAATGAGAAAAGGAAACAATGCAACAGATTCTCACACACGACGAAAGACATTTATAAAAGGGTACTAAGAAATGTGTTTGGAAGTAAAAGCCTCCGGTCTTATACTGGCCGCATCAGCCACGAGTGCCGTTTGGTATGTTTTTCTTCTGTCGTCCACTTGAAATGTGCCAATATCTGCAATGCAGTCTCTTGACAAGATCTGAATATTGAAGATGGTAGGCTAATAAAGACGATAAAACAAACAAAAAAATTGAAATATTTTGCTCACTTGAAACGTCGTGAAAGTTTGGAGAGAACAATCATGGAGGGGTATACGCCCGGGAAGAGAGGAAGAGGAAGGCCAAAGAGAAGATGGGTGCAGGATGTGGCGGATTACCTCCAGATGGGTGTATCGGGTGCGGGACATCTTGCTTATGACCGAGAAGTTTTTCGGAAGTTGTTATGGGATCGAGGTTCTGCAAATGACATGCTATTGAATGAATGAATAAATGTCTATTGTGTGAATTTAACTGTCTATTTTAGATCACTCAATGGTCGTTAGAGTTCAACTTTCACTGTTGTTTCTCTAGGCCAGAAAGTGTGCCTTGATGTGTCGTGCATTGGACAGTCTTAGAGTAATTACGTGAGCTGCTGCCTGCGACACCAAACCACGTGTGCACTTGGGTGATTCGCCAATCTTGAATTTTGTATAAATGCGGGTAAAGATATATGACTAGCAAAATGTTCCCTATATTCCTTGGGAAGGTGTAAAAGGAACCTTTATTAACACCAACCTACCACCCGCGGGGACTCTATTACAGAGCTCTCCTTACCCTCTCGAAGCTCAGAAACCAGCGAGGTATGCAAGGCTGCAACTAATCTTTATATCTGCGAAAAAGCACAATACGAGGGCGAGTCAATAAGTAAGTCACACAGTTCTGTGGGATGGCAGGTAAATATAGTTGGTGTTTTCTACAGGTTAATTAGGTGACAGCACCATCCAACTTTATATTCCCGTTCATCAGGTGTCTCATGCGCATGCGCAGCGCATAAACAAAATGGCGACTGTACTTACGGAGTGTACAACCAAAGAGCAACGTGCTGTTATGCGTTTTTATTTGTGGGGGGCGGGCAAAAGGACTGCCTGCAAAGGCTATTCATAAGTCAATGCTTCCTGTTTGTGCTGACTACCAGCCTGAATCAAAGCGTGCTTCAATGCAATGGAAACATCCTTCTTCGCCTTGTGTCCAAAAATTCAAGGTTACGCCATCAGCAGGGAAGGTTATGCTGACAATGTTCTGGGATTGTCAAGGAGTACTTTTAACCAATTTCAAGAAGAAAGGTGACAATGTAAATTATGAATTGTACCGTGAAGTTCTATCGATGCTTCGTGATGCAATTCGAAGAAAACGCCCAGGACTGCTGACTAGAGGCGTGTTGCTTCTTCATGACAATGCCAGACCACATACGGCTCGATTAACTCGGGAGAAAATTAACCAACTAAGGTGGGAAGTTCTGGAACATCCACCTTACAGCCCCGACTTAGCCCCTTGCGAATTCCACCTTTTTGGTCCACAGAAAACCCACCTTGGAGGGAGACATTTCGCGAATGATGCCGAAGTTGAATGTGAAGTGAAAACGTGGGTTAGAAAACATAACACGCAGGTCTATGCAGCCGGTTTGGGAGGACTGATAAAACGATGGGATAAGTGCATCAATGTTAGTGGAAATTATGTTGAGAAATAAAGGGACAATGTATGTTTGATTGATTGATTGATTGATTTAGGAACCGACATCACAGCATTCGGGACATTCCCATAAGCGCTCCGTCCCCATCCTCAGCAACCAATGTATGTATAAAAATAAACTGGTTTCAAGTTGTTATCATATTTAGTTATTTTTCTACAGCCATTTGTGACTTACTTATTGACTTTCCCTCGTAGTATGTAAGCAGGCCATGACTGTGCACAGCTCAAAGGGACTTGCTGCAATTGTTCCCCTGACTCATGCATGTTCAATGACACGGTATCTTCAATGTTTTATATCCCTATTAGTACTGGTCTGCCTCAGGGTCTTCTGCCAGAGAACCAGGCCTGCCATCGCTTCATACAAAACCACCGAGAAGTTAGTTAGTTAGTTAGTTATCAGTTGGGGTATCTTCGTTGCACTCCGGACATGTCCATAGGTGCTCAGATCCTCCCCCCAGCATATGCATCAGCGTCCGGTGGCTAATAGTGCCAGTTCTGTGTTGGTTGACGAGGCGCTTTGTTTTCCCGATGTACCTCTCGCGTCTGGCTGTGCCGATTCTTACTCCCAGGTCTTTCATCCTGGAAAGCGATGTGGAATCACTGGCGTCAAAATCCTCTGTTCTCGCCATATCTTTAAGGGCGTTAATAACATCGGCACGATCCATGGGCTGGCCATCTACAGGGGGTGCAGAGCCAGCCAATTTATCAGCTCGTTCATTTCCCTCGACTCCCGCATGTCCCGGGACGAAGATGAAGGTGACTTTGCGGACAACAGACTTCCGAGAAGTTCATTATGGCCAAAGGGTTTCAGCTGTTAATAAACTAACGGGTGTAATTTTAATGACTGTGCATTGTTTGAAAATATTGCTGATCCAAGTTTTGTATTTACCCTATGTAAAATTCATCACCATAATAGATGAATACAAAACTTGGACCCAATATTTTCATCAAACACTGCACAGTCATAAAAAGAAAATACACTCTGTAGTTGTTAGTTGCTTATCCTTTACAGGACGTCACAGTATTTTTGGCCGTTTGTGATTTATTGGCAAGTTTACGTTCACTAGTTTGTCATTGCTTTCTTTAAAAAAAAAAAAAAAGCTTCGCAACTCATACCATTTTTTTGAAAACCAACTCATGGCGACCTGCTTCCAAATCTCTCGCAGCTGTGTTTTGAACGCGGTATGCGTGATTGTGAATTGCTCTCGTAACACCGTCGTCATAGCGCCGGTCTATAACTAGTAGATATAATCTTACATAGCCGGCGTGTTTCCTTTTCCTGTTGTCTCTAGTGCGCAATTTAATGTCTGTGTCGCACATTCTATCAGGATCCATTAAAAACCTTTGAGTGCGGATGCACCATCACGTGACTGTGCACAACTAATGCCCTTATCAGATTTTGTTGACTGGCTTCTTGCCAGCTTGGTCTGGGAAAATAGAAACTCTGAAGGGGGTTTCCCTTGAATTTCCGTTCAATGTCAATTTTACTTTCCTGATGCTATTTTTGGAATAAAAAAAATTTGCGTTATCGTTTGGTTTGCGGCTTGATAATAAGTGGGTGTAGGGAAAGGGGCTCGACGAGGCAAGTTGGGGCAGTATGAGGAATAGATGCATAGGTATTGATAGACACTTATAGTAATAAAGGGGAAATGTAGATATCTGATGACTCACTAGGCACATACACAATGGACCGACGGATCGGCAAATAGACCGACCGATTGACATTAAATTGGCATTAAGGGGGCTACCCCCGCCCTTCTCTCTCTCTCTCTCTCTCTCTCTCTCTCTCTCTCTCTCTCTCTCTCTCTCCATATATATATATATATATATATATATATATATATATATATATGTGTGTGTGTGTGAGTGGGTGTGGTTGTGTGTGTGTGTGTGTGTCCGCGTGTCGCGTGTTTATATATATATAAGCTGACCTAGCTGACCCGGCCCTGGCGGGGATCTATCTATCTATCTATTTATCTATCTATCTATCTGTTTGCCTGCCTGTCTGCCTGTCTGTCTGTCTGTCTGTCTGTCTGACGACCCGGCCCGGCTGTCTATCTATCTATCCATCCATCCATCCATCCACCCATCCATAGGACCCGGCCCGGCTTCGCCCAGCCCCTGGCGGGGAGCATCTCATTTAATTCATCTTCGGCCCCTGCTCCCGTTCCCGTTCCCAAAAAAAGACGACCCGGCCCGGCTTCGCCCAGTCCCTGGCGGGGAGCGTCTCATTTAATTCATATTCGGCCCCTGCTCCCGTTCCCGTTCCCAAAAAAGACGACCCGGCCCGGCTTCGCCCAGTCCCTGGCGGGGGGCGTCTCATTTAATTCATATTCGGCCCCTGCTCCCGTTCCCGTTCCCGCTCCCGTTCCCAAAAAAGAAGCCCGGCCCGGATTCGCCCAGCCCCTGGCGGGGAGCATCTCATTTAATTCATATTCGGCCCAGCTCCCGTTCCCGTTCCCAAAAAAATACGACCCGGCCCGGCTTCGCCCAGCCCCTGGCGAGGAGCATCTCATTTAATTCATATTCGGCCCCTGCTCCCGTTCCCGTTCCCCAAAAAAAGACGACCCGGCCCGGCTTCGCCCAGATAAGCTCCCGTTCCCGTTCCCGGAAATATGGCGAACAGATTGGAAGAAAACAATCTTCATCCAAATAACTAAATATGGTAATCTGAAACTACTGAACGTAAACTTACCAAGATATCACGGAAACCCAATAAATGCTGGGACGACTGTATAGATGTCGAGGAGAAATAAAAAGATGAGTTAGAAAATGTTCACGTATTTAAAATAGATGCATTATTTTTATGAAAACTTAAAAAGTGCCTTAAAGATGTTATCATTATATATTATAACGCATATACCTGTAAATAACAGTAGACAAACAGTTTATAAAGTTTTGATAACAATGCAACAATTATATATAAAATATATAGCAATGCTATTAAAAGTTATGTCCCTTGATATAACTTTTCTTAGGTTAAGTCCCCTCGCTATATATAAATTATAATGTAAATTAAAATATTAAATTTTATTGAGTAAATAGCTGTTTGTACACTAACAAACTATGACAGTTGGCTGCACGGGAATGAGAAGAAAACATGTAGAAAATTTCATCTCAATCGGATGGACCGTTCGCGAACGCATAAATAACATACATACAGACATACATTGCATTATATATATATAAGAGATATATATCTATCTATATATATATATATATATATATATATATATATATATATATATATATATATATATATATATATATATATATATATATATATATAACTTATTGGCCTATTTGGTTTTCTAGGACGTTTTAAGATAAGTGGTGTGCCCTTGTGTTCTAAACGGCCGATGCTCTTCTCATTTTAAAATCAATGCAAAGCGATTTGTTTCTAAATTGTACGCGGCTGACTTCTAACCCGCTATGCTTCGATTGTGAGACTGCGTTCATTCCCCCCCCCCTCCCCCGCTTTCCAAGACACAGATTAGTACTTGCCACGAATACTGGCCCCAAATGACAAAAGGTGGAACTATCAGTCCCAGATACAGACCCGCGGTTCATTAAGAGTTAACGATAACCCAGAAGCAATGACTTTAGTGAAGTCTACCAGTTAACGGGGATTTTCAGAAAATAAACATATTTCAAAGATTCTGGGTAAAAACTAGAACAGGACATGTTAAGACAAAAGTGCATCATCATGTGAGAATGTGGGAAAATCCGGTATTTTACTTTCTAATCCCTATTTACTGTTTTGTTTGAATGAAGCAGGAGTTGACGTGGCCGAGTCATAAAAGTACTGGCTCTTAAACTTTCGGTGCGCTACATGTTTACAGGGCATAACAACCTCTCCATAGCACAAAGCCTGGGCTGAAATGTAGAGACCACGTGTTGCCCATGCAGCATGATCCCTCTCTCGGCCTGCCTAGGTTCCTCCAGGGAAAAGGAAACACAAATACATCTGGAACAAGACAAGCTGCAGAAACTGTCGGATCAGCAAAGGAATGCTTCAGTCCTAGACCAAGCTTAGGGTCTGATCTGCCCTGCTATGACATATAGTCTTTAGGTTTGAGCTGGGGCAGAACAGTAATGGAGGGCATAGTTCCTGGTAGAAGTAGCACGATTCGACCAGCACGAACCGGACACCGGACATTGCAGACACCTTTCACATGAGGTGACGCTCCGTGGCGAAGTGGTCAAGCCGTTTGACTCGGGCTCCGATGGTTGTGAGTTCGATTCCGGGCCGCGTCCTTCGGTTCACGAGTGAATATTTTGGAGACTCCTGTGGATCGTCGCTGGAGCTACGGAGTTCGAGATCGAGAGCCTTTTCGACGCGTCGTGATGAGAGCGACCTTCTGTAAAGTACCTGGCACATGATGTCCCTGTACACCAGGGTCACCAAACTTTTTTCACGGCGGGCCGGATTAGCTGAGAAAATGACGAGCGCGGGCCGGATAGTCATTCTGTACAATACTTGCGCCGCCCTCCGTGGCGAAGGTCTTACGGACGCGGTTCGTAATCCGGTATACATGCGTTCCAAACACAGCTGCGCGCGATTTGGCAGCAGACAACGTTGCATTTGTTTTTGTGCTATGTTATGGGTGCCGGTCGTTCAGAAAGCAATGGTAAACTACTGAACGTAAACTTGCCAAGACATCAACAACAGCAAACAATGCTGGTGTTGACTGCAAACGTCCTGTAAAGGATATACAACTAACTTTAACAATAATTGCAAGCTAGAACGAAAGCTCTAGGAAAAAAAGACCAAACACTAAGTTAATCATAGGAAGGGCGTGCAATGCACGCACGCACGCACGCACGTACGCACGCACGCACGCACGCACGCACGCACGCACGCACACACACACACACACACACACACACACAAAACAAAGACAACCAACACATTTATTTACTAACAAAGTTATCAAAGAAGGCGACGTTAGCAAAAAGATAGTTACATCAGACCTAATGTGCACATATCAGAATCTCACAAACTAAGCAGCAAAAGAGGTTAGGGAGGTTTGTGAAACTGACGTGTGGCTTTCAAAATACCATCAATGTCTGGTTTGGAATTGCTGCATCCAATCAAGAGAAATGCTTTCAAATGTTCATTAGTCAATCGCGTTCGATGTGGTGACTTCACAGGCTTCATTTTTTTAAATGTTTGCTCACAGACATAAGTTGTTCCAAACACTTATGCCATCTTCTTCTTCTTCTTCAGCGTATCGAGCCATTGAGGTTCTTTGCTGCAGATACAATCCGTCTTCATTCGTCACTCTGGTTGACCTTCTGTTGCCAGTCGTTGATTCCAAGTGCTTGTAGGTCTGTTTATATATTATCTCTCCACCGTCTTCTTGGTCTACCTCGGGGTCTACGGTCATTTATTTCCTGAGTGTAAGCGAGTTTTGTTTCCCTATTATCTTTCATTCTTTCTATATGGCCCAGCCATTGTAGTCTATTAGCCATGATACCAGTGATTAGTGGTGACTTAAACAGATCATAAATGTCTTTGTTACTTTTTCTTTTCCACTCTCCATTTTGTGTATCCCTAATGGGTCCAAAGATGCGTCTTAAAACTTTGTTCTCAAAGGTTTGTAACAAGGCTTCGTCTCCTTTCGTTGTACTCCAGGTTTCAGAGCCATACAGCACAACTGGTCTGATCAGTGTTTTGTATATTGTGATTTTGGTGTTACGAGATAGCGCATTTGATTTTAGTAGATGTTGTAGTGCATAGTATATCTTATTTCCAGAATTGATTCTAGTTTGTATTTCTTCCCTTATGATGTTGGAGCAGTTGAAGGTTGTACCCGGGTATTTGTATGTTTCCGTTCTTTTAATGGGCATATTATCTATTTGCATGTGGCCAGAGTTTTTAGCCATTCCTTCTCTTGAAATTACCATATATTCATATATTCTGTCTTATCTTGGTTGATAACCAGTCCCATCTGTTGGGCTTTTTCCTTTAAGTGAGTCAATATTTCTAATGTCTTTTGTTCATTTTCCCCTATAATATCTATATCATCTGCCATACCAGCGGCAAATTTCTTAAGTTTCGGAAACTCAACATCAGGTAAGCAGCGGTACAATTCAACAAGTTTTCCTTCTCTGTGCTTCTCTTTCAACAAGTCATTTGCTTGCAAATCAATGAGCTCCAACTGTAGTTCAATTGACACATCATCAAGGTTACAATCAAACCGATTCTGGAATAGAAGAATGTCACTCTCAATTCTGTCAAGATCTGAAAATCTCTCAAACTCTTTGAAACAGTGAAAATGAGACAGGTATTCTCCTTAGAGTTGTGCTTCCAACAATGACAGCTTTCTCCGAAATCCTTTGAACCTTTCCCTGAAGTTTCAAGTTCAGTTCATTCATGTCGACCAAAAATGACAACTTTTACAACTAGGTAGGATCTGACAGCTGTGAATCAGCTCTATCTTTTTCAGTGAGGAAAACATCTATTTCGTTTCGGAGCTTGTAAAATCGAAGCAGGACTTTACCGCAGCTGAGCCACTTGACTGATGTGTGATAAGGCAAGTCACAGAATTCAGAATCAATTTATTCAAGAAAAGCCTGGAACTGACGGTGATTGAGTGCATGTTCCCGAATGAAGTTCACAGCAGACACGACTGGTTTCAGTACACAATAAATATATAAGTCTTCCCACAGAGTACGTGCTGATGTATGATGCAGTGTATGAACAGAGCGCCCGGATTTGCAAATCTTCCAACTGAGTCCTGATCTGCCCCACCAGACCCTTCCTCACTCCAGCTATATGTTTTTTCCTCCATCAACTGTAACACCTCGAAGCTGATTCCGCTGAAGATTATAGTCTTGCAAAATTGTTTGCACTTCCACGAAAATGTCTTTCCCAGTTGTTGTTCCATGCATGCTGCAAACGGACGCCAACTCTTCCGTTATCTGAAAGTCCAGATTGACACCACGAATGAACACGAGAAGTTGTGACGTACTCTAGAGGTCAGTAGAGTCATCCAGCGCCAAAGAATACCACAACAAGATTCTAGCTTTCTCGCGTATCTGTAGCACTATGTTCTCTCCAATTTCTTCTGTTCTCCGCACAATTGAATTTGCCGAAAGGCTGATAGTTCCAAACAAATCGGCTTTCTCGAGACACAAGTCATTTGCTGCTTCGATCATACACTCTTTGATAAAGTTGTCATCAGTAAACGGCTTTCCTCGTTCTGCCAACTTATCACTGTTTTGTAACTTGTACTAGTGACAGATTCATTTTCAGCAAATTTTCTCGTGAAGAGATTTCATTGTGCTTCAAAACCACGTTTAATGGACTCACATTTCCCAGAGCGTAACTTTCCAGAAAACTTTTAATGTGTTGATAGATGTGTTGCTTCGTAGTGATGCCGAAGATTGTACTCTTTCAAAACGGCAACACTTTCGCTGCATATTACGCAACTGGTTTTCTGGTCCTTTGTTTCCACGAAGAAGTACTTTACTCCCCATTCCTCATTGAAAAATCGACACTCGGCGTTCACTTTTGTTTTCCTAGTAGCCATAATTAAGGGTGAAGTACACGAGATCTGAAAATGAAAAAAAAAAGACATTAAATTAGAAACATAATTAAAATCCTATTGAAACAGAAGAAAAACATAGGACTAGGGGTCACTGGTGAAGCTACGGCTCATCAAAGGTACATATACAGTTTATATGTACCTTTGTGTAACCGCACAGAGATGGTAGAGATAATAGCCGACTGCTCATGGGCCGTAGAAGAAGAGAGGAATAAGAAGACAGAGAGAATCTCATTCTATTTCTACGGCTAACAAGAAAAGAAAAGATTTAGAAATATCAGAAGAAATTTAGGTCCGTGTACAGGGAATCAGAATAATGTAATTGAAAAGATACAACAACATCTGATTAATAATGCCAATGCACAAATAAATAAAATTCATGATTAGATGCAATAAAAAAATAGGCATCCCTGTAACAAGACCCCCGGGGCTTGGACAGGTATGTTACTATAGTTAATAGCCTCAGCCTTTGCTCCGACCACCCCAATAGGACTTTACATCTACAAGGCCCCACACAGCTGACCTTTCCCTCCCTCCTTATGGATTCCTACTTACAGGGGCTCGGACAAGACAACAGTCATACTAATACGCAAAGCCATGGCTAACAAAGCAAAATTTAATTTCTAAATACGTCAACTGTAACTCAGAGAAGGATGGCTGAAAACCTGGATAGAAGACAATATGTACACGAGAAGATCTCCTGATGATCAGTCTTCATCACAGAGCATGTGACTTCAGTTCGTGAGGCTGTCCCGTCGTAGTTAACGACTCACCCGAGAAACCTCCAGTGTAAAGGAACTCCAAGGCATAGACCCTTCCAAAGTCTTCTCCTCCCACTGTGAACAAGATCTCGGGCTGGTCAGGCGTAGGACTAATGCCTGACAGACACTTCACCAACAATTGAGGATCATCCCTCGATGACTTACTAAATCACAAGTTCCACTCCGCTGATGACGTCTGGGTCGACCCTAGAATCCTAGATGTCCCCAACTGAAGAAAAGTACTATAGCACAATACACTAGTATATACAAGAGCTTGGTTGCTCTTCTGTCTCGCAAGTTCCTGGGAAACACTTATCAGCAACCTATAACTGGAGCACTGGCTCCATAGTACCACAATGTCACAATTGCATGACTCAACAAGTGAATGTTAGAACTGAACATATTCTCATGTAGCTATCTTACACAGTTCGGTAGGTATTAACTACCTTCACAGTTCACCAAGTCTGTCCATCAACTCATTTCGGTATCCACTACCTTCACAGTTCACCAGAATATCAAATCCCTTCTGTCGGTCACATGACCTTGTTCATGGTTTCAATAAGGAGCACAACTGTAGATTCACAACTTAGTTCCAGTGAAATTAGACAATGTGTCCCATGATGACCCAGCCGGGCCGGAAACATAATAAACTGGCTATTGTCATGACTGGTAAACACTCTTTTCAACACCTGAAATTCATGGCCTTGAAAATCCCAAGGTTATCATTGAGCTAGCACTGTGCCCGTATCTTACTGGCTGGAACCACTAGACGCTTCAGTCTTTGACCCTACCTGGATCGGTTGACTAACTTCGTCGGACTCGTTGCGGTGGTCTTAGCATAGACCTACCGGGCTAATCTCAACTCAATTGACTCTCACGTGTTGACGGAGGCAGATTCAGAAGACTGCTCCTAGTAATGCCTCAAACCTCATCTTGATTGGCACTGGAACGAGCAAGTCCCTATGAGTTTATGGTTGAACTCATGAATCTCCATCGGATCTAACCTATAACAGATCCTGAAACATGGAGGGGTTGGTGTGAGTACTCAACTACAACAAGGACTACACTGCATCTCCACATTAATACATGCCTCTCAGTAATATATATATAATACAATATATATATAAGTGATCGTCAACATCATCGATCCACTCTTAAATACAATGTATTGGCATTAGGCTGCAAGAGAAAGCAATAATACACCAGTGTATAGTCAAGTAACTCGTCTGGGCAACAGATAGCCCGATAGCACCAGAGTAGACTGTATGACTCTGTCAAAGTATCCTTCGCCTGGTGCTAATCCACTCATGTTTCTCCACCATCCATCAACCAGAAAATACACCTACTTCTCTTTCAGTGTAGTGGTTACATTATCTAGGAGGTGCCCAGCCGGACATCTCCTCATCTACCTAACTCAACAATTAATCAATCACTTCACCCATTGATCAATTAATTAAACCTAACTCATTAATGATTACACAACATTAATAAATTATCTACATCACAATTCATTAACGTAGCATTAATAAATTATAAACTAGGAATTGTTAAATTTAATTAACAAACTCATAACACAGCAACAGCTTCTGTTCTGGGATCTCCGTCCCAGAACAAGGGGTGACCTTTATTAATTGACCTTCATCCATGACGGTCAAATCTGTGTAGGTCTAGCACAGATATGGTGCCCATCCACCGAAAACACTCTCCCACAGCTGCTGTGGGTCCAGCGCATCTTGGTCCGTGGCGAATTAGGCCACGTCATCCATTTTAGAGAGGCTTCCAGCCCCACCCCCTCTCCTAAATCTCCAGTCCCCCAAATCCTGTTCAATTACCACAGAGGATTCTACTACTTCCTCACTGCAGTGAATAAGTTACTCCATTATCAGAGTCAGGTTTCTTGAAGAGGAGAATAATAGAGACAGACCAAGTTCTGTACATAGTTCGGATCTACATAGACGCAACGGCCTCGATTACAGAGCGCCGCATCGCTCTCGATCGGGTATGTTAATTCCACCTTCGTTTAAGCACGATCGCTTTGGGTCGGACATGCAACATAACGGTCGGTCGGACAGGCCTAATAACAGTCGGCTGGCTAGACATACGCCCGGTTGGACACGCATGGTCACTCTGGCGGACGGGCATGTAAACAAGCAGTGACATCAGGCATCATATATACTTCCTATCAACCGCTATTCAGTAAATATAAAGCATTTCTGCCTATGTGGAATAGCACTGGCATCTTCACACAGCAAGTACTTACCTGCACATCCCAATGAAATAACACCACTTTGTTTCCAGGAATAATAACCACCACTGATATCAGGCATAAGTTACAAACCTATTCTAGCTATGCAAAAGACACATCACTATCAATAATAAGCAATAATTCATCACCATTAAATGATTCTAGCATCACAGTGTAACTAATGTCACAATTCCTTACAGCCCTGAGTATGTACTGACTAAACCAGATAGTTAACACATCTGCTACCCAGTTGGTAAATTACCCGAACCTACTTACACATAGCAGTGATAATACCAACGTACATGTCACTAACAATGCATATAAGTTGTACTCTAACAGTAAATTTTATCAGATCTACTAACATCGGATTTACACAACTAATCAGATGGAACACACGTATACAGGCCTAATGTTTATACACGCTCACAACAGTTGGCGTTACCGGATGCGTCTGACAAACACATTACCTAGCCGATCAATAACCGCTAATTAAAAATGTAGGCAGGCGACGGTAAATTTATGCGCTCCGCGGAGATTATTTCGGTCGGCGATATTTAAGGACAACGGCTGACACATAAAGTAATTCCACATTACCTGTGATCGTAGAGTCACAACCTTTCACTGCAGGTGTCCGCTTTGGCTGCGATAACCGACGTCTCTTTTAGCAGTGAGTTACTGCGGCCTTCCCTGACGAAATTCGGCTGGCGACTGACGTTAGATAGCTAAGTGCTCTGCCACAATTACCTCGTCGGGTCCCGAAAGTCCCAATGATCATAGAGAAATCCAAAACCCCGTGGGTCCCGAGCAATTGTGAGTCCAACGTGACAACAAACATGTGCGCACTGGGCTTGGGACATTCTAGAATCTTCCAGAAGTCACCAGAATTGTGACGTCACGGACTATTCCACCGGGGAATTCCCTAGTTATGGTCACCATATCAAGAGAGACTAACCCGGCTTATTCCGACCAAAGGGAAATAATACAGAGTACAGACTGTATCTAGTCCTGTTTCGTCACAATCCCCATGAATAAACATATACATGATCATCCTTCACAGTACCAGTGATCTTCCATCACAGCATGGGTAGTCATCCAACAAAGTACCAGTGATCTTCCATCACAGCATGGGTAAACATCCAACACTGTAAATGTAGTCTGATAAACAACACCATCAATTATCAGACAACAAGATGGAACAAAGGTCATTCATTCAGTAGCATGTCATTTGCAGAACCTTGCTCCCATAACAACCTTCCGGAAAACCTCTCGATCATAAGCAAGATGTCCCGCTTCAGATACACCTATCTGGAGATCATTCTGCACCCATCTTCTCTTTGGCCTTCCTCTTCCTCTCTTCCCAGGCATATACCCCTACATTATTGTTCTCAGGCACAGACATAGCTATTCTATTCCTATGTTCCTATTTAAACTATGAAGGTTCATTCAAAACTCACCCCGCAGCAGATAATCGTCAATCCACAATCAAGATCCTCTTGGATCTTTTGGATCTTCACAGGGCCTGTCTACCCTCTCAACTGCGGTCTGGAAAAACAGTGGCCACGCTCGGTCGTGCCTGGGGCACGTTCGCCCATCTGCTGGGTAGTGGCTCAGAGGAATTAGTTCAAACCCTCTGCTGAAAATTAGACATCAGCATCTCTTCGGCCTCAGTTGTTCTCAGGGCCAAAGAAGTGGGAACATGGCGTGACTAGGCTCTTATAGGCACGCCAACACAACATCCAAGCATCCTATGCATTGTTTACCAGGGTATCATGGGATATGCTACTCCACACTCTTGTAAAGCCGCGGCAGGCGTCTTCATTTGGTAATAGAATATATCTCATAATAAGGTTTGCAAAATATATAAATAGGACCGCATAAATAAACAGCCTAGAGCAGCCAGGAGGTCCCCGCACGTGTGAAGATCTCCTATTATTCTAAACATAATATTTACATTTAAATTGTATCACAACGTCTCGTGTTTCATACGTTATATCAAGCAAGTTCGAGTACCGTCGCGGGCCGGATGAAATGACGTCGCGGGCCTGATCCGGCCCGCGGGCTATAGTTTGGTGACCCCTGCTGTACACCATCAAGAAGTGTTGCGAAGTGCATGTTTAAATAAAAGATAAGCATTATACGCCACAAATAAACAAGATAATGTTCTTGTTGACGACGTACTTGTTTAGCCAGAAGTAGAGTAAAATAAATAACCCTTTAACATGCCTTGCGGCGTATAGAGTATATAGCTGGCACCCCCATATTTTTATCGACCATTCGACGCTCGATGGTTGATGTCATCAACGATAAGCCAGCCGCCAGCACTTCATACCGCATATTTGGCTGTCATGTTTTTATATTGTTTGGATGTCTTGTGATCATGTTGTTGTTTCTGTTGTTGCTATTGCCGTTGTTGTTGTTGTTGTTGTTGCTGTTGCTGATGATGTCGTTGTCGTCGTCGTCGTCGTCGTTGTTGTTGTTGAACTACAAAGACTAGAATTGTTCACTCTTTTACCATTTCTTCTTCTTCTGCGTTCATCCGGATTTTTTTTTCCGGATGTGACTGCGTTGTGCTTGTTTACAGCAGAGCTGCGTTCTTGCGCCGTTAGGCCGACACATCCGACTTCTGCGGGCATTTGTTGACCGGGTTAACCTTCCCGGGCTTTTACTATTTGAAAAACTGGAACCCGGTAAAGACTTATTTCTATCGTAGTTATTTTTTTTTTTTTAAAAGTTAGTTGCATTAATTTTTACAGAAAGTTGCAATCAGCCCCGACATTTACTGACTGTCTAAGTATTTTACGTTCTGTAATTTGCCATTGCTTTCTGAATGACCAGTGTTCATACCATGAAAATCAAAGCAAGGCGATGTGATTTCGAACTTTTGCCCGGCATATCGGGGAATTTTCAAACTGCGTTCACTAATCCCTAGACCATAGACCCACTCAATATGAGCTTGTTTATTAGTTGTCCAAGCGGTTTGTGCAAGACGTGGGTGTTGATTACCCACCATCCCCACAAGGGACATAAAGTTTATGAACCACTTGTATAGACCATGAGTGTTGTCGGATAATAAGAGACTGGTTGTTGTCTCAGATTTTTATAAGAATATTAGTGCCTCTAGTGCAGTGGTTCTCAACCGGTGGGGAATTCTCCCCCCCCCCCTCTGGTTTCCAGGGGGGGGGGGGGGATTAATATTATTTCAAGATCGCGTTAATTCAAGAACCGATTAATTGTTTTCCCCTTCATACTGTACGGTTCTGTACGTCTCACCCTTCTAAAATTCAATTTATAAAGTAAGTAGACCCACAAATCATGTTTTATGTGGACGTCTAGACTTGTTTTAGTATGTGCTATTAAATTTAGCTTCCATTATTACGTATACTGTGTAGGGGCGGGGCGGGATTTTTAGGTAGGAAATACGAAAGGGGGGAATGACGTTCTGAAAATATGGTGAAGGAGGGAACGGGCCAAATTTTTAGGTAGGAAATACGAAGAGGGGGGGGGGGGGATGACGTTCTGAAAATATGGCGAAGGGAGTCACGGGTCAAAAAAGGTTGAGAACCACTGCTCTAGTGAGAGGTCGGGGTGGCCTATGGGCAGGTACACATTGCGATGTATTTGTGGGTAGTGAGGAAAACAATTAAAACATCTCAGAGTCAGGTTACGAACGCGCTTCCCACGGCATCAGGTACTAGGATTTGTGTGAGGGCACGACGCACCGAATACACGAAGCGCTTTTCTCTGAGGGAGGGGTGGCTTGGGAGCAGCCATTTTTCGCAGGTACGGGACAAACACGGAAACAACGCAAGGAAAGGATTACATCTGTCGCAAATATGCTGAAAACCTCATGTGTCTCTTTATGTTACACAATTTATGGTGTAGTGCAGTCATAAACCTTACTGTAGGCAGTGAAACAAGTAAAGAAATCTACATTGTATTCTTAGCTAAGATTTTTTTTTAAATTATCAGTGTGCTACCTAGTAGTACTAGTATTGAGAATACAACCATGGCCCAGCATTCATTTGCAACTCAAACAAGTTTGATTTTTCACCAGCTAGTCTGACAGTTGCTTGTTGTTTGTGAAACAATGTTGTACTTTCTAGCTTTTTTATTTTTATTTTGGTGCGTTCACTCGCTCTCAACTCAAGCGTAGTCCACACACGTACTACTACTTCTGGTGCACTGGATTGTTTTTGCTTGTGGTATAGCTTTCCCTATTTCCAGTGTCCCTTGCCATCAGGCGAACTCACTCCGACTTCAGAGGTACTTGTAATTTACGTCCCCAAATCAAGGACAAGAAGTCAACATTTTAGCCCAACTAACAGGTGTAGGGGTTTAACTCGCTACCTCGGCATCAGCACAATGGATGTTTAAAAAAGAGCTCTCGTATCCATTCGGCAACGCTGATCCCCTCTTGGTAACTTTTTTTTTGGGGTGGGAGGGAGAAGGGGGGGGGGGTGAAGGAGATTATCCGCGTGGCACCGCGTTCCAGGAAGATTTCGATAAGGGTTGAGAAAACAAATATCGTTTACCAAGGCAGACAATCGCCATATCGTGTTCAGATGTAGGATGTTTTAAAATTATTTTACCTCCTTAACTATAACCGTTATAAAACAATGGCAAACTACTGAACTAACATTGCCTTATAAATCACACACAGTCAATAAATAAATGCTGGGGCTGATTGCAACGTCTTGTGAAGAACACGCAACTAACTTTAAACTGTAACCACAATTATTATTACTGCAGTTATACCACTGTTGTCATCTGCGGGGAGGAAGAGGAATTCCAGGCTGAAGGATAAAGACTGCTTGCCCATACAGTCGCCACGCAATGTACGGTCTAGATTTTAATTTCACCCCTTTCTATAGATCAAAACGCTTAGTTCTAACAGAAGGATAGAACACACAGACGTCCCACAATGATCAGTGCGGGAATTTTTCTTCTTTCGCTCTGTATTCCTCATTGTAGCGTACGCCCTCAACCAACTCACTCCAGCCCTCTTATTCTTAGCTTTCCTATGCAGCTCCGCCCATGTCCTGCGCATATTCATCTGTTTCTACTTCTCTTCCCCGCGTGTAAAGTAATGTGGGAATTCAATACATGTAGGCATCGATACATACAAATCCCTTGTCTTACAGAAGATTAGAACCCGGACCGCCCGCTGCGCTGTAAACTCTCTCAACCACCCTTCATATCACATAACTAAAGAAAGAAATAACAGATCTAGTGACAGCGAGAAAATAATACAACTTACAACAATCATGCAGTATGTATTTATTGGATTTATTGCTGTTGATTAGAACACAAGTACCCGGATGTTGCAAGACCCCTGTCACATACTCTTCTATATGAAATAAATAAACAAATAATACATCTAACAACTGTCACTTACATAAACGACCACATATATAATTGCGTGCTTTGTTTTCATTTACCTGCCATCCCACAGAACTGTGTGACTTACTTATTGACTCGCGCTCGTACCGTTTTCTACCCAGCTATGCACCGCTTTACGGGACAAACATTTGTCAGCATAAACATTGACAACCCACCTGGGCGGGAGAAATTTCGCGAATGACGTCGAAGTTGAATGTGAAGTGAAAACGTGGTTTTAAAAACAGAGCACGCAGTTCTATGCAGCCGGTTTGGGAGGACTAATAAAACGATGGGATAAGTGCATCAATGTTGGTGGAAATTATGTTGAGAAATAAAGGGACAATCTATGTATAAAAATAAACTGGTTTCAAGTTGTTATCATATTTATTTATTTTTCTACAGTTATTTGTGACTTACTTATTAACTTACCCTCGTAGTTAAGTGTTACCGCCATAGGCGGTGGCGTGACCAATTTCAAAACGTGGTTGAGCCCACGTTTGAGAAACAAAAATACTTCTGACGTATTAACCGCCACCGTGACATAGACGGAACAATAACGAAAGATGTGGCTTCTGGAAGAAGCGTCGGGAATCTACCAACATGAAGGGAGGCACTGCACGTTAAAGACACCCTAGACATGAACATTTTTGAGACCGGGAAACTCGAACGATCAAGGCTTGTACAAGCGAGCCATGCTGAGAGCGATGTTTTGCTAAGGATCCACTTATATGATGGTGATGATGATAATGATGATGATAATGATGATGATGATGATGATGATGATGGAACACAGCCTTCACTTAACAGCACTATCTTTATTTGCTGTAATTATTCGGGATTGGAAAGTTTTTTTGTTTTTTTAGACTTTCTTTTCTAAATTTTACATGGCACTGGTTAATAATAATATGACCTACTTCTGACGATTTCCAACTGGCAAATCAATTTTAATGAATTCAACTTGCACAAGGGATTTCCTATTTTCTTTTATTCTTTAATAAATAAGATTAGTTGTACAGATTTAGGAATATCATTTTTAAAAAAAAATAAACAAATACACAACAACAGTCAACAGCAAGAACAACCACAACAATCTGACTCTCTTCCCTTGGAACTTTCCAGTTGTCATGATTTTCTCCAATGCCTTTCTTCCCATTACATGACCAAAGAAAACAATTTTGTCTCTTTCTCATTCATTCATTCATTCATTCAGTAGTATGTTCTTTGCAGAACTTCGCTCCGATAACAACCGTCCGGAAAACTTCTCGGTCATTAGCAAGATGACCCGCGTCCGATACACCAATCCGGAGATCATCTGCCACATCCTGCACCCATCTTCTCTTTGGCCTTCCTCTTCTTCTTCTTAAGGGCATATATTATAACCCTCCGCGATTGTTCTCTGCAAACTTTCATGACGTTTCAAGTTACCAAAATATTTCAACTTTCTTTGTGTTTATCGTCTTCTGTAGCAAACCTTCTTCAATATTTAGTTCTTGTCGTATGGATTCATTTGTTCTTTTCTGTATCCAAAATATTTTAGAACCCATCCATAACATTTAATTCGGAGGCATTTATGCGCTATTCATCTTGTTTAGTAAATGCACATGTCTCATAGGCGTATGTTGCAAAGGGAAAGATGCATGCTCTTAAAAATCTAATTTGTCTCTTTCTTATAGTTGTATATAATGTTCTAGTATTTAGCCTCTTGCAGGCAATCGTTGTTTTATAGTTACTGTGGCAGTCCAAGGTATTGCAACACACACAGACACACATACACAGACACATGCGCTCGCGCACGCGCACACGCACACATCCTAATTATAAAATAGAAGGGTTGAACATGATATCACTGTAACTACAGTACCATATATAAACTGAGAGCTTAACATCCGATCCTATACACAGAAATCGGTGGAAGACAACATGTAGGCATCAGGTGGTTTTTCATGTGATTCAAATCTCATCATCATCATCATCACCATCATCAAGTGCCGTGCCGGCTGGCGTAGGCGTTCATGGCTCTCCACAGATCTCGGTCTTTGGTTTTCTGGATCAACTCTGCTGCTGATATTCCTCCATGCCACCGTCTCAATCCATCCAGCATCACTTCTCTTGGTCTACCTCTGCCTCTCTTCCCCTCGATCTTTCCAGTTGTTACGATGTTCTCCAATGCCTCTCTTCTCATCACATGACCGAAGAAAGCTGTTTGTCTCTGTCTTATTGTTGTATATAATATTCTAGTTTCATTAGCCTGTTTCAGGCAGTCGTCGTTAGTTACTCTGGCAGTCCAAGGAATTCGCAACATTCGTCTCAGGAACCACATCTCTGTTGCTTCTAATTTCTTCTTAATTTGTTCATTTACATTCCAAGATTCACTGCCATACAGCAAAACTGGTTCCACATAGCATTTCAGCACTCTCTTTCTTACATTCAGTGATAGTGACTTATTGCATAAGATACTCTTCATTTTCTGAATTCAAATCTCGCAGATAATTTATTGATTGATCGTTGATGTGTGCATACCTCCCTCCCCCCGCCTTGCTATTTAATATCTACATAGGCAGAATATCCAAACAAACAAGCTTGACAGAACAGATTCAGAACATTGCGAACTATTTACTTCAGAAGAGACAACAGATTCACCAGCAAAAAATGAACTTCTAATTCATGATTTTCAGACGATCGTTTTACAGCGACGAAGGCAGACTGCAGAATCATATTAATAAGCTGAGTTCAAAATGCAGAAGATACGATACGAATATAAATACAACCAAAACTGAAGTATTGCAAGTTAGCACACCTCCCGGTCCACTAAATATGTTGATAAGTAACATATCTCTAAAACAAGTTAAAGAATTTAAATATCTAGTAAGTATGATCACAGAAGATGACAGAATAGACAGACAAATAAAATCATATGTCAAAATGAAAGCGCTTATATAGGCCTATCGACTACCACCCATACTGAAACATCCAAATAATATACCTATGGCCACAAAACGACAGTTGATAATATGTAGCAAATTCACACCAACTCACAGCTACCAATATGAAGCTTCGACGTTATCCAAATCACACTCACGCAAAATCAACACCTGCGAGATGAGATGCTTGAGAAGCTTCCAACTTAACTATCCGAGACCGAGTAAAGAATGATGTTATCAGACAGACAATGGCATCAACACTTTATGCTACATACATAAGGCTGAAAATAAAATGATTCGGCTATATCGTTAGAATACAACACTGTTATCTACCAACACCGTCGCTGTTTCAAAAAACATCTGCTTTGAGAACAAGAGGACGCCCGAGAAGAAAATGGTTTGACGACATCAAAGACATTGTACAATTACACGGAATGACACTATCCAGTGGCACCCATCGGGAACGTCAATTTCTCCACACGGCAGCCGACGGCAAAAATGGAAAATGATGATGATTATCGTTGACGTAAGGGGAATCACTCTCCTTACTTTCTCGCAATGGCTGCTTTAGGTGAGCGGTGTGACTATAAATAAGAACTTAATTTAAATTATTTTAGCGTGATTACATTTTATATCTTTTCCTTTTTCTAACAATGTGATTATCCAACAACATTCTCATATAATTATTTCTTCAATTCAAAACATTATAATTTAATGAACGTATGAGTATGGGATAATTTTCAGAATGTTTCAGTCCACATATGACATCACATCACATTGATTGCATAGACACTTGACTTTTAGAGTAGACAGTATTTAAAAATTGTGTTTTTACTTATGAAACAATGATAGTTGAACACAGCTTGACAAGACGAATCTAACGGTATCTCAATGAAGACTGTACGTTAATTCTAAGCGAGATATTAATATTTGGAAGTGTCTATACCGCGATAGCTCGGAATAGACAGAGCAGTTTATACCGCGATAGCTCGGAATAGACAGAGTAGTTTATTCCGCGAAAGCTCGGACGGAAACCCCGGTTGGCGATAATTTCCTTCCTTCTTCCTGCGAGAGCGCACTTTCCTGTCCTGCTTTCTGTGAACGATACTGAGCGCACTTTCTTGTCCTGCTTTCTGCGAACGATACTGAGCGCGCGGTACTGAAAAAAAAATGGCGTTAGAAAAAGGAGCCTCATTTGAAAGTTACCAGGAGTTTCAGGTTATTCTTAAGAAGCACGAAGACGAGTCACCAGAAAGACCTCCTTGACCCGGGTTTTCTCACATGGCTTGGTCTATTACTATTAGCCCTGACTGTACTGGGCTTAGGTACCAGTACAGAGCGGGGCAGGTGGTTGCTTCTATAATCCCCAAGGACACCGAGTGTCGCGTTTTCAATGAAAAATGGGGAGTAAAGTACTTCTTTGTGGAAACAAAGAACCAGAAAACCAGTTGTGTAATATGCAGCGAAAAGTATTGCCGTTTTGAAAAAGTACAATCTTCGGCGACACTACGAAACAAAACATCTATAAGTTTTCTGGAAAGGTACGTTCTTCTTCTTCTTCTTCTTCTTCTTCTTCTTCTTCTTCTTCTTCTTCTTCTTCTTTCGTTCGTATGATGGAAGCAGCAAATGACTTGTGTCCTGAGTAAACCGATTTGTTTGGAACTATCAGCCTTTCGACAAGCTCAGTTGTGCGAAGAACAGAACAACTTGGAGAGAACACAGTGCTACAGATACGCCAGCAAACTAGGAACTTGTTGTATTCTCTGGCGCTGAATGAGTCTACTGATCTCTCGAGTGCGCCACAACTTCTCGTGTTCATTCGTTGCGTCAATTTGGACTTTCAGATAACGGAAGAGTTGGCATCTGTTTGCAGCTAGCATGGATCAATAACTAGAGGACAACTTGTTGAATTTTACCGCTACTTACCTGATGTTGAGTTTCCGAAACTGAAGAAATTTGCCGCTTGTATGTCACCAGTGTTTGGAACAACTTATGTCTGTGAGCAAACATTTTTAAAAAAATGAAGTATATGAAGTCAACACATCCAACGAGATTGACTGATGAACATTTGAAAGCAATTCTCTTGATTGGATGCAGCAATTCCAACCCAAACATTGATGATATCTTGAAAGCCAAATATCAGCTGCCAAATCGCGCTCAGCTGTGTTTTGAACGCGGGTATACGGGATTATGAACCTTCGCCACGGAGGCCGGCGCAAGTATTGTACAGAATGAGTAAGCGGCCCGCGCTCGTCATTATCCAGCCCGCCGTGAAAAAAGTTTGGTGACCCCTGATTTAGACAGACAACATCCGTATCAAGCGAGGCCTCAGCAAGAGCAGTGCCCGGTATGTTCTCTCCCGACCTGTCCCATTCGCCAATTGAAGTTGCCACATAACAGATACCTGGTAAATGAAGAAAAAATTTGTTGGTATCAACCAGTACAGGTCTGATGATCGCGCTTTTGGCAGCAAGAGTGTTTCCTAGGGTTTTTGTGTTTTGTGTTGGTCTTTATCTGGCTGCACAAGAACCTGCACACTTGTCTTTCTGTTCTTATCTGTCCTCTACTTTTGTTGTCTTGGGAAAGGAGCTTAGCCAACCGAACACGAGTTCTCACTCTCACTCTCTCTCTCTCTCTCTCTCTCTCTCTCTCTCTCTCTCTCTCTCTCTCTCTCTCTCTCTCTCTCTCTATATATATATATATATATATATATATATATATATATATATATATATATATATCCCTCCCTCTCTCTCACTTGTCTATATCACTTTGTTATGTCTTTCAATACATCTTTCTCGTATCTCTGTCTCTCACACTATCTTCGTTATCTATCTCCCCCCTCTCTCTTTTCAACCTGCTTCACATATACCAGGTTTTCCTGCACTTTATTTGCGTAGCATTTCCTTGTTTATTTGTTAATTCATCAGGCCAGTAAGTCGGAAGCCTGGTGTTTGAATTGGCTAATCACGTCTTTCTGAAGCAACGCATATTACTGTCAGCTTGGACCGGAATTATGATGACATAAATATCAGGAAATAGTAGGTCGGTAATGTAAACAAAGATGGATGCCTGTAAACAGTAAGAGTACAGACACGCAAGTTAAGAATTCTTGCATGGGGACACAATTATTTTTATTGGGGATACCAATCTGGAAAATTATTCTTGATATTAAAACAGCTTCATACGCCAGCTCGGTATAAACTACTCTGTCTATTCCGCGCCGGCTCGGAATAAACTACTCTGTCTATTCCGAGCTATCGCGGTATAAACTACTCTGTCTATTCCGAGCTATCGCGGTATAAACTACTCTGTCTATTCCGAGCTATCGCGGTATAAACTACTCTGTCTATTCCGAGCTATCGCGGTATAAACTCTCCCTTAATATTTTTGTGTCTTTATCATAAAGTTTATCTACAATCATGAAGTGTAAGTAATGGAATCTTAGTAAATTTAACACAGCCGATCTCGGCCCAATAAATTGAGTAATGAGAACTTCTGCCTTCTATTACTGGCTTGTTTATTTTTAAACGGACAACACATTACCATATATCATTGCGTCCTGGGTGGCGAGGCATTATCTATTTTTCGATAGGATGTGCCGTGACCTAATTAACAATTAAAAATGGCCGCCAAATGTTTATTATTCATTAAAAGTCTGTCGCATCGCTAACAAACCTGACAAGATGTATACTTTATTGTGCCTTTTGGTAACAGGAAAGTAAAAGTCACATTCCTCTTTCGATAGAATGTCGACAGAATCGAGATGATTGACTTCATTGCACAGGGTTTTATCCCATATATGGCTCAGTCTCTTTCCGCATGGCGGCCTGCCGAAAGCATCACACAAAGCACGAGAGTCTCAGAGTCTCCGAGAAAAATGCACTTGACTTTTAAGACTTTTCGATAGGATGTGATGTGGCCTAATTAACAGTTATAAATAGTTGCCCTTTTATATTAAATAAATGTCATGTGAAAGAATAGTTCATGAAAATTTACTCATATTGTCTTAATGTACCCACTGCATTGCGACAGCTTTCTTTTGTTGATTAAATATCATGCATTGATGTAGTAAGTAAATAAGTTTGTAACTGCTGCATAAATTAAGCAGTCACTTTTTGCTAATAATTGATTTCTACTTCTGCTCTATAATTACACTATTGTTAGTTTAGAAACTAAACTAAGCTGTTATGTATCTAAAAGTGAGCAATTAATAATTAAAAACTAACCTTTTCAATCAAAACTTATTTTACATTATTGTATTTAAATTTAAATAATTATGTACTGCTGCACTGCTTAGAAAAAAAGTACTCCTTACAGTTACACTACTTACAGGTTTACAGACGGGTCTGAAAACTGGCTTTCTAAATTATTTTCAGTCATGTCAAATGCTGAAAAATTATACAAGTATAAATTACTGCTACAAATGAAACTTGTATTCTGTTTAATTTTAGTAGTTAAATTGCCAGTTTTAATTATAAATAAATACAAGTCGGCTATAGTTTAGTACTATTGTATGGGCGCCGCCATCTTGAATTTTGTGCCATATCTCATTTTCATGGTTGTGCTAAATATTTTTTCCTGAACGTTATTGAAAGCCATGATTGTTGAAACTCTTCATATATGTATAAAATTGTATGGAGAATTCAAAAATGCGACAAAAAGTCATGGTTGGTTTAAAATACAGGAGTTATAAGTCAAATTAGCTTACTGTGGATGAATAAACTTCAAGAAATCCAAGAGAAGAAAGTTTCTCAATGGCAAACGCTTGCAGTTTAGCAGATGGACCACTACTGCAATTATTAGAGTTGTTTCCCCACGACCTTGTGCCACGTTGGTTTCGAATACATCAAATCAAACGAGACATGGCTAAAAACCTGAAGTGACTGGAGGGTTGCTAAAAGTCTCCCGGGAAAAAGATTTATGCCCCCCCACTACTAACCAGGCTCGGTAACTGACATTGCTACATCACATTTTTTTAAATGTGTATAGTGTATGTATATAAGTTAAAGCAACAGGTGCATGCTATACTTATCGTAGGTATAAGAGAATATCATCTAAAACTAAATGAACGAGGTAATATAAATAGGATAGATTAGGTACCTCAGTAAATATTACACAGAATATGTTTTTAGTGTGATGTTTAGTACATACTACATCAATAAATCTGCTTGCCGGCATGATATTTTGTATTATTAATAGGTTCAGTCATGATTTTAAAATTGAGTATTTACTAATGAGACCACCACAGATAGATAGGTCTTGAAAAATCAAATCTAATGGTACCTCAATGATGCCTGTATGTCAGTTCTAAGCGGGGATATTCGAATATGAGTGTCTGTATCCCCGTTAAAAAAAATTGACATGATTTCCCTAATTTCAGGACTCTTAAGTGTGTCCATTTATCTCCACTTCCAGTCCATGCGAGATTGTCTCAAATGAGTCACAGACGGATATGAAAACTGTCTTCAACAATATGTTCCGTCATGTTAAATGATTAAAAAAATACTGCAAGTATACAAATAAATTATTATTAATAATCTTTAAACTTGTATTCTCTTTAACTTTAGTTGTTCAAATTGTACGTTTGAGCGTTAATAGTTTCCAAGGCTGGCTTTCATCATCTTGGAGTTCCATTCAAACATCTCGCAGACATATTTTTTTCTACGACATGTAAAACGAATTAAGGAATTAAACTCTCTAAATATATGTAAAAATGGGTGCTGAATTTGAATATCCATCTAAAAATATCTTAATTTTAAATAAACAAGCTCTAGAAAATAAAAGTACTTACTTTTTGCCAAGTAATTCAATTTATTTAAAAGATAATTTCAACCAATCACTGTGCACGGAATATTAGACTAACCTTTTCTGCAGAACCTAAGATGACGCCTGTTATTGTCACATGATATTTGAATGAATAAATGACGTCGTAAGCATGAATGGTCTTTACATGGTCATTTTGGGGACACAATGGATTAGTCCGGGGTGGCGCGGTATATCACTTCTGTTTTCAGTTCTAGTTACGGCACGATGAATTCCCTAATGATATCCATGTGTTCAGATTCCCCCTCAAGATGAGATATTGTTTTGATGACATTATTTCTCTGGGGGTCGATACGACTTCATAAAACGACACCCTTCTAGAAAATTTAATGTGAGTTAAGGTAATTGGCATGGTAATTAGTCCACATCAAACATTGTGTGCGGTGCCATTTGGTTTTCTTTGACATGTTTTCTCCCACCAAGAATGTACCATAGGCAGTAACGACAGTTGACAGCTTGGTTTGCGGCTTATTTGGCTTGCCACTTTTAATTTTCAACTGCAGAGGGATTTTTAATGAGCACAAAGTGCACACACTCACATGTTCTAAGAGTTTTTTGCCCTAGTCTGAGAGGGCTAGACATCAGATCCACTACCCCAGGATGATGGGAAATGATACCATCCTATGTCTAAATTACGTTTGATACAGGATTATGTGTATTAGCATTGATAATTAAAGTTGTCTAACACTTGCTTTGATTTTTTATTTTGGCAGATGACTGTTGTGTTCCACCGCTGTTGTCTGACAGCGACCATGAGTGCATTGATGATATTGATGACATTGAGTGGGATGATGATGACAACGATGAGGAAGAAGAAATGAACATGTTGACCGGGGATGTAGCATGTCTGTTTTGCACACTTGTTCAGCCATCTGTGGAATCACTCCTATCACATTGCAGCAAAGTGCACAGTTTTGATTTGGTTGAGAGTTGCATGAAATGGCCCATGGACTGTATTAGTTACATTAAAATGATCAACTATATTCGACAGAAGGTATTTATTTAGTTTTTTTATTTACGCTTTTAAACTACAGTTCTACACTGATTCTGCTTTTGTGTTTTGTGAAACATTGTAATAACTGATTCAGTGTCGAAGGATAATATGTCACTAAATATGACCTCCCATCTGGACAGAAGGATGCTATATCACTATACTAAGGTCACCGTGTGTGTTATCTGTTTTGCTTGGTGGCATCTTCCACAATTTCAGTGCTTAGTAAACAGAAATTTATAATACTTGTTGATTTTACTGTGTACCATGTCTGGTCCCAACCCACATTTTGTTTGGCACTGAATCAGTTAAGAAAATTTACCTAATTAAAATATGTAAATGAAGTGATAAAATTTCGGCAGTAGTAGATCAAGTAAACAACCAATGTTAGAATAACCGCGCTCTTGTCATGCAGAATGGGCGTAATCTCCCATCGTATTCCTTACTGTGATTTTGTATCAAGATTTTATTTTGGGTGGTTTTAATTTTAAATGTGTCCCTCCACTGAAATTCTTGCTTTGTGACTGCCTTAACTTATTCATGGGAACTTAATCTGATGGCTTTCTCTTACCTTCTATATCCACTTAAGAGATTTCCATGCTGAAAGTGTTCTTTTTTGGGTAGCTTTTTAAATTTGTGAAATTTTGCCACAGAAGTGATAAGATATGGCTAACTGTTTACAGTTTCCAATAGTAGATCGATCACTAAAATATGTTCTCATGTACATGAAACCATTATCTGAAATAGCAAGACCTACAATCCACTGCCCCAGGATTAGGGAGGACTAAACATCTCCAGGATTCTTATTTTGTTTCTGTAAATATTGGCCACCACTGGATTTAGACTCATCATTTTTTGAGTTAGAGGCAAACACTGTAAGCCAAAAGTATATAATTTTATGTCAGATAAACTTTTGATGCATGGTGTATCGGGCTGGCCTACACATCAAAACAATGTCTGTATTTGTTAGGCGTCAGACATGCTTGACTGCGGAGTCTTTTATTTTTCTCATTTCTTCGTTGGATGTTCTGGAGACTGTAATGGATAAGGGCATTTGCTCTTAAAGCTTCCAGTGTGCTGATGCTGAGGTAGTGGGTTTAACCCCTACACAGGTTAGTTGGACTGAAATATAGACTTTTTGTCTTTGACTTGGAGAAGTAAATTACAAGTACCTCAGGAGCCGGGGTGGGTTCGCCTGATGGTGAATTACACTGATAACAGGTAAAGCTAATCCGCACACAAAAACCAGTTCAGTGCACTAGAAGTAGTAGCTCATGTGTGGATTACACTTGAGTTCAAAGCGAGCGCATGCAAAAATAAAATATTTGATGTTCTTTCAAACTTGTATACTGTCTCTTTGGCAGTGTTATCTTTTGAATGAAGTGGGTGTTTTTTTTTTTGGTTTTTTGCATTGCAACAATAGATTTAAACATGCTTGCCTTGTGGTTGTATTACACAGAAATATCAATTGGGGGACCATATCGTCCACCTCAAGGCAAGGAAAAGGATCTTTTATGTGGTGACTTTTATATTTAAGATGTCTACTCCCTCCTACTACCAAACACTGCACAAGGCAAGGAAATGGATCTTTTACTTGGTGACTTTTATATTTAGAATGTCTACTTCCTCCCACCAAACACTTCACAAGGCAAGGAAAAGGATCTTTTACTTGGTGACTTGTATATTTAGAATGTCTACTTCCTCCCACCAAACACTTCACAAGGCAAGGAAAAGGGTCTTTTACTTGGTGACTTTTATATTTAGAATGTCTACTTCCTCCCACCAAACGCTGCACAGAGATTTTATTTAACCTGAAACTACCGCTTTTATTTGAATCATTGATATGAAGGTCTGCATGTGAATGAGGGCAAATAATACCACTGACATACTTTTATGGATTTGACATTTTGTGGGTAAGTGATAATGTAAGAGCATCCATCTGACAGACTCAGCCATGCTTCACTTACCCATATCTTATTGAGTTGGGAAAGGAAAAAGCAAGCGAGGAATAGAGCTAGTCATAAGATTTGTTTTTTAAATTAAAAAAGCAGCCATGAAAGCATTTCACAATCCACAGGCAGTATCTTCTATGGTATTACTTGAACCTTTTATGTAACTGATTTCAGAGGCCGTCAGTTGAAGCTGTGGAGGTTGAGATGGCCTGCCAGGGGTCAGCATGGTCCAGTGATGTTTACATGAAAGCTGTTGATTCCCAGGATCTCATGCTTCAGTTTGGTAAGCATAAGGCTATTGTACATTTACAGAGCAGCATTGTTTCAGCCCTTTGGCTAGTTATGAAGCAGTCGGATTTTTCCATTCCACAGTTGTCTTGTACCTTTGTGTTGAATTCCATGTATGTCTGTGTGGATAGATCTGGATAAGACAGATGTTAAAAGTGTCTTGAAAAGGAAGGAACAATTATTGAAAACCCTAAATATAAGGAAAGTAGGCTCTTAAATACCGGAAGGTGACACTTGTTGGTCGTATCATCATGTAGCAGGTCCTTCGTAGAATGCCACTCTCATTATAACCCATCAGAAAGATTCTCTATTCCTTGCCTCAAGGTCTCTGCAATATCCTGTGTCCATCTTCGAGCTGATCGATGCCTGCCTTTCTTCCAGGAGCCATGCTTTTCACTATTGTTCTTTCCCAGCTGCAGTTGGTGATATGAAAAGACATACCCAAGAAAAGCTTGTTTTGAAAGATACCATCCCTTGAAATGGAGATGCAGGATGACTTGTTTGAAATCATGATGATTTTCAAATTGCCTGTTATGTCAATACGATCCATGAAAGAATATGTCATATAATAGTGATGATGGGGAGAGAGAGAAAAAAAACACCAAATAAACATGCACACACATGCGAATATAAAACTATCACAGAGTATTTCTTGCTGTGCAGGTTGGTGAGTGTTTATTTTGTTAATAAAGAACAAACAGTGTAAATGTTGTTAGCTGCAGATGTCTTTTATAGCCTTTTCATAGATTCTACTTTCATAGCTTTTAATATCTATATGTGGTTTCAACTGTACAACATATTTATTATCAATCTGATGTAGACAATTAATACAAAGGGCCTTATATTTTAGATCAAGGTATCCTGTCAGTAGGATAATGATTCTGATATAATGTATAATTTGCAGTTAATATTTCCTTATTTTGATTGCATACGTTTGCTTTATGTGAATTGCTTCAGGATATTTTATACACAGATATTGAATGGGCCCAATCTCACTTAAGTCAGAATGCAACAGATGAAACCAAGCTCAATGGTAATTCTAATCAGAATCTTCACCATTCTGATGAGAAGGATGTCTCAGAGTGCCAAGCTGTTTCTGCACTAGTTGCTTGTGTTCGCAGGACAGAAGCCGACCGTGATCTTCTCAGGGAGGAGTTGGACAGAGCATTAGAGGATATCCAGAAACTGAAGTAAGTGTGCTGTCGTTGATGTAAAATATCTGGTAGATGATAGAAGTTGATTCATCTATTGTGAGTCAACTAGTCACGTCAAAATGATCCAATTGTACATTCTGAAATGTTGACTGAATTGACTTCTGAAGCATTGACTGAATTGACTTCTGAAGCATTGGTTATCATGACTGCCTTATAGGTTAAGTCTCAGAAAGTCATCTTAGAGCTGCAGTGACCACCCTCCACTTCCATTCTCATTATGTTTGTAAGTGTGTATGTATTGATGTGTGTGTGTACATATATATGTCTGTATGTGTGTATCAGTCTGCTTGCCTGCCTGTCTCATAACGTTAAAATATGAATTGTTTGTTTGGTGTCATTTTATAAAATTCATTTTATATTTTTATTCCCTGATGAAAATGTAACATTCATGATAGATAACTGGTATGTCAAAGATGAGTGGCTAGAAGGGCCAAATGTAAGACGGCCCTGCGTGCTCAGTTTGTGATCATTGAAAATGGTTCATCCTCATACTGGATATCATTTTGAGTATGCCTTACTTTGCTCTCATTGCGTCAGATGTCATACCCATATAAACCAAATAAAAAAATGAGGTTCTGTGTGCACAAGGTGTATATAAAATCCCTCAGAATTTGGGAATCACAGAGTAGGCCATACAGTGTCACACCTGGCAAAATGTAAGTTCTATATATGTAGTGTCAGTGTTTGTTAATTCCCACTCTTCAAATGGATATATTCTATTTCCAGGTTAGTTGGTCAGCAGTTAGTGATGGGTGCAGACGATAAGAAGCTTGAAACCAGACTGGCCGCTGCCAATAAGCAATCATTAAGTGAGGAAGATGGTTATTTTGCCTCCTATGGCCATCACGACATTCACATGACTATGTTGAAGGTAGTATTTGTTGATGCTGTGATGTACTGTATTTATTGAATGTATTCATGTATGTGTATTGGGGAGCCATGGGCCGCAGTGTCTGGCACGCTGGTCAGCCCTGTGTAGTATTTGATGATGCCGTAATGTACTGTATTTATTGAATGTATTCATGCATGTGTATTGGGGAGCCATGGGGCGCAGTGGCTAGTATGCTTGTCTGCCAGCGCTGTGGTCATGGTTTTGAACTTGCATCGAATGGGTAAAATGGACCTGAGCACTTAGGATGACCCAACTTCAAATGGGTACCAGAAAATGATTTGGGAGGTAAAGGCGGTTGCAGTGATATTAATCACATGACCAATTGAGTGTCGATTGGGCCATACAACTTACTGGGCTAGCTCCACATGCCTGTTATGCCTGATGAAATATATACTGTATATATATATATATATATATATATATATATATATATATATATATATATATATATATATATATATATATATATATATATACACACTGGCACCTGGCTATCTTGATAGATGATAGTCTGTAAAATGGAGTTATACCTTTCCATAGCACAAAGCCTGGGTTGAATGTAGAGACCATGTGTTTCCCTTGCTGCATTATCCCTTTCTCCAAAGGAAAGGTAACGCCAGTGCATCTGGAACAAAACAAGCTGCAGAAGCTGCCGGATCAGCAAAGCTGTCCGCCTGTCAGAGTTTCTATCCTAGATCAGTTGCCAATCAAGACATAGGGCATATATATATATATATATATATTAGTGTGTGCTCAAATAAGTTTTTATTGTGTTTGCTTGTACCCTTTCACATTCTGTGAGTAATCATAGAATACTGTGTTAAATGTAACTATCAAGAGACTTATATTTTCAACTTTGATGATTCTTATACTGGAGAGTGGGAGATTGTTTCCAAAGTTCCTCAATGCGTCAAATTGTCTTTTTTAAAGATATGACATTGTGTATTTACTCATTATGATTTCCATGGGGATTTTAAAACTTGACTTTCCATGTCATTTTCTTTTTTTCTTCTTCCTCATTCTCATCTTGTAAGAAATGCTGGATATGTTGCTTCCATTTACAGCAAATCCACAAGACTTGTACTTTCTGGCTGACATATTTTGTTTCATCATAATATGTTTTAGAACTGTCTGCCTTCCCTTGTCAATGCACACTAAACATTCTGCAATAAGCAGGTATCATTTGCGAATTGTCGCTGCCTTCCCTCTCGCAATGGAGTGATGACCCGACCAGTGAACTCACGCCCAGCCCATGTAGACTTGTTCATGATTGGTTGCATTTTGCAGCTAAAATTGAGGTAGCCACTCTCATGCCAACCCACCTTGGTCACCTCTTATGTCATGCATGATAGTTTGCAGTGTTACTGTTCTTGGCTTCCTTCATG
Source organism: Cepaea hortensis (assembly GCA_963921405.1). Lineage (NCBI taxonomy): Eukaryota > Metazoa > Mollusca > Gastropoda > Stylommatophora > Helicidae > Cepaea > Cepaea hortensis. The sequence continues at coordinate 86,972,002 of OY992886.1, forward strand.
GGCTCTGGTAGAATATCTTGGTTATACAGTTTACTCTTTATGATTTGCTGAGGTCTTTTTTTAATATGGTCATTGTGCACACATAATCTCTGTTTCTAAACCTCGTATGAGGCCACCTTGCACTGGTTTTCATACAATGGGATGAGTGCCGGTCATTCAGAAAGCAATGGTAAACTACTGAACATAAACTTGCCAAGAAATCACAAAGAGCCCAAAAATGCTGGGATTGACTTTGATGTCCTGTAAAGAATGTGCAACTAACTTTTTTGGGTGGAAAGACCAGACTTCTGATTTACTGCACAGAGTGTGTCCCATAAACAGAATTTTCCTTAAATATTATCCTGTGAATGTTGACCGTGGCTGAATTTGAACCCAGCACATTTAGAGTTAGAAGTGGATCCGTACCCTGAAGTCACACTAAAAGTATTCAAACCCATGTCCTCGGATTTTGAGAAAACTGCATCCTGATTGCTTGATTGACCATTGTTTCTTCTTATTCTCCTCCTTCTTTCTCCCCTTCTTCTTCTTCTTCTTCTTCTTCTTCTTCTTCTTCTTCTTCTTCTTCTTCTTCTTCTTCTTCTTCTTCTTCTTCTTCTTCTTCTTCTTCTTCTTCTTCTTCTTCTTCTTCTTCTCCTCCTCCTTTTTCTTCTTCTTCCTCCTCCTCCTCTGTCTCAGGATCTTGGTCTGCAGCAGACACTGGTGATCAAGCCTTTCTGTCATCTGATATTTTAATGAAGTTCATGTGATTTATGTTGCCCTGCTAATGAAGCTTTCACATAAATCTGTCTCCTTTCTTCTGCCTCTCTTGCCCAGTAGTTTAATCAGGCTCATTTCTCTATTCCACCTCTTCTGTAGGTATACCTCAACCATTTCATTTCTGTCTTCCTATGGTTTGGTGTGTGGTCTCATGATGCCTAAAGCTGTCCTTATATCAGCACTTATTGCCTCTTCTTCTTCTTCTTCTTCCTCTTCTTCTTTAGCATTCCGAGCCATTGAGGTTCTTTGCTGCAGATACAATCCGTCTCCATTCGTCTCTCTGTTTGACCTTCTCTTGCCAGTCGTTGATTGTTGTCTCTACCCACAGTATTCTCAAAAACCATTTTCTCTACGCCTGATCTTTAGTCTCTTAGAATATAACTGAGGGTAGCATGGGTGAGTCGGTCTCCCTGGCATAGGGGTTAACGCCTTTCTTCGTAATCCCATATATTCTCGGGAGTAACGCAGCTGCGCAAGATTCGGTAGCGATTGGTTACTTATGGGGGTATGTGAGCCAGTCGCTCAGAAAGCAATGGCAAACTACTGAGCAAAATCTTGCCTAGTACATCAACAGCAGCTGAAATATTCTGGTGTTGGCTGCAACATCCCATAAGGGATATGCAAAGTTTTAAAAAAAAATCATGGGTGATTTTGTTGAGAGTGCTCATTCTTAAACACCCGATGTGCTGATGCCAAGGCAGCAGCTTCAACCCTTGCACCAGTCAGTTGGATTAAAATGTTGACGTCTCATCCTTGACTTAGGGATGTAAATTACAAGTACCTCAGAAGACGGAGTGGATTTGCCTCATGTCGAGGGACACAGGTAATAGGGAAAGGTAATTTACACATAAAATTAAGTCCTGTGCACTAGATGTAGTAGCACATGTGTGGACTACACTTGAGTTCAAAGCGAACGGAACCCCCCCCCCCCCCCCCCCCCCCCCCCAATACAACTGGTATTTTTTTTCTTTCGCATTTAACAGACATCTGCAAGAGTTTAAGTCAAATTCTTCCCTTCACTGAATGATGTCACACCACACTTTCTTTGGTACTTTCACAGGACACGGTGCGGACAGAAGGCTACAGGGACTTCATCATGAAGAATCCTCATTTGTTTGAAGGGAAACTGGTCTTGGATGTCGGGTGTGGCACTGGAATCCTGTCCATGTTTGCAGCCAAGGCTGGGGCACAACATGTGGTGGCAGTCGACCAATCAACTATCATCTACCAAGCCATGGACATTGCTAGGTGTGGCTGTTTGTGCTTTAATTGTTTGTTACACAGAGATCTTTCTTTCTTTCTTTCTTTCTTTCTTTCTTTCTTTCTTTCTTTCTTTCTTTCTTTCTTTCTTTCTGTCATTCATTTCTTTCTTTCTTTCTTTCGTTCATTTCTTTCATTCTTTTCTTTCTTTCTTTTCTTTCTCTCTGAGCAATGCAATTGGAGGGCAGTCTTTGACATTAAACATGTATAGATTCTCATGCTGGAGTTTTATGAAGTGGTGGTGCATACCAGCCTAACATGGGTACTGCAAATGTACTAGGAAGAAGAGGTGGTCAGTGTAATATTGACCACACCGTCCACCAAGTGTGAATTTGTCTTTTCAAATATGGAGTTAGACACACCGTCCACCAAGTGTGAATTAGTCTTTTCAAATATGGAGTTAGACACACCGTATACCAAGTGTGAATTAGTCTTTTCAAATATGGAGTTAGACGCACCGTCCACCAAGTGTGAATTAGTCTTTTCAAATATGGAGTTAGACACACCGTCCACCAAGTGTGAATTAGTCTTTTCAAATATGGAGTTAGACACACCGTCCACCAAGTGTGAATTAGTCTTTTCAAATATGGAGTTAGACACACCGTATACCAAGTGTGAATTAGTCTTTTCAAATATGGAGTTAGACGCACCGTCCACCAAGTGTGAATTAGTCTTTTCAAATATGGAGTTAGACACACCGTCCACCAAGTGTGAATTAGTCTTTTCAAATATGGAGTTAGACACACCGTCCACCAAGTGTGAATTAGTCTTTTCAAATATGGAGTTAGACACACCGTCCACCAAGTGTGAATTAGTCTTTTCAAATATGGAGTTAGATACAACTACGAAGTGTGAATTTGTCTTTTCAAATATGGAGTTGGACACACTGTCCATCAAGTGTCAGTTGGTAATTTTTAAATATGGAGTTAGCACCATATACCCAATACATCCCAATGCTGGTATATGAGTCAAAACAAGATCAGGATGGAGTTCTTGGCTAGTATAAGAGACAGAGCCATTGTCAAACAGAATGGAGAGCATCAAATAACAATCTCCAGTATGAGAGTGGAGATTGAGGCTGTCACTGTGGCAATGGCTTTTGAGGCTGTCACTGTGGCAGTGGCTTCCTAGTATTTCATTTTCAAAAGCAGATATTGTCTCTGACCCTCAGTCCACACTTCAAAAAGTTCAGAATGGGTGATTATAGCGAGGGTGGCTACCATTTGAGGAAGCCTTAGGCCTTCAGGACCTTGTGTGGATCTGTTGTTTGGTGCATGGAAATGAGAGAACTGATATGCTAACTTTAAAAACACCTATGAGAGGCACATTGAAGATGGACAGAGGGGATTATACTCAGGGCGATAAATGACAGCACATCTCTGGATTAATCTTTTTGATTATAGCTGTTAGGGGAAGAATTTGAGTATGGAAATATTTGCATTGAATGCATGTGAGAATGAAAGCTGTCTGCAATTGGGATAATCAGTATCCACACGTTTAAACTTCTGCCGGGAGAGACCAAGCATTTACATGCTTGTTTGAAGTTTAGTGATGTAAATTCTTCATCATAGATCAAATCATTTCTTGCAGTCCTTCTGGGCTAGAGAAACAATAGTGGAACATTGATCACTGAGTGAACTAATAACAATTCATTGGCACCTTGCCTTCTTGATAGACGATAGTTTGTTACATTGTGCTTCAAAAAGGCTTAATAACTACACCCCATGGCGGTGGCGAATGTGACTGATAGGGCAAATTTGCGCTGTAAATGTTCTTCCACAGTGGATGCATCTGAACACATGGTTACTTTCACCATCATGCACCGTCTTACGTCTCGCACACTCGGTGTGTGAATTATCTGCAATCATTTTCTCCTTTGTCTTTATTCCATGTCTGATAGTTGCCCTCCATGCAACACGTTCAGCGGCGACGTTCTCCCAATGTGCATTATCAATGCCTGTATCAATCATGTCCCGCTTACACACATCTTTGTATCGTAGTAGAGGCCGACCCTGAGATCTACTACCCATCTGTAATTCACCAAAAAAGATGTCCTTTGGTATTCTACCATCATCCATCCTCCTAACGTGTCCTATCCATCTAAGTCTATGAAGACTGAGCATGGAACAAACCGTCACACAATCTGATCTTTCCAATACTTCAGTATTGAACTAATAAAAAGACAAGTTTATATAAGAAATACTATTGCAGATATAGGCAGTCAATTTCAGGCAAATGAAAGATGATGATGATGAAATCTTTCTTTCTTTCTTTCTTTCTTTCTTTCTTTCTTTCTATTTTTTTCTTACTTGTTTAGTTTATTTTCATCTTAGAATAGGAGAATTTGAAAACTTGTAATCTTAGATATTGTACCTAAAACACTGGTACACTGCCTTTGTGTCCCAGGTCCCAGACCAGCATAATTCCTTGCGGAGGTTTTCCCTCCAGGTTTTTGTTCTTCTCTCCTTTCACTCGCTTTTATCTTGAACGTTATCCACACTGGACTGATATTGCATGTGGGGCAGCTTTTCCTATTACCAGTGTCCCTGGCCATCAAGTGAATCCAGGCCAACTTCTGAGGTACTTGTAATGTACGTCCCCGAATCAAGGGCAAGAAGTCAACATTTTAGTCCAACTGACCGGTATAGGGGTTCAACCTGCTATCTCACCATCAGCATACTAGAAGTTTAAGAACAAGTGCTCTTGTCCATTCAGCCATGTGGCTTCAATTGTGTTAGCTGTTTTAGATATGTCATGTAGTTTCACTTTCTATTTCTCATGTTGCAGAGAAAACAACTTGCATGACAGAATCACATTTGTCAAAGGCAGACTTGAGGATGTGACATTACCAATTGAGAAGGTATGTGCCAGACTTTGTTCAGACAATTTTGAGTTTGACTGTTGATGTCAGGAAATCTGCCTCTTCATTGTTTATTAACTGTTGGGGTAGCCTTAAGGAACAAACGAACGGACAAACTCAAAGGGTTACAAAATGGGCACGCAGGCCTGTCTTACATTTGACCCTTCCAATCACTCATCTTTTATACATCAATTATCTGTTGCCCATGTTGCATTCACTTAGGAATTTAACAAAAACGTCAAATGAAAGTTGTGAACATAAACAATACATATTACCACATTATGAGACAGGCAGGCAGCCAGACACATGCACAAACATATACATACGTACCTGCAAACATTCTTACATCATGAGGATGTTAAAATAGCATAAGAAAAAAATAAACCCATGTAGATCTGCTTTTCTCGAAGTGGAGAAAAGAAACAGATTAGAACCCACCCAAGACAGTATTAAAATGAAAGCTTTATCCACAGCAGGATTCGATCTAGGGATGTTCATAAAGGCAGTTTATTAGGGGAACTTGTGTGTGTGTGTGTTAAGGACTCCTTCAGCGTTCTGCTGATATGTTGTGAGTCTGGGTGTTGTAGCTCCAACCCTCCTGTACTTATGCACAACATGGGTAGTTGACCACCAGTCATTGGGAGTGCGGGGGGGGGGGGGGGGGGGGGGGACCCACACATATCCATATGCTGGTACTCTACAGGATTAGAACCATTCAGCTTTTTATTAATTCATGAGGCCATCATAAAGTGAGTTTGGCTGCACTGTTTCATCAAGCTTGTGGCTCAGTACATTCAAATTCGACATGCATTTCATTGGGTTTGCATTCCTCAATCTTTGATGATCCCTAGTTCTTCTTGGTCCTTGTTACCTTTCTGTAACATTTAAGCTCAGAAGCCTCAATTGTCTTCCTTAGTGCTTCCAAAATGCTTTTTGGCTTACATCCGTAAATTGCCGCAGGAAAGATGCATAAATAACACTGTAACATATCCATATGCTGGTACTCCACAGGATTAGAACCATTCTCCCCTCTGCCATGCGTCCACCTTGACGAGGTAGAGGGGCTTCCGCGTTCCAATGACCCCAAGAGCTATGCCGATGGTAGCACAGCTACTGGTAGGGTCGGACAGGTCAAGGGAGAGGGACCAGACGAAGTGACGCACAAACCTGCTGCCTTGTAGGTAGACTGGGGACAGTCAAAGGCTAGGGAAAGCATCCTGAAAAATGCTTGTCGAAATCCGATGTACTGAGCCACAGGCTTGACAAAGAAGTGCAACGTAACTTTATCATTTCATGATGCCACAGATGAAAATTAATCGTTATGGTGCTAATCCCGTGAAGTCCCATCAGGCAGTGATAGTGCCGGGCCCCCTGCCTCGAGGGGGTCCACCCATGACTACTGGTGGTCACCTTCCCCTGTGCTGTGGAGTCAAGGCACAGAGGAGTAGGTTAAGAGCTATTGACCAAATACCAAGGACTCAACATACTACAGTGGAATGCCGAAGGAGTTTATAACAAGAAAGAATCCCTGACACAGCGTCTTCATAAAGATAGAATAGATGTGGCATGCATTCAAGAGACACACCTCAACTAAAGGAGGAGTTCTAATACTTACATGAAATACAAAACCTTGCAGCGAAGTATCTGTGATCTCTGACAACCAAACACAAATTATAGGTGTTGATATAATGATAAAGGACGTGAAAATAAGAATTTACAATCTTTATAGCCCAGCAGATAAGGATCTTACACTCTCAAACATGAAAATAACTGACACAAACTGCATTATTGTCGGAGACTTTAATAGCCGTTCAGAAAGATGGGGATACCCAGATACTGACAAAAGAGGAGATGAAGTGGAGGACTGGGAAATAGACTCAAATCTCCATCTACTCAACAAAGCGGATGACACACCGAGCTTCTACTCCAGAAGATGGATTACCACTTCTACTCCAGACTTAGCTTTCTGCACAGGAGACATCCTCCACAAAATCGACCGCCATGTGCTGGACCAATTAGCAGGTAGTGACCACAGACCAATCAAGCTTGTAATGAATATGGAGTATGTTCCACAGGAGCAAAAGCCCTTGCCCCGCTGGAATTATAAACGAGCAGATTGGGACAGATTTGCTACACTAACAGACAAATATTGTGAAAACATAAATACACGATATGGCAACATGAAGCAAATGGTGGAAAGTCTAAACAGAGCAATAATACAGGCAGCCACTGAGTCCATTCCAAGAGGAGCGAGGAAAAATTACAAACCATACTGGACTGAAGAACTACAAAGTTTGGAGGACAAAGTTGAAGATGCCAGGAAGACAGCAGAGAGAGAACAAACAATTGAAGCGAACATCTCTCTCAAAGCCATCTCAGCAAAATATAAAAGAACAGTAAATCAAACAACAAGAGATTGTTGGAGGGAAAAAACAGAAAACCTGAATTTTGACAGGGATGGAAACAAACTATGGAAACTAGTGAAAGCCATGAACAATGAAGGACCTAGAAACAAACAAATAACAATTAAACAAGGAAATGCCTTGCTTACAGGAAAAAAGGCTGCAAATGCACTAATGGAACACTATGCAAATGCAAACCACATTGATATTACAACCGAACAGAAGAAAGCAATCAAAGATAAACAGATACATCATAGTAATACAGAGACAGCAGCAGAATATATGATGGCAAATCTAACAATGGAAGAAATGGAACAGGCAATGAATACCCTAAAAAAGAAGAAATCACCAGGAAAGGATGGAATCACAAATGAAATGCTAATAGGACTAGGGACAAAGGCAAAAAAGAAACTACTAGCAGTCCTAAATTACAGCTGGAAGAGGGGAATAGTCCCACAGGCATGGAAGGAAGCTATACTAATACCAGTCCCAAAGAAAGGAAAAGACCTGGAAGAACCAAATGGCTATCGACCTATCAGTCTACTTAGCTGTGTAGGAAAATTAATGGAACGCATTATCAATGGCAGGCTAACATGGCATCTGGAAGAAAACAAACTCTTAACACCACACCAAGCAGGATTCAGAAAGTACAGATCCACTGAAGATCAAATAACCTATATAGCTCAGGAAATAGAGGATGCCTTCCAAGAGAAAACGCACACACTAGCGGTCTGGATAGATTTAGAAAAAGCATTTGATAAAGTATGGAAGGAAGGACTGAAAGTAAAACTGCAAAAAATGCATGTTTGTGGGAAAATGTACAAATGGATCAGCCACTACCTTGAGAACAGAACTGCCAGGACAAAAGTACAAGGACAAACCAGCAAAATGATGCTGTTGGAGCAAGGTGTCCCCCAAGGAGGAGTTCTTTCACCAACATTATTCCTAGCATATATAAACGACATCACGAAAAATTTTCCAGCCAGAGTACACACATCATCCTTTGCAGATGACCTAGCCATATGGACATCTGAAGAATATATTAGTACAGCTAACAGCAGAATACAGCAAGCCCTATTAGCACTAGAGGACTGGTCAAAATCATGGCTAGTGAAGATAAGTGAGGAGAAAACAACATGCACAGTGTTCTCCCTCTCAAATAAAACTCAGCAACCTAAGCTGGTATTGAATGGAAAAATATTGCGCCATGAAGAAAATCCAAACTATCTAGGAGTCACCTTTGATCGTCGCCTGACATGGAAAACACAGGTTGAGAAAAATCGAACAAGAGCAAGGCAAAGAATGGCAATCATGAAAAAGCTTGCTGGTACAACGTGGGGAGCAGATGAGAAAGTTCTCAAGAAGCTATATACTGGACGGGTGAGGCCAGTACTGGAATATGGCATTGCAGCTTGGGCAACAGCAGCTAAGTCAAACTTTAACAAAATAAGTAGAGTCCAAAACCAAGGAATGCGAATCATAACTGGAAGCCTGAAGACAACGCCTATTAATGAACTAGAAAAGATCACTTGTTTACAACCAATGCAGGACAGAAGAGATAGCAGAGCCCAGCAACAAGCAGAAAAATTTAGAAGATTGACAGACCACCCTATGTATAACAGGTTTAATGGTTTTGGAAAAGGAAGACTGAAGCGTAGCAACTTTGTAGAAACTGCAAAACGAAAGATTAGGGCAGATCCCATACTTAACATATCAACAGTCAAGCCCATTTACTATGCACACAACTTCCCAGCTTGGAGACAGCAGCAACTGCCTGAGATGATAGAAAACATTCCTGGTATTGAGAAAAAGAACACTCAGCATGAAACTGAAAGAAGAGAAATAACCCTAAACTACATAAAAGAACATTACCCAAGCAGCAATTGGACCCATGCATATACAGACGGATCAGCCAAAAATTCAATAGAGAATGGAGGAGGGGGAATTCTCCTAAATTTAAAAAATGGTGTGAAAAAAACACATTCAGTGGCAACTGGAAAGTTTTCAAGTAACTTCAAAGCGGAGGTAGAGGCTCTGAAAACTGCAGCAGAAATGCTCTTGATGGAGGAAAATAAAGAGAAGCAAATAGCCATCTTCACAGATGCAAAGTCAGCTGTCTCAATACTGAAGAGCAATAACAGCACAGAAATAGCTGACCTAAGAGCAGCACTCCATGGTCTAAGCCAGAAATCCAAAAAAGTTGTAATACTGTGGATCCCATCACATTGCAGTATACCTGGAAATGAAGAGGCTGACAGACTGGCAAAAGAGGGCGGACGACTACCACAGCCTGACATAGACATAACTTACAATGAGGCAAAGAGGTTGATAAAAAGCACCTATAAAACCAAATGGGAATCAGAGCATCCAGGCCACCAGAAGGATGATGCATATTACAAACTCGACCGAAGAGAACAAGTAGCAATCTTCAGACTCCGCACAGGACATAACAGGCTGAAATACCACTTGTTCAATAAACTGAAAATAGGAGATACCGATGAATGTAATTGTCGAACTGGAAAAATGACAGCAAAACATTTGCTGCAGGATTGCCCAATATATGCAGAACAGAGAAAGATATTTTGGCCCACACCTGCTTCATTTGAGGACAAGCTCTATGGAGATATCAACAAGCTCAAGTTGACCGCAGCTTACTTTAAATACATACAGGTTGACATTTAAAGGTGTATGAAGAAGTATTCAGACTGCCACACTTCATACCACAGGTATGTCGGTTACAAAAGCCTCCCAGAGGCTTGAAATGGAATATTGCTCGGATAGCAAATCCATTACGTGGAAAGTCTGAATCAAAAGCTCACTGTGTGAGCTTCATAAAAGGTGGAAAAAGTGTCCTAGTGGCTCAAAATGGAATATTGCTTGGATAGCAAATCCATTACGTGGAAAGTCCGAATCAAAAGCTCACTGTGTGGGCTTCAAATAAGGTGGAAAAAGTGTCCTAGTGGCACGAAATGGAATATTGCTCGGATAGCAAATCCATTGCGCGGAAAGTCCGAGTCGAAAGCTCACTGTGTGGATGTCATCTGCACACTGCATTCTTCTGGTTTCCGGAAGAACAGCCTATGGTGAACGGAAGGCCCAATATACGGAAGTGAGGCTAAGCAGCCATGTGCAGGACGTGACGATTCCTTGGGTGAGCCCAGTACCAGAGCGCTGTGTGTTGGCTCTGCAATTATGGAAGCCTCCTTGGATGGCGGGGAATGCCCATGGTCTGCCCCTGCCTTCCCTTGAGGGCTGACCAGGATGTCTTTGGCTGTTCTATATGGGCCAGCTGGGATGGGAGATAACACCACAACAGTGAGAGTCAAACGTCCTAAGAAACCCCCGGGAAGGTTAACCCGGTCAACAAATGCCCGCAGAAGTCGGATGTGTCGGCCTAACGGCGCAAGAACGCAGCTCTGCTGTAAACAGGCACAACGCAATCACATCCGAAAAAAAAACTCCGGATGAACGAAGAAGAAGAAGAAGAAGAACCATTCTGCTTTTTATTAATTCATGAGGCCATCATAAAGTGAGTTTGGCTGCACTGTTTCATCAAGCTTGTGGCTCAGTACATTCAAATTCGACATGCATTTCATTGGGTTTGCATTCCTCAATCTTTGATGATCCCTAGTTCTTCTTGGTCCTTGTTACCTTTCTGTAACATTTAAGCTCAGAAGCCTCAATTGTCTTCCTTAGTGCTTCCAAAATGCTTTTTGGCTTACATCCGTAAATTGCCGCAGGAAAGATGCATATATAACACTGTAACAGCTGGAAAGATTTCTGGAAAAGGAGATAGGGACATACAAAAGAACATTCTTGACCGCCTTTCATCGGAAAAAAATTTTTGGGATGTGAAATGAACAGTTCGACTTAAACGTGAACACTTATATAGTCGGTATTAATTTTTATGTTCGACTAATCCGAAAATTCGAGTTAACTGAATTCGACTTATCAGGACTTTTTATACAATGATAAAGAAGGATAATGGCCGGGAGTTAGCCAGTAACGTCGACTTAAGCGAAATTCTACTTATCAAAGTTCGACTTAAGTGGACTTGACTGTATAAGCAAACTTATTTGTCCAGGTTATTATTGTTATATCCAAATGGATAGATTACTTCTGGCTGTGTATGTACGTTTTCTTATTTCATATCTTTGTTCACAGTTTGATATTATTATATCTGAATGGATGGGCTACTTCTTGCTGTTTGAGGCTATGCTTGACTCTGTCCTCTGGGCCAGGGATCGTTACCTCGCTCCAGGTGGTTGTGGTAAGAATACTTTTTTAATATATAAGGGAAACTACTAGGTAGCAATTAGTTGTCTCATTATGAATAACCTACCCTGTTTACCAAGGGAGACAATGAATAACATCCAAACTGAAAAGTTAGAGCTTGAATTGGCCAGTTTAGACCATGCCTTATTTTGCTTTTGAATCACAGAAGGAAAAATAAAAGGTTAGTTAGTTAGTTAGTTAGTCGCGGTTCCAACTTCACAGCAATGGGTCGTCCCCATTATGCTCCATTCCTGTGCCAGTGAATATCACACAAAATGCCTCCCACTGCCCAATGTGAAAAGTGGAAAAGACAGGAGTCTCGACAAACGACAGCCCGCACAGATACACTGTGCATAATGCCGCTGCCAGAATGTCAACACAATAGTCCCCCACGAAACATTCTGATGGAATCGGCAGTCATTTTCCCATCTGGATGTTTCCTAGATGTTCACCCACACAGTACACGAAAATACAGTTCATCATCGATGGCAGTGGCAGTCAACCAGAAGCCCAGCAGCCACGCATTTCTGCATAAGGCAAAAACCGGTCAACTCTGGGACATAGCCAGCTGCCATCGCTCCGAACATGCAGTCACGTTCCAAAAAACCTTGGGCAGATTCAGAAGCATTGCACACGAAATCACAGCTCACAGTGTCGCGCCACGCACTCACTCAGTAGCAGGGCGACGGAACCATGAAGCCTCCTTAGTCGCCTCTTACGACATGCATGGTAGGCTACAGTGTTGCTATTCTTTGCTTCCCTTATGGGCCCCGACAACACACGGGATAATAAAATAAATAAAAGGTATATCAATGAATCAGTCAAAATGTAGGTTTCCAAAAGTGGGATCTATTTTGCTGGTGCCATAATGTGTCCGAGTCCATATGTGTTGATTTATGGTATTAGGATTCCATTTGAATGATAAGTCGTGTTTCGTTATATTAGTTACAAATTACAGTTGTTAAATAATTTACAAAGCATAATCTGTCCTGTTTGCTTTTTGTTACACAAGTGTGGGAAATTTTACTGCTCTCACCACCATCATGTTATTATGTGCCTTGCTGGGAAGCAGCATTGTCTTTATTGTGTATCTCATAATAAACGGTATAGCTTGTGGCAGTGCAGGTTGGTGTTATAGTTACTGTTCAGTTGCAACTCATTATAATTGATATCACCAGATTGTGTGCCACACACATAATAGGACAAATGTTCGATCGCAGATAAGGATCAGGGTTTTAAAATAATCCTAGCCTATACACTACATGGTGATTTTGGCGTGGCTTTTTATTCCTCGTCCCAGGAAGAAGGAAACAACTCCTGGTGCACACAAGCAGTTGTGCGGATGCTGTAATGAAAACATATTTCCTTCATTCATAATAAAACGTAATTAACCTGCGGTGGTGAAATCAGATTGAACATAAATTAAACACACTTGATGAGAGATCATAACATTTAGGTCTAAAAATGCGAAGGGAAAAGACAAAGATCATGAGAATAAATCAAGTAAATGATGATGTGATCTTCTGTGGTGAAACCTCACTTCAAGGGGTGGAAGCATACACATATTTAGGTAGCAGTGTAGACAAAGATGGGGAAACAGATGAAGATTTTGAAATAATAATATAAATGATCAAGACGTGAAGAAATTTTGCTAAAACTGGATACTGTAAACATTGCGAAAACCTGTTAATAGTATAACTGACCAATAGAAAGATGTCATTTGCAATGAGAAAAAGAGTGTTGAGGTACTACATAGAGCCTGTCTGTTCTCTGGATCCTACAAGACAGTAGTAATAGAGGGAGACCTGAAAGACATGGAGAAGAGAATTAGAGACACAGATGATTACTGTGGGAAGACCATCGAGCTGCAGGAGTTGCCTATAGATAGGTGAGTGTGGAGCAGAGAATTAGAGACACAGATGTTTACTGTGGGAAGAAGATGGAGCTTCAGGAGTTGGCTAAAGATAGGAGAGCGTGGCATGAGTTTGTTGGGGACTTAAGTGGCAGAATAAGGTGAATCTGCAGTGGCACATCTCTCACTCATTTACTGTTCTAACAACTGAAGGAAGACATGCTTTAACTTGTTTTATTTTGGTTTCTTCTGTTTGTAGTCTACCCAGACCATTTTTCCATGTTTGTTGTTGGCATCAGTGACATGGACTTGAGGAGGTCGAAAATTGACTTCTGGGATGATGTTTACGGTTTTAAAATGTCATGCATGAAATCATCAGTGGTGGACGAGGTATATGTGAAGTTGATCAGAAATGAGACCGTTGTTACAGAACCGGCCCTCATCAAGGTAAGGAATTGTCTATTGGTGTATAGTTTTCTTGAACTTATTCTTACCCAATCGGCTGTGCTAAGAGCAGACAATTGTGGTATGGGTTCAGTCCCGATCAGAGGCTTGGCTTATTTTTCTGATCAGTTGGGCTCTGGGGTTGATTCAGTCTCATAAAAATGGGTACTAATTTGCTGGGAATTTAAGGTGACACACAAGGGAACTGGCTGCCCACCTCTTATGTCATAACCTAGAATATGTGAAGGCTTGATACTTCACACCCCAAGGGCATGAACAGGTATGTGAATACCTTTTTCGGCTTGTGGTGAACAGGGGGCTGAATATACGGAAGTGAGGCTGAGCAGCCATGTGCAGGACGTGACGATTCCTTGGGTGAGCCCAGTACCAGAGCGTTATGTGTCCGCTCTGCAATTATGGAACCCTCCTTGGATGGCAGGGAATTCCCATGGTCTGCCGCTTCCTTCCCTTGAGGGTTGACTGGGATGTCTTTGGCTGTTTTGGGTGGACCAGCTGGGATAGGAATGACACCTTAACAGTAAGAGTCGTGAGAGCAACCCAGAAGCACGAATGGGAATACTGCTTGGCTGGCAAACCCATTTCACGGAAAGTCAAAACCAAAAGCTCGCTGATGGATGTCTGCAGGCCGACCTCTCCTGGTCTGCATGGGGAGCGGTCTGTGGTAAACAAAATGCCTAATACACGGAAGTGAGGAAGTAAATGATTCCTTGGGTGAGCCCAGTACCAGAGCATTATGTGTCAGCTCTGCAATTATGGTAGCCTCCTTGGATGGCGTGGAATACCCATGGTCTGCTCCTGCCTTCCTTTGAGGGTTGACCGGGATGTCTTTGGCTGTTCTAACTTGACCAGCTGGGATGTGGATGACACCACAGCTGTGAGAGTCGAAAGTCCTTCGAAACACCCTGGAAGGTTAACCCGGTCAACAAACACCCACAGAAGTTGGATGTGTCTGCTAAAAGGCGAAAATAAACAGGCACAGTGCAAAAAGGTCAGAGTGAGAGTGGAATGTCCTTCAAAACACCCAGGACGGTTAACCCGGTCAATAAACACCCGCAGAAGTCGGATGTGTCGGCCTAACGCCGCATAACTGGCACAACGCAATCACGTCTGAAAAAAAAACTCAGGATGAACGCAGAAGAAGAAGAAGAATACCTTTGTGTACACCTTGGAATAGAGAATTGAGCAGATGTTTTCAGGAGGAGATACTAGACTTGTTCAACCTTGAAGTCTAAACGTTGTTAACCCAGAAGCTAGAAACATTAGGTTGCACGATTTATTGCCTGGCATATTTCATTGCATCTTGTCATCAGTGATACTGCACAGTTATATATCATATGAAATGATACCTCTGAAGTCGGAGTGGGCTCGCCTGAATGGCGAGGGATACCGGTAAAAGGGAAAGCAAGCCCACACGCAAAACTCAGTCCTTTACTACTTTAAACAGTGTGTAAGGACTACGCTCGAGTTTAAGCGAGCGAACAAAAAGAAGAAGAAGATATGAAATGAATGCGTGAGTTATACTTTGGCTGAAATACTTAAAACATACATTTCAGTTTAAGTAATCCATCCAGTTGCTTCACAGTTGGTTGTAGGAGGCAGTGTAAAGAATAACCAAGATGAAAAGAGGTTCTTCTCAGATAGGCATGGCATGATGTGGAGAAAACAATATGAACATAAAAGGCAAGAAAAGCTTTTATAGCACTAGCAATTTTGTGAAAATCAGCAGAAATGAAACTTGGCAACAAACTTAGAATATTCAATTGTAACGTTAAATTCGTCGGACTGTATGGTTCAGAAGCTTGGAGAACCATTACAACAATTACAAACATAAAAAACAAACATTGATTAACTAGTGTCTGCACAAAATATTACTAAAATGGTATGAGATGATCACCAATTTGAGCTCATGGAGAGAACTTGTCAAATACCAGAGAATCAAGAGGTGAACAGCGCTGAAAAGGGCATGCATTGAGAAAACCTATAAATAGCATAACTACAACTATCCACAGGGCATAAGAAATGGAGGGAGACCTCAAACCAATGGAGAATAGATGCGGAGAAAGAAATGATCCCTCCACAGACGTGATGTGGACAGATCCGCATTGGATAGCTGGGGGGATAATGAGTGAATGAAGAAGTTTAGCTTAGTTTAGTCGATGGATCAACATCATGACACACGGGTGTAACCCATAAGTGCTCCGTTCTCCTCCTAACTCAAACCCAAGTCTGGAGAAACTCAGCTCTGTGCACAAACTCTGTAGCACCGGCGAGGATCCTGAAATACTTTGGGTAGATTTTTAACTCGAAATTTTGCCCGGGCAGCGCCGTTAGGCTACTCTTTTTCGATTTCCAACTGCCAAGGGATTTTTTTACATGCGCACGATCTCACTACCCAGAGATCAGGGGAAATTTTATTACTAGAAGTCCACGTGAAACAAATCCTGGTCCTCACCGGGGCTTGAACCCGGGACCTCCAGCACTCAAGGCGGACACCATACCTCGAGACAACGCAGTCCCTGAAAGAATGAATGAAGAAGAAAACTGATAACTTTGCCAGGGGTAGACAAACTCAGTAACATTGGAATGAACAATGACAATATCCGTCAACTCTGTCAGGGCGTAGACAACTCAGCAACATGATGATAAACATTCTCATAGTCTGGATTACCTCAGAGAGCAAGGCCGTACATACAGAGCATTTTGTTCATGTTCTAAAAATTTTACATTTATATAAACAGACTTCCCAGATTAAAAATGTAAAGTATAAACCAGACATTGAGTATAACTGTATAAAGTGAACACACCTGTTTGTCTGTTTCGATATTAGGACATAGATGTGATGACATGCAAAGTTGTAGATCTGGAATTTTCAACTGAGTTTTCTCTCAAGTGTCAGACAGATGCTGATATTACTGCAATTGTTGGCTACTTCGATACAGACTTTGCTGCAGCTTGCCATACTAAGGTCTGACTTGTCTGTAATTGTGTGGTCATTTGTAATGTTATGAAATGGCTTTGTTACATACTGTCTCATTCATAATATTTAGACATCAGACAGTGATAATAAGGTTAGTTATAGTTAACTTAACATATATGGTGGTTCTCTTGATGTCTGAAAGCTATATTTTACCATGAAATCGTGTTGCTTTCTTATACAGGGTGTTTGTAAAGTCTCACTACACTTTGTAGAATGAATTTGGAAAATGAAGTACATGACGTCATTAAAAAAATGTGCTCCAAAGTCCATCATGAAGTAATATGCAGCGAATGGCTGTTGTCTGTCTGCTGGAGTAATTCTTTGCACTCTAAACAGAAGAAAGAATTTTTTTGGCTGAACAAGTGTTTCAAAATGGTGGCCAATACACACAGGAATAACAAGACATGTTGCGGAAGGTGTTTGACAATATGAAAAGTGTACAGTCATGTCTTGACGCCCATGTTGGACATTTCCAACACCTGTTATAATGAATATTTCATTGGTACTTTCCAGCTTCACCAAAACAGCGTTAGATCATAGCAGTGACCATTGTAGCTAATTTAATGCATTTTTAAGCACATTTTTGTATGATGTCATGTGCTTCATTTTTCAAATACGTCCTACATACAAACACCCAGCATGCACCTGGGTTCTTCTAATTTTGTTGCCTTTATCTGAGGAACTTAGAACTACAACCACATGATCAAGAGGGAGTGACCACAGTAAAAAGTGGTTAATCTGTTTATCTCATGCTCAGGTCATGGGTTTATTTTCAGACTGCATCATTTGGTTCATCAATGCAGTTATTTTCAGAGACACCTGGGGGTCATCACTGGAGCGATAGAGTTCCCTCTATGCGTGATGATTGTGGCAGGCAGTAAGCTGCTCTTGGAGACTGCACTTTATGGGATAAACCCGGTGCAATGAAGTCGCTCCTCTGGCCTGTCTCTACAGCTGGAGGGTCTACTCAGAGTTCTGACATTCAGTTCCGCAAGTACGTACATCTAAGCTGGAGACTCATCCTCTCTTCCTTGAAGACAGCAGACAGTCTCTCCCTCTATGGATTGTTTCAAGACAGCTGCTAAGTATAGTGGTTGATGAGCTTGCTTGCCAAGACCGTTGTCCAGGCTTATCCCCCAATAGTGATAGAACTTCATTCTGTTTAGTACAGCTCTGGGGTAGGAGCTATAGTAGCATGTTTGTCTACCCGCTCTGTGGTCACGTTTTCAAATTCTCATTGAGTAGAATGACCGTCTCCCAGATCAACCTGGCCAAAAATGGGTATCGGGACGTGTCCTGGGGAGTCAAGGGTTGATCACATTCATCAAGTGTCTACCGATTGGTTTCTATAAAAATGTGTGGCTTATCCCTAGTACATCTCCAGGCATGTGAAAGGGTCCTTTGCCTTTTTTTAAAACACTTCAGAGATTAATTAATCCATTATCGTAAAAAGCATAGCTACTAGATAATTTTCTGGAAAGGAAGGAATGTATCACCCCACCTCATTACATCATGGCTTGGTGTATGTGAAGATACAACACTTCACATCCTTAAAGCAGTAGCTGTCATAGACTTAACTTGACCCTCTTGTATGGTATATGTGAAGATACAACACTTCACATCCTTAAAGCAGTAGCTGCCATAGACTTAACTTGACCCTCTTGTATGGTGTATGTGAAGATACAACACTTCACATCCTTAAAGCAGCAGCTGCCATAGACTTAACTTGACCCTCTTGTATGGTATATGTGAAGATACAACACTTCACATCCTTAAAGCAGTAGCTGCCATAGACTTAACTTGACCCTCTTGTATGGTATATGTGAAGATACAACACTTCACATCCTTAAAGCAGCAGCTGCCATAGACTTAACTTGACCCTCTTGTATGGTATATGTGAAGATACAACACTTCACATCCTTAAAGCAGCAGCTGCCATAGACTTAACTTGACCCTCTTGTATGGTATATGTGAAGATACAACACTTCACATCCTTAAAGCAGCAGCTGCCATAGACTTAACTTGACCCTCTTGTATGGTATATGTGAAGATACAACACTTCACATCCTTAAAGCAGCAGCTGCCATAGACTTAACTTGACCCTCTTGTATGGTATATGTGAAGATACAACACTTCACATCCTTAAAGCAGCAGCTGCCATAGACTTAACTTGACCCTCTTGTATGGTATATGTGAAGATACAACACTTCACATCCTTAAAGCAGCAGCTGCCATAGACTTAACTTGACCCTCTTGTATGGTGTATGTGAAGATACAACACTTCACATCCTTAAAGCAGCAGCTGCCATAGACTTAACTTGACCCTCTTGTATGGTATATGTGAAGATACAACACTTCACATCCTTAAAGCAGCAGCTGTCATAGACTTAACTTGACCCTCTTGTATGGTGTATGTGAAGATACAACACTTCACATCCTTAAAGCAGCAGCTGCCATAGACTTAACTTGACCCTCTTGTATGGTATATGTGAAGATACAACACTTCACATCCTTAAAGCAGCAGCTGCCATAGACTTAACTTGACCCTCTTGTATGGTATATGTGAAGATACAACACTTCACATCCTTAAAGCAGCAGCTGCCATAGACTTAACTTGACCCTCTTGTATGGTGTATGTGAAGATACAACACTTCACATCCTTAAAGCAGCAGCTGCCATAGACTTAACTTGACCCTCTTGTATGGTATATGTGAAGATACAACACTTCACATCCTTAAAGCAGCAGCTGCCATAGACTTAATTTGACCCTCTTGTATGGTGTATGTGAAGATACAACACTTCACATCCTTAAAGCAGCAGCTGCCATAGACTTAACTTGACCCTCTTGTATGGTATATGTGAAGATACAACACTTCACATCCTTAAAGCAGCAGCTGCCATAGACTTAACTTGACCCTCTTGTATGGTGTATGTGAAGATACAACACTTCACATCCTTAAAGCAGCAGCTGCCATAGACTTAACTTGACCCTCTTGTATGGTATATGTGAAGATACAACACTTCACATCCTTAAAGCAGCAGCTGCCATAGACTTAACTTGACCCTCTTGTATGGTATATGTGAAGATACAACACTTCACATCCTTAAAGCAGCAGCTGCCATAGACTTAACTTGACCCTCTTGTATGGTATATGTGAAGATACAACACTTCACATCCTTAAAGCAGCAGCTGCCATAGACTTAACTTGACCCTCTTGTATGGTATATGTGAAGATACAACACTTCACATCCTTAAAGCAGCAGCTGCCATAGACTTAACTTGACCCTCTTGTATGGTATATGTGAAGATACAACACTTCACATCCTTAAAGCAGCAGCTGCCATAGACTTAACTTGACCCTCTTGTATGGTGTATGTGAAGATACAACACTTCACATCCTTAAAGCAGCAGCTGCCATAGACTTAACTTGACCCTCTTGTATGGTATATGTGAAGATACAACACTTCACATCCTTAAAGCAGCAGCTGCCATAGACTTAACTTGACCCTCTTGTATGGTATATGTGAAGATACAACACTTCACATCCTTAAAGCAGCAGCTGCCATAGACTTAACTTGACCCTCTTGTATGGTATATGTGAAGATACAACACTTCACATCCTTAAAGCAGCAGCTGCCATAGACTTAACTTGACCCTCTTGTATGGTATATGTGAAGATACAACACTTCACATCCTTAAAGCAGCAGCTGCCATAGACTTAACTTGACCCTCTTGTATGGTGTATGTGAAGATACAACACTTCACATCCTTAAAGCAGCAGCTGCCATAGACTTAACTTGACCCTCTTGTATGGTATATGTGAAGATACAACACTTCACATCCTTAAAGCAGCAGCTGCCATAGACTTAACTTGACCCTCTTGTATGGTATATGTGAAGATACAACACTTCTCATCCTTAAAGCAGCAGCTGCCATAGACTTAACTTGACCCTCTTGTATGGTATATGTGAAGATACAACACTTCACATCCTTAAAGCAGCAGCTGCCATAGACTTAACTTGACCCTCTTGTATGGTATATGTGAAGATACAACACTTCACATCCTTAAAGCAGCAGCTGCCATAGACTTAACTTGACCCTCTTGTATGGTATATGTGAAGATACAACACTTCACATCCTTAAAGCAGCAGCTGCCATAGACTTAACTTGACCCTCTTGTATGGTATATGTGAAGATACAACACTTCACATCCTTAAAGCAGTAGCTGCCATAGACTTAACTTGACCCTCTTGTATGGTATATGTGAAGATACAACACTTCACATCCTTAAAGCAGCAGCTGCCATAGACTTAACTTGACCCTCTTGTATGGTATATGTGAAGATACAACACTTCACATCCTTAAAGCAGCAGCTGCCATAGACTTAACTTGACCCTCTTGTATGGTATATGTGAAGATACAACACTTCACATCCTTAAAGCAGCAGCTGCCATAGACTTAACTTGACCCTCTTGTATGGTATATGTGAAGATACAACACTTCACATCCTTAAAGCAGCAGCTGCCATAGACTTAACTTGACCCTCTTGTATGGTATATGTGAAGATACAACACTTCACATCCTTAAAGCAGCAGCTGCCATAGACTTAACTTGACCCTCTTGTATGGTATATGTGAAGATACAACACTTCACATCCTTAAAGCAGCAGCTGCCATAGACTTAACTTGACCCTCTTGTGTTATTTGTACACAGGTGAGCTTCAGTACAGGACCTCAGGCCACGCCCACACACTGGGAGCAAGCGCTCATGCTACTGTCAACGCCTATACCAGTCCAACAGGGTAAGTTGTCTTCACGTGTTTTAGATTGGATGTCTTCATGTGTTTTAGACTGGATGTCTTCATGTGTTTTAGACTGGATGTCTTCACGTGTTTTAGACTGGATGTCTTCACGTGTTTTAGACTGGATGTCTTCACGTGTTTTAGACTGGATGTCTTCATGTGTTTTAGACTGGATGTCTTCACGTGTTTTAGACTGGATGTCTTCACGTGTTTTAGACTGGATGTCTTCATGTGTTTTAGACTGGAGTTCTAGGAATATGATTGTGACCTCACTGATTGGGAATACAAAAGCAAAGGAGGTGACTGCTGCCAAACTGACACTGGAATCTGAACAAACATATGCATGTGTAAATGAGAGAGAGAAACGATCTTTATTTTCAATGGGTTACAAATTGGGCACGCAGGCCCGTCTTACATTCGGCCCAGAGAGAGAGAGCCAGTCGCCTGCTTAAGGCAATATTGGATGTGGCTAATTTCTGGTGAAGAACAATTTCTTTATCCCCGGCAATTTTTCTTCTGTCTCTCTTATGAGAGGAATTTCTGATAAGGATTATCTTTCATTTGTTTTGTTTTTTTTTGGTTGGTCGTTTGTTTTTCAACAAACTTATTTAATTCTGCAATTCAATATTCTCATTTGCCATCCTTTCTTTTATGTATTCTTTGCAAAATGTGTAAGCTACGTTTTCTGGTTTGTTTGTTTCTTCATTGATAGTCTGTGGCAAATATGTTTGCTTATTTTTATGTTGTTCCTTTCATTGAGCTTACCAATTTAATTATTGTTTTCATTATAATTGTAAGTCACATGTCAAGCACATGAGATGCAGACATTTTTGTGGCATGAGTTATGGTGAATTTTGTTGTTTTTTTAATATCTTTTAATTCCTGGTTTTATTATTTTAAAGGATATTTTAAAATCACAAAACACAGAAGTAAAAGTTACTTCTTAATTCATAAATCCTGTGCTGTCTCCAAAATAAAGGTTGGTTGCATTGAATCCCCAACACTTTGGTTGTACACCCTGACCGGCCGCTGTTTGTCCATCGCTGAAGCTGTCCTCCCAGTTGTTAGCATCACAGATTTCTGTCATTAGTGTGGTCCCTTTACTTCTTTACCAGTCTTGTCTATCTGCTGCAGACTGAAGACATATCCATAAGTTATATTCTATTGCTTGTCCGTCAGTAGCCATTGTAGCGAGTGTTTTCTCATGTACTGATTGCGTTGGCAGCTGTGGTGATGCTGTTGCTATCATGCTTGTCTGGTGGTCATGTGTTCGATTCCCCATTCAGGTGGATTGTTAAAATGTATCTGAACACACCCAGTCAACCCCGCTTAATATGAGTACCGAGTAATGTCCCACAAAGTGAAGACCGCTGGCGTGATTTTGACCACATCACCGAGGAGTGCCAACTTGTGTTTAAAACGTACAGAGCTGTGACCATTAACCCAGTAGGCCTTAATATGTGCACTGTGGTCCTATATTTAGTTGTTTTTTGTGTGTGTGTTGCTTTAGTTAGCATGATACTCTGTCACGGTAGACTATCTGGTGTTAAATCCAGCTAGGGTCTGCTTTATTCTTTAAAATCATATTTTGCTGTTGTATTGTAACAACTAGAAATATTTATGGGGAAAGAGATGATGGAAGAGAAACATGACTGACGGCAGTGATGGAACATTTTCTGACACCTTTCATTGTGGCATGAGATGCATGATCACATATGCCAGTTGGCAGAACTTGATGCGAGGCAAATGGGAGTGGTGACTTCCTTGACTTATTTAAAAATATAAGCAGCCGGTGATGCAGAATTAAATGGCAAACTACTGCACGTAAAATTGCACAGACAATAAGAAATGCCAATAAGGAATTACAGCCAAATAATATTGCCATGAATTTGCTCTCTATTACAGTCAACTATTGCCACATATTTGCACTCTATTACAGTCAACTGTTGCCACGTATTTACATTCTATATCAGCCAACTATTGAATTTGGGCACTCTATTACAGTCAACTATCGCCACATATTTGCACTCTCTATTACAGTCAACTATCGCCACATATTTGCACTCTCTATTACAGTCAACTGTTGCCACGTATTTACATTCTCTATCAGTCAACTATTGAATTTGGGCACTCTATTACAGTCAACTATCGCCACATATTTGCACTCTCTATTACAGTCAACTGTTGCCACGTATTTACATTCTCTATCAGTCAACTATTGAATTTGGGCACTCTATTACAGTCAACTATCGCCACATATTTGCACTCTCTATTACAGTCAACTATTGCCACATATTTACATTCTCTATCAGTCAACTATTACCATGTATTTGCACTCACTATACTCACTCAACTATTGCATTTGCACTTTCTATTACAGTTAACTATTGCCATACTCTCTATTACAGTTAACTATTGCCATACTCTCTATTACAGTTAACTATTACCATGTATTTGCACTCACTATACATTCAACTATTGCATTTGCACTTTCTATTACAGTTAACTATTGCCATACTCTCTATTACAGTTAACTATTGCCATACTCTCTATTACAGTTAACTATTGCCATGTATTTGCACTCTATTACAGTCTACTATTGCCGTGTTTTGCACTCTATGACAGTCAACTATTGCCACATATTTACATTCTGTATCAGTCAACTATTGCCGCGTATTTGCACTCTCTATTACAGTCAACCATTGCCGTGTCTCTATGACAGTCAACTATTGCCACATATTTACATTCTCTATCACAGTCAACCATTGCAGTGTATTTGCACTCTCTATTACAGTCAACTATTGCCATGTTTTGCACTCTATGACAGTCAACTATTGCCACGTATTTGCACTCTCTATTAGTCAACTATTGCCATGTATTTGTACTTTCTATGACAGTCAACTATTGCCATGCATTTACACTCTGACAGCCAACTATTGCCATGTATTTCTAGGTTCTAGCCTGGACTGCCAGATGACTTACAGGAAACATCCTCACGACTCCCGTGGCATCATCATCAACCTCAGAGTTGGACAGCACAAGCTGCGGTACTCCATGTCTTGATACGAAAAACCAGCAGTATGGAAAAACATGTTTTAGGCCACACACAATTTTTTTTTTAAAAAAGCTGATGTACAAAATCAAAATGTTACTTGCAATAAAGCATGATGGGTGTAAACTACCAGGCAAAGATTTGGTTTTGTTTTAAAGAAGTTTTCCCCTCGTCTTCAGGCTCTAAAAATTGTCTGGAAAAGAGTTACTAGCAAAGGGCAGCTTGGATGGATTCAAGATGTGAGAATGGCAGCAACAGAGGCAGGACATCAGGCCTATTGATTGACATTTTGACAAACTTGAGGGGGAGGAAGGGTGTGTGCGTGTGTTCTGCACCAAACAAATCTCATTATGATGGTGTACCTCACACACTTATTTACACATTCCACAATCTTTGTTTTTTCTTTTGTTCACTTGAAATGTGTTTATAATTGCAATATTATGATGATGTATCTCTAAATGCATAAACTAACTCCACAAAGATCTTGCGTAATTTAACACTGAATCCTCACATGCTGGGACTGAACTAGAGGATGGTTATAATGATCCTACAATGTTCAACATACTCATGGCATATATGCTATTTTTTGGATACTATTTATTTATACACGTTCAAGTTAATATTTTGACATTGTTCAGGAAACAGGTTTGCTTAACAAACAGACACTACTGTATGCATCAAAATTTGGTTGACATTTTGCAAAAACACCTTTCTTCTTCATAGACATGTTTAAATTCTTAAATTCACAAACATGCTGTCAGTTTGTTATTTTCTGGATTATATTCACCCAGGTGATACTGCACAATATGACAGCCATGTTCCACTGACTAGTCTGCTTCTTTCCTTACACATGCATTAACTCTTCTTAACTCTTGGTCAAGCCAAATATAACCCAACCCATTATTTATTAAACTACTTTCACATACCTGTCCACTTTAGTGACAGCTTGTGATGTTTTTAAGCAAAACATTTCTTTCCACATAGCCTTCTCTCTCCCACATAGGTTACTTGAAAAGTTCCAAACTTATTTAAAAATTTATGCAGAAACCACATCCAATAATTGTCTAAATGCATTTTTTGGGGGTCAATTTACAAATCTGAAAATCCCAGGCTAACTTACACACACACACAAAATATGTTGAGACACATAGATAATAATTGTGTACAGAAACAGGAAGTGACATGTTCAATTCTGTGACATACATTTCCAGTTTCTGATCCCCAACATGGATTCTGAAACCTATAAAACTTCCTTGACTTTCCCTGGTATTCGTGACTGGTGCTGACTATCACTAACATAGCTAACAGTAAGTTACTAGTGTGAGCGACATTCACCCACCTCAAACTTGACAGGAAGGCACACTAACATCCGACACTGGACACTCATACGAAAACATTGTAAAGGCAAAATCTAGATGGTAGTAGTTACAAGCTACTACCCTAGTATGGACACAAACAGTGCTGGTGTGGGAAATATCCAGCACGTAACCATCGCTAGTGGACTAAGTTGCATTGCTCAGCACTCTACATAAAGGCAGTGGATATGAACATCTAACGTATGTACATGGATACCCGTAAGACAAACACAAAAAGCTACAGCCTCGCCAGCAGTGCTGCCAAAGTGCAAGCTGAAACAACTGTCAATGATGGGTGCATGCACGGACACGATTCACAGCACACACAGAGCGGTAGCCGTCATTCCAACAAGACTGACGGCGTTCATTACAATATTTAAACAAATATATCATGCTTGTAGCAGTTCTGCAGCTGGTCTCTGGCAACCCATGGTCTGTCAACCGTGAAAATGGAAGGATCTTTCAATCTAACTAAAAGAGATGGATGTGTCTACTTCAAGTGTTACTGGAAATGATTCCAAAATCAAGAAAATGAAATATTTGTTCGGTCCCAAAGGCTCTCGATGAACTTCCAAATGGCCTCCCGGGTAATGAAACCTGATCTCAGATAAGGATTTTAAAAATGTATTGTGCACACTAAACATCCTCTGAAACAGTAAAACTGTAAATATGAAATGAAGAATCAACATCACTATACTCAGGACATTCCCACAAGTGCTCGACTCCTTCAGTAGCCAACAAACACAAGACCTTCCACGCTGATGGAAGTGGCAACATGACTGAACATTTGCCTGCCTTTTTAGTTCTCTGTGTTGAGTGTCGTCCAGACTCTCATCATTCCCCAGACCCTCCGATCATCTCCCAGTGAATCAGTCTCTCCAGATGTGGTTCCTGTGTTGTGCTGCACTGTACAGCCTTGTTATAATCTAGCTCGTCACCCATAGGAGCCACAGCAGCCAGTCTATCAGCCTGTTCATTTCCTCACACACCCACATGCCCTGGGCAGAGAATCCATATTAGCTCTTGATCTTCATCTTTTCCAGCAATACCAGCCACTCCATGCGGAGTATACCAGTTTCTATTTTACATGGACATTGTCAAGAGGAGGCCTTGCACCCTCTGCCCAGGACAAATTTAAAACTGCAAATGCTATAAACATTTATAGCCTGAGTATACTGAGATCGTCACTATTGCCTGTGTATTCATGTGCCATGCTGAGAACCTCTATGTGATATAAGCTTGCTGTCTGGAGCACTTATGGATTTATCCACAAAAATAAGTCTTTGAAAAGAAAAAACAGCAGGTACTGTACTGTATGCATTATGGGCCTTCTTAACATATATTAGGACTATCATCATCATCATGTGCCTTCATGGCTCTCCACAGATCTCGGTCTTTGGTGTTCTGGATCAACTCTGCTGATGATATTCCTCCATGCCACCGTCTCAATCCATCCAGCATCATTTCTCTTGGTCGGCCTCTGCCTCTCTTCCCCTCGATCTTTCCAGTTGTCACGATGTTCTCCAATGTCTCTCTTCTCATCACATGACCAAAGAAAGCTGTTTGTCTCTTTCTCATTGTTGTATATAGTGTTCTAGTTTCATCAGTCTCTTTCAGGCAATCGTTGTTAGTTACTCTGGCAGTCCAAGGAATTAGCAAGATTTGCCTCAAAAACCACATCTCTATTGCTTCTAAGGGGCTTCTATTAGGACTAACATGTACTTAATGGCTTGTGTTGACAGTTACCCAAATACATATATTTATGGATACCAGTCGAACAGAAAATACAGCACAAATAAAAAAGACTGGGTGAACCCATCTTTGGGAATACACATGACAGGTAATCTACAATAAGTAATATAAACAATAGGAGAGATACATGGAATGTCACATTTTGTTTTAAATACATACATGCGCAAGCTTGCAGCTTCAGAAAATAAAACTGATTGTTTACAAACATAGATTCTAACAATACAAAGTGCTATCAGAAGTGCCAAACATCAAAAGTCTGTAATCCCCCATAGTTTGTGCTGGACCTCAACTGAAGTCATTCTGTTCCAGCCAGTATCTAGTTTAGTTAGTCAACACATCAACATCACGGCACACGGGTGCAACCCATACATGCTCTGTCCTACTCCTAACTCAAGCCTGAGTTCAGAGAATCTCAGCTCAGTGCACGAACTCTGTAGCACTGGTGACGACCCTGAAATACTTTGGGTAGATTTTCAACTCAAAATTTTGCCCGGGCAGCGCCGTTAGGCAGTATCTAATATGAACTGGAGGAGTTAATTATGTAAGGAAGACACTGGTTTGTGCAGTCACAATGTAGCAGTGTTTCAAGCATTTCCTCTTGTCTCCGGAACAATAATGGTTTCACCCTACAGACAACAGGAGGAAATGTTTCGAACGGTTTCCCCTTGTCTTCAGGCTCTAGAAGATTAAAGCTACACCCTGAAGACAGGAGGAGGAAACTTTGAGAGGTTTCACCTTGGCTTCAGACCTTGAACATGTGTGTAATGGTTACACCCTGAAGACAAGAGGAGGAAATATTTCGAAAGGTTTCCCCTTGTTTTCAGGATGTAAAACTATAGCTGGGTTACATCCTGAAGACAAGGCGAGGAAACAGTTCAAGAGGTTTCCCCTTGACTTCAGGGTGTAAAACATTTCTGTGATGGTTTTTATCCAGAAGATGAGAAAAGGAAAGGTTTCCCCTTGTCTTCAGACCCTCTGAAGCTTAGAAGAGGAAACCTATACTAACTCTTTTGACTGTGACTGCACAGGCAAGCATCCTCCTTTCAAATGTAATGGAACAGCCACACAGCCTTCATCAACAAAACAGCAGTTACAGTAATAACTCTCTGGTACTAAAGCATTGAAAGTAACAACTAGAATGTAATTACACTTAATATTAGGCTAAATAAATAGTAGTAACTGCCTGAATGAAGAGTAGACAAACCAATGTGGTTTCGTCATACAGAAAATATCCAAGTTAATGTGTAGGAGGTCAAACAGTGAGTTTGTTCACTGAGTTATATCTTTTACAGTAGCCTAAGTTTGTTCGCTAATACTAAACCTTTGATGCCTATTTCCCTTGACCGTATATTTTAGCTCCTGATAGTGGTAAACTCAGTCTGCATCATTCCATAATGTCTTTTCATTATCTCAATCATCTGTGATTTCTTCTGATAAATAATCCTGCTTGAATGTCTCCCTTCTCACTATTTCCCAACGCTTGCAGCTCTACTCGTGTAATCAACAAATTAGATCTAATGTTTTCTATGCTCGGAATACACAGAAATATAAATTGTTGGGGAACCATTGAGAAAGTACATAAACAAATGCACAAGTAGTTATTGGCACTCATAGAAGTAGAAGAAAGATGAACAGATGAGAGGGAAACTAGATAACATACAAATATCTATCTGACCCGTTAATAGTGAATATTTGTGATGACTTTCTTGCCTGCTTACTTCCCTTGACTGCTCTAAAATTACAACCATGCCCCATTACTTTTCCTTCATGGCTCTAAAATTACAATCTTGCCCAATTACTTCCTGTTACAGCTCTAAAATTACTCTTGCCCAATTACCTCCCTTCATGGCTCTAAAATTATACCATGACTGATTACTTCCCCTCACAGCTGCAGAACTACAGAATTACAATCTCGCCCAATGGTTTCCTGTACTGTTTTTAACCTTGTTTAATCACCTTTCTTCACTGTTGTAAAATCATCTTGATTATAAAAATTCAGAAACTGCTCCATTACACATGAACAGAAGAATTTTGGCCTGTTAAGTCACAGTGATACAAACAAAATTTTAGCAACTTGTCAGTAAAGTTTCTGCCTCTTCCATCAGTATCTGTCTCTCTCTTACAAAGTAATTAGAAGTGGTTTTAAGTTTCCGATTACACAGCTGAAGATAAACCATCATATGGTAAATAGGACTTATATGGTAATTGGAACATTTACTGGAAAGAGAAATAGAGGAAGACAACGTGAGAAATTCCTTCACATGGCACGTATTGATCCAAGCCGACAGAGATTCCAATTTGTGGAGAAGCATGACTGCCCATGCCAGCCGGCAAGGCATTGGATGATGATGATGATGGTATGACAGAATCATCAATGAGGAGCTCATGAAGAGAATTAGACAAATCCCAGTGGATCAAGTGGTGAGGAAAAGACGCTAATGATGGATAGATAGGACAATACACTGAGAAAACCTAAGAATAGTAAAACTAGAAAGGCCTTTCAAATTCATGGGTCAAAAGAAATAAAAGACCTCATAACACACGCAGAATAGAAGCAGAAACAAATAATATGAAGGGGACTTGGAGCTGCATAGAATGTTAAAGATAGGACGATTCAAGGTTGGTTGTGGCTCTATGTCCACCCCAATGGGGGATGAAGAGCAAAAGAAAAGAAGATCCACTGACAATGGTAGGATATCAGCTGTTTTCCTACAAATTGAAAAAAAAATGTTTCTGATTAATCTATGGGTGTGTCTGGTAGTCTGATGAAGGGGGTAGACACTCCCATGAAACATCTCTGAGGCTGACTGTTTGTGACTTGATTTTACCAGAATTCTTCTATCCATAAACCATCTTGCCTCAACAGTCTACTATCTCCTTGCCTTACATGAATGCTACTCAATACCTATATTAATCATGGAAAACGTTAAAATATAATTAAATAAGTAAGGACCCTTTTAAATGCCTGTAAGCCCTATATTAACATATACACCTCGACACTGCAAGGTACAAGAGGAAGCTGATGAGATGAGATGAGATATACACACATATGTGGGTGCATGGTGCTAGAGCCATGCTTGTGTAGACTAGTGGGCACGCTGCAGACAATATGGTCAGTATCACACCGACCACTTTTACTTCCAAAAACATTTCCAGGTAGCCATCTTAGCCTGGGAGTCCAGGTCGGTTTTACAAAAGTGGGTTGAGCCCTTGACCAGCAGGCCAGCCAGCGGCTAAATACTAAAGCTACCATGGCTCTCACATTAAAATGTCATCACTATTAAAACATGCTAGGAGATCAGCATGGCCAATAAGAACGCCAATTCTTAAACATCCAGTGTGCTGAGCCGAGGTTGCGGGTTCAACCCCTACACCAGTCAGCTAAATTGTTAACTACTCATCAATGACTTGGAGAAGTAAATCGCAAGTACCCCTGAAGTCGGTGTGGGTTCATCTGATGGTGAGGGACACTGGTAATAAGGAAAGCTAATCCACACACAAAGATCAGTCCAGTGCACTAAAAATAAGTAGTAGCACATGTGGGGGCTACGCTCGAGTTCAAAATGAGCAAACATTTAAAAACAAAAACACGTCAAATAATGCCTGGAAAATAGAAGTGATAGCCTGGGCATTCATTGTTTAACCTTTGTCCCCTGACAAAGCTATCAATGAAAACAATGACAAACAGTTGTCCAGGAAGGAAAATGCATCTTATCCAAATGGCCAGTCAGTATAATATGAAGTATTTGTTGTTCGTATGCATTGTAGGTGTAAGCAGATAGGAGAAATACACTTAAAAAATTACAGATGCAAAATAATGTTAGCATTAGTTATGGAACTGCATATTCATAATTGTCATGTGTACACAAACAATAAACAAAATAAACCAGCGCACAAATTTAAGAGAATAAAAAAATAGGGATGTATAAATGGGCATAAATAGAACACCATTGTAACTAATCAGGTTGCTGTCTGATCATAAGCAGATGCCATAATTCAAATAAGACAATCAAGTGCCATCTCCACACAGAAAGTTGACTTTAATGTATCTCCAAACCTTGCCACAATTGCTCTAGTTTTATGATAACAATAAGTCTAATCAGCTTTTAGCACTGTCCTCTCATACAAGGCGGCTGACAGGGGTAGTAGAACATATTGTTACAAAACCAATCAGAAAATTAGACTGACTTATCGCAGATGGAAACAAGCACATTTGAAAACTGTTGACCAACATATCCCTACAGAAAATTGTAACAAAGTCCACCATCGAAAATCTGTAGTACAATATTCAAAAACCACAGTAAAAACAAAGCACAAGTGAAAATTGCAGTTTAGTTAGTTGCCGGTCTTTTTTTTTACACATCTCGGTCAACCCCAGCATTTATTGGCTGTCAGGCAAGTTTATGTTCAGTAGTTTGCCATTGCTTTCTGAACAGCCAATGCTCACAACACTGAAAACCAATGCAAAGAGGTCTGCCCCCAAATCATCTGTGGCGGAATCAAACCTGGCATGTCAGGATTATGAAACTGAGTTCACTACCCCACCCCTATGGCACAGATGTTGATGAACATTGCAACATCATAACTGAAATCTGCAGAACATCCTGTGATACTAAACAACTGTAGTTCACCTTATGAAACTGGATGTTTCACAGCTTCTGCTTCCTTAGAACTGTAGGTCTTCAGTGACAGCTTCTGCATGCTTGGGCTATGGAGCTCACCTCGTCACCGTCTCCCAAGGACACTGCTGCCTTCCAGGAATCCCTCTACTGGGGCTTCATGCTGTCAGTTGTGGCTAGACATTGACGGTCAGGTGATTGTTAGCATCTGTTTATTTTTCTTTTTTCCCCCCACATATGTAAAGTTTTAATTAAAAACAACATATAATTTGTTTTTATATATATATATTAGAAGTATTCATGAAAACGATATAAATGGAGAAACAGTTGAAGGAGTGGGGGATGGTGAAACGTTTCTAAACCAATCAGCACAAACTAATGTAAGTCAATGGAGGAAATCAGTTTTGTTTCGGGCCCTCTTTGACATGGACATAAATATGCTCTGTATTATCATCATCATCAGGCAAGGTTCATTCTCCGCTGTCATGAATCCATTAGCATGCAATGACTAACTGTGCCAGTTCTATGTTGGATAATGGGTCTACTATTTGTGTGTGTGGGGAGAGGGCAGGGTAGCTAGGCAAACAGGTAGGTAGAGGTGTGTGCGTGCGTACATGTTAACAACTGACATTTGCTATGCCACTGATGAGCAACCGGTGGCCTAGCTTTAAGAACACCCATCTCTCAAACCTGGAGAGACAATTTCTCAACCTTGGCATGACAAAAGTGTTTACCTATAAAAGTAACTTGTGACACCTGGACTGTACATTGTAAGGTGACAGCAAACAAACTATTTTCACTCAGTAGTTGAAAGTCAAATGTAGTGATCATTTTCGGTTTGGCACTCGAATCTTACAAGAAATTTCAGAATTTATGATGCAAAGGCTGAGGATTTTAGTCAATGACATTCTTTATCTATTTTGAATTGTAAACAACTTTCTATAAATTGTCATTAAAGGAAAGATAAAAGAAGAAAATTTAGAGAATCAGCCAAATTCTGATATAAATAGCCTGATCCGAACTCTGTCAAAATGCTAAAATATTAAAATGAAACGAAGAGTTCATAAACATGCACAAATATGTGCCCTCATACACTGTGCTACACTGAGAAACAAGCACAAGTATGTTCCCCCATACACTGTGCTGCAATGAGAAACAAGCCTGAGTATGTGCCCTCATTACTGTTTTGCACTGAGAAACAAGCCCGAGTACACATTTGCTTCAGTACACAGACAATTATACAACAAAGAAATCTAGCCGGTAGCAAAATTTAGTCTCGCTGACAATTTTACATCTGGTAGACCCAGACTGCCGGTCTCCCTGGTGAAGAAGTTAACAACTTTCTCCGCAATCCCGTATATCCACGTGAAAAACACAGCTGCGCGAGATTCGGCAGCAGATCACATCATGTTGGTTACTTACAGGGTATGTGAGCCGGTCGCTCAGAAAGCAATGGCAAACTACTGAGCGTAACCTTACCAAGAACATCAACAACAGCTGAAAAATGCTGGTGTTGACTGCAGCGTCCTGTAAGGGATATGCAACTGAAAAAAAGACCCAGTCTCATAATTTTCAAGAAATTGTCTGACAAGGAATGACAAAGAAAAGGAAGTCAAGTAGTCACCCCCACCTCATTATGTAGTAGCCTAGTGCATCTGAAGGCTAATATTTCACACCCAAGTGGCTGTTTCTGCATGGGATGACCTTTAGTTGTTTTTGCTCACAGGGTATAATGTGTGCTCATGCCACTGCAGGTCAGAGGCAGCATTGCCTTGGTGTTTGTTACCAGTGACTATGAATGTACAATTGTGAATGT
This sequence comes from Cepaea hortensis, assembly GCA_963921405.1. Lineage (NCBI taxonomy): Eukaryota > Metazoa > Mollusca > Gastropoda > Stylommatophora > Helicidae > Cepaea > Cepaea hortensis. The sequence continues at coordinate 87,006,245 of OY992886.1, forward strand.
ACAGTCAATAGAATTCCACCTAGTGACTATCATTCTGTACAATGCACCAGACTTCTCAAAGCATCCTTACTGAAATGATCCCATGAGGATTGCATACTTCACATATTCACTAATGTAAATGTTGACACAAAAGTAAGAAAACTTGAAAAATGATCTGTTAAACAGGCGCTGTTTACATAATGCACTATTTACCACAAGGTTGCATGTCACATTTATAAATAACACAAGCAACTCAAACTGCATGTTGCAAAAATAAAAAGGGAGGATTAAAACATAAGAGCTTGGATAATATTACAGTAAATGCTCCAAGAAGCTGTATCAATTTGAGGTGGAGAAAAATGGCAGCACACAAGCACATATTATTGTTATAATATTGTTCACCAAATGAAAACAGCGAGCAAATCATGTGTTTTAAAATGATCAATAAATCAAATGATGATAACAACTCAATGTAAAGGTTGTTGAAAATGAAGCAAGGCACAAGAATGATTAGACTGACCTACAGCAAACCTGATGTGGGATGTACACACAAAGTGAGTCTTTAGATGTAATACACACAAGTGAGTTTACTGATATGTGAGGTGTGATGCACACAAGTGAGGCTGTAGACACAAGTGAGGCTGTAGAAACAAGTGTAGACACAAGTGAGGCTGTAGACACAAGTGTAGACACAAGTGAGGCTGTAGACACAACTGTAGACACAAGTGAGGCTGTAGACACAACTGTAGACACAAGTGAGGCTGTAGACACAACTGTAGACACAAGTGAGGCTGTAGACACAAGTGAGGCTGTAGACACAAGTGAGGCTGTAGACACAAGTGAGGCTGTAGACACAACTGTAGACACAAGTGAGTTTGTACACACTCAGGGGTCATGCACACAAGTGAGTCCGTAAACATGTGACGGGTCGTACACACAAGTGAGTCACAAGGGGTAATACATACAAGTGTCTGTACACATGTGAGCTACATCACACACTAACAAGCCTATAGCCACACGAGGGCTAATATATGTGACCCAATTAAACACACAAAGCCTGTGCACACAGACAAAACCAAGAAGTAACACAAGTTGGCTTATAAACAAATTAAATGACAATGCTTACACACTAATGAACGATGATACAGAAAGTGAATTAGATGTGTACATGAATGACATGGGCAGATGATTCAAACAGGCTAGCTGTGAAATTTCCTTCCAGCTTTGTAATTCCTCTTTTCTGGCCACATGAGAAGAGAGGCATTGGAAAACATTGCGACAACTGGAAATGTCAGCGGTGGAACAAGCAGGAGCGGCCCAAGAGAAATGAGACTGGATGGACTGGGATGATGACATGGTGGAATATCATCAGCCGAATCGATCCAGAACAAAGGGGATGGAGATCTGTGGAGATAAATGAACACTTATGCCAGATGGCATTCCACACGATGATGACACATTTCTCTTCTACCCTAAGATGTAGAAGAAAAGTAACAACCTTCTGGTCTTGAACATTTGAAATTAATATACACAGTGCTGATTTGACAGACCAAAGCCATAAATGTCCACTAGTGGAACATCCTGCAATAAAGATCGTATTAACAGCAAGATCATTTACACCGATGCTTACTACATACAAACATTAAGGACTAAAATGAAGACACTGTGTGACTGACCTAATAGGTCAACAAACCAACAGTCACCGCAATGACTGAACTTTGTTTATGCGGGTTTAATAAACAGAGAACAAGTAAAAATAAATGTTGATGTTGCAAAAACACACCACTAAAGATGTCTGGAGAAATGTTCTTTACAAAAGCATGCACAACAGAAATAAAACGGAAAACGGCACACTACTTTGACAGAATATTAAAAACAATCAACAGAATTCCATCTAGTCTATCATTCTATGCAATGTCCCGGACTCCTCAAAACATCCTTAGTGAAATGATCCCATGAGGATAGCATACAACATGTTAAAATAGTTACTTCCAGTATTCACAAAACACCTGACCAGTAATTTCTGTGCTCTTATATTTCAGAGGAGGAGAATAAATGTACATTTGCAGGCTTGTGTTTCTTTGTTCTTTCTTCAGCTCATTTTCACCCCTCACAAAATGTTAACAGTAACAGAAAGCACCCATTTCAAGCTTTCAAATCACAAAGCTAAGATATCCCAGAAATTAAGGTTATTGGCAAACCAAAGTGACCAACTCAACACTGCGGTACTGCAACACCACCACCACATAACGCTTGACCAAGAAAACAACACACTTGATAAGAAACTTCACTCAAACTGAAATCAGATCCAGGTTTGTGAAATTAATCCAACGCCTCCGGTGGCAGCTGGACATCAGGGTAAGGCTCCGAAGGAGAAGGCTGTGGCGGGATGACGTTAATGGTGCCATCTTGTCCCTGCTGGACCATGCCCTGGTCGTGGAGGTGGAGTGCAGCTTCATCAGCCGCTGCGGCCAGGTTGGTGATAGACTTTGATTTGACGCACTGGAAGTCTACATGCCTGCTTTTGTTCTCCTCCTTCTCCCATGACATCCGAATAAACGGTCTCTGCACATAGTTGTAAATCACTGGAAAGAACAAGAAAGTAAATTACTGGAAAGAAATAAGTAAATCACCGAAAAGAAAAGAAACGTAAATTACTGGAAAGAACAAGAAAGTAAATCACCAGAAAGAACAGAAATGTACATTACTGGAAAGAAAAAGAAAGTAAATCACTGGAAAGAACATGAAAGTAAATCACTGGAAAGAACATGAAAGTAAATCACTGGAAAGAACATGAAAGTAAATGACAGGACAGAATAAGAAAGTAAATGACAGGACAGAATAAGAAAGTAAATGACAGGACAGAATAAGAAAGTAAATGACAGGACAGAATAAGAAAGTAAATGACAGGACAGAATAAGAAAGTAAATGACAGGACAGAATAAGAAAGTAAATGACAGGAGAGAATAAGAAAGTAAATGACAGGACAGAATAAGAAAGTAAATGACAGGACAGAATAAGAAAGTAAATTACTGGAAAGAACAAGAAAATAAATAACTGGAAAGGAAAAAAAACAACAACAAAATAAGGTTCATAACATTATTTTTACAAGTCAGATGCAATGGCAATCCCTAAGTATATTCTAAAGATAATCCTTTAGAACAAGCACTCATAATCTAAAAATAATTTCCACACAAGAAAATCATCATCTAAAGTTAATCCTATACATGAAACCCATAATCTAAAGTTAATCCTACAAAAGAAACTCCACAATCTAAAGCTAATCCTATAGAAGAAACTTATAATCTAAAGATATTCCTATTTATGAAGCTCATAAACTAAAGATAATCCTATAGAAGAAACGCTCATAATTTAAAAATAATCTTATAGAAGAAACACATAATATAAAGATAATCCTTTACATGAAACCCATAAACTAAAAGATAATCCCATAAAATAAATTCTTAATCTATAGATAATCCTATAGAAGAAACGCATAATCTAAAGATAATCCTATACATGAAACTCATTATTTAAAGATAATCCAAGTTGACTGTTACTTTCTTTAAATATATCCAGATTAACACCTGACGGTGTACGGAGAAGAAAAAGAAGATGAAAGAAAAATCTCTGTACCTTCAGCTCTGCCTCCAGGTCGTTTCTTCACCTTTTCCTTGTAGGTAGGATATCCTTCAATACCAAGACAGATCTTTTTCAGGCCCCTGTCCTTAAGAACCTGCTTCGCCACGTCTCTATTCTCAATGTATCGGAAGAATCTGTACAGGCAGGTGCTGTTGACAACTGTAAGAAGCAGTGGACCACAATAATCACTCTGAGGCAGGTGTAATATATAGTTATAATTCTGTGTCATCTTTTATGTAGATGATCGGACAACCCTTAAGGTGTTGTGTATTCTATATCTGCTTATTTCAATAATAAATCTGGCTGTCTCCTGAGGGAGGGAGGGAGAGACGTAAACACTCACACTGACCAAATACAAACACTGGAATATTATTGTTTTCATTAAACCCCAATGTAGTGTAGTGGATAATAGACTGGTTTATTAATACTTTTTTTTCGCATTTGTCCAGAAAAGATTGGTTGGATTGTGTCAGTCTACAGTAAAACTCCAATATCTGTGTTTTTCGGCCAACAAATCCAAATTCATCAAACAATTTTAGGGCCGGGATTTGTCTCCCTTCTTTATCAGCAAATATTCTGTTGCATGTTGATTCTCTCTCTTTCCCCCCCCCCCCCCCCCTCAAATGTTACCTACATCTGCTATCTATGCCGGCCCTGTGGTGAAGGGCACAATTTGTAATCCCACATACAAATATTCAAAACGCAGCTGCGTGTATTTGGCAGCAGACCTCCTTGCGTTGGGTTTCACACAATGGTATGAGTCCTGGTAATTCACAAAGCAATGGCAAACTACTGAACGTAAACTTGCCAAGAAATCACAGCCAAAAAATGTTGGGACTGACTGACGTCCTGTAGAGGATATGCAACTAACTAACGCCTCTCTTCAATTACAAGCTGATAAGGCCATGTTTAGTGTGTGTAACATGCACACGGGACCTCCTATTTGTCACTCTGATATGAACCTCTCAGACATCCATGACAGCATGACATTTGATTCCTCTGAAAAATTGTCCTGATAATACGTCTCAACTGGATTAAAACATTGACACTTTTTAAGTTAGAGGCGGACACCATACATTTAAGCCACTCGAACTCTGCCTACCAAGACAATAAACTTTCTCTCCATGACTTCTTCTGGAACAGTGGTTCTCAATCTTTTTGGCCCGTGCCCCCCTTCACCATATTTTCAGAACGTCATTCCCCCCATTCCTATCAAAAATTTGGCCCTTGCCCCCCTTCACCGTATTTTCAGAACATCATTCCCCCCTTTCATATTTCCTATCTAAAAATCCCCCCCCCCCCCCTACACAGTATACGTAACAATGGAAGGTAAATTTAATAGCATATCCTAAAACAAGTCTAGACATCCACATAAAACATGATTTGTGAGTCTACTTACTTTATAAAATGAATTTTAGAAGGATGAGACGTACATAACTGTAAAGTATGAAGGGAAAAACATTATCAAGTAATCGGTTCTTGTATTAACGCAATCTCAAAATGGTCTTCATTCCCCCCCTGGAAACCCTAAATTTCTCCCCTGGGGGGGGGGGGGGGGGGGGGGGGGGGGGAGAGAGAGAATTCCCCACCGGTTGAGAACCACTGTTCTAGAAGAAGATCCTCCTTTCCCCTTGGTTGGCTGAGTTTCTCTTTTTCCTTATCTTTCAACTTGTTCAGAGACTGGGACATCATCATGTAATACCCCAAAGACAGCAATGGAAATACAACGAAAGACTACAACACAAGTGGGAAGATAACATCAAAAGATAGATGAACAGCAGTCTGACAGAATACAATCAAGGCGAGAGACAGTGCTGGAGATTCATTACAGCCAACCTTCATTGTGAAGACGGCAGCTGATTGATTTATTGAGACTTGGTTATGGCTGGATGGATTTTACAGCTGAAGTTTTCTATAGTACGGGGCAGCCAACTCCAAGTAAACATCCTTCTCTGTCTCCTCTTATTTTTGTTTTGTTTGCTTGCTTTTCAAGCGTGGTCCATACATATGTTACTACTTCTAAGCATTGGACTGATTTTTGCGTGTGGGTTAGCTTTCCCTATTATCAGTGTCCACCACCATCAGGCAAACTCACTCCAAATTCAGAGGTACTTATAATTTACGTCCCCAAGGACGAGAAGTCAACATTTTAGTCCAATTGACCGGTATAGGGGTTGAATCTGTTACCCCAGCATCAGCACACCGAATGTTCAAGAATGGCTACTCTTATCTATTATGTCACGTGTTGAGGCGACTGGTTGGTGGATTGTGAATCTGGTTGGTGGGCTGTGAATCTAACTGCTGCCACTGTCCACGTGTTGAGTCGACTGGTTGGTGGGTTGTGAATCTAATTGCTGCCACCATCCACGTGTTGAGTCGACTGGTTGGGTGGTTGTGAATCTAAATGCTGCCACTGTTCTTGTGTTGAGTCGGCTGGTTGTGAATCTAATTGCTGCCATTGTCCACATGTTGAGTTGACTGGTTGGTGGGTTGTGAATCTAATTGCTGCCATTGTCCACACGTTGAGTCAACTGGATGGTGGGTTGTGAATCTAATTGCTGCCACTGTCCACATGTTGAGTCGACCGGTTGGTTGTGAATCCTCAGGAAGACTGAATTTAAATCTGATGCATTAGTGGTCATGTCAACTTGGTCACATGCTCACAGGTTTTAGGTATTTCAACAGATTCCAACAATGCCCAGTAAGACTGTGTTGAGTGAGTGCGATTATTAAAATATTCCAGGACACTGTATCATCAAGCCAGGTGTAATTATATTGCTTGTCTTTGCCATATTCAAGTCATCAATTACAGACTTCATCAGATCAACAAACCTAGCTAATTAACTTCATGAACTTTCAACTGTCTTTAGATGAACATCCATCCCGCGTTCTACCATCATGTGATGCATGTCTCTGTGTTGGAAGGGAATCAGGTACTTACTCTGAGAGTACTCGTCTCCCATCTGAGGAGGGTAGTCCTCATCCCAATCAATGATGTCATCATCTGTCAGCACCACAATATGACACTCCCTGTCACCTCTCTGTCAAAATAAACCATAATTTATATATATGACTGATAGTTATATGTGGACAAAAACACTCTGGCGCTGGATATGACACACAATGAGAAAACATGATAATAACACAACTAGAAAATCCCTTCTCTGGAATCCACAGGGTAAATGAAATGTGGGAGACCTAAAACACACGGACAAAGAGACGCAGACACAGATGGAATAATATGGGGAGGGCATGGGGGAAACTGCATGAGATAGCAAAGGATAGGACGACCTGGCATGAGTTATGTTAAGGTTTAAGGGCATGGGGGGAAACTGCAGGAGATAGCAAAAGATAGGACGACCTGGCATGAGTTATGTTAAGGTTTAAGGGCATGGGGGGAAACTGCAGGAGATAGCAAAAGATAGGACGACCTGGCATGAGTTATGTTAAGGTTTAAGGGCATGGGGGGAAAACTGCATGAGATAGCAAAAGATAGGACAGCCTGGCATGACTTATCTTCAGGTTTAAACTTCAATGGGGAATTTAGGGCAGAAGAAGAAGATATCGAGACAGCCAAATCACCAGCCCAAACACCAGATTGTAGTTTGTCAGGGCTGATACTCTCACAATGCATAAACATAAACGAAATACAAAGCAGTAGATTCATTTCATCTGTTCCACCTCTCTCAATCAACTAGACTGAGAAAAATACATTTACTGCAATTATTATAAAGTACGCCATCTCTGCACTGATGACCAGTTGGTTCCAACACCCCGTGCTCTGCATCTTTATAGTGCTTTCACACTGTCTACTCCCAGTCCATCTTCTGATGTTGCCCACTCACACGTCTTGCAGTCTCCCTTTGGCACATTTCCCCTCCAAAAGAACCTTTAGCAAGGAGCTGTGTTTCTGTATGTAACCCAAGTACCTTAACGTATTTTGGTAGAGATGTGACAGGGAGTGCCATATTGTGGTCATAACAGATGATGATGATGTCACCGACTACAATGAGAACTACCCTCCTCAGATGGTCTGACCCTGATCTCATTCAGTAATGTTTTCTTCAATTCCAGTTTATGTAGTACTTTGCTTTTCTTTCTTCTGGTATTCTTCTGAGTCGTGTATATAACCAATCAATCAGGTGACATCTCCACAATGAAGGTTGACTGCAATGGATCTCCAACACTGTCTGTCTTTTGCTTTGATTGTACATTATGCCAGACTGCTGTTCGTGCATCTCTTTGATGTTATCTTCCCACTTCCATCATTGTCTACCTCTTGCCTTCAACCTTACTAGATCTGTTTATCTAGGTATCTAAGCATTCTTTGCACAATACATATAAATATATTAGATATTATTTAAAAATGACCAACACAATTACCAGTTTCATTTTTTTAAACAGATCATTTTAATATTTTGACATTTTTATACAAGAGACCTCCTATGCTCCATTGGGAGATTAAAGACCCACTCTGACTTCTGAGGTACTTGTAATGTACATCCCCAATCAAGGATGAGAAGTCAACATTTTAGTCCAACTGACCAGTGTAGGGGTGGACCCACTACCTTGACATCAGCACACCAGAAGTTTAAGAGCAAGTGTTCTTATCCATCAGGTCATGCTGACCTCTGTATTTATTATTGTTAGCAGGATCTCTACCTCTCATCATCATCCAGTGCCTTGCCGGCTGGCATGGGCGATCATGCTTCTCCACAAATTGTGATGTCCGAAGGCATGGGTTAATTCGTGTTTACTCCTTTCCATGCCATGACACAAGATTGACAAGAATTTTCTTATGCTGTCTTCCTCTATCTCTCTTTCCACATATCTTTCCAGTTGTCACAACATGTTCCAGTTTTTGTCTTCTCATAATGTGACCAAAAATTATGACTACTTTTTGATGTTTGTGTTGTCTTTGCGACTTAGCTTCCCTCTAAATTTCAAATTCTGATGTCAAATTGGCTGCCTTCTATAAAACCACATCTCCAAGGCTTCCAGGGCGTTTTTTTGCTACCTACACCCTTCATTAATTCTATTCTGGGTCTGTAAAGACAGAAACATGTACCTGGGCACAGAGCACCATCTGGGGCAGCAGCAAATCTTCAAGATACTGTAAAAACTGCTTGCGGGCCCCCTCATTGGACAGCTCATGCAGTAAACCACCTGTAACACATGACACATGTATAACTGCAGAAGGAAGTATATTATATCATGGTTGAGTGATTATGCCGGCTCTGTGGCGAAGGGGTTACGGGCGTAGTTCGTAATCTCACATACCCATGTTCAAAACACAGCTGCGCATGATTTGGCAGTGGTTGAAAATGTTATAAGGTGTACATGTTGATCATTCCAAAAAAAGTCACAGCAATTGTCCATAATGTTTGATGAACAACACCCACATGGACATACTCTGCATGAGAAATTATGAAAATGCTGAAATAGTGTGTTTCATCCATAAACACCCTTACAATAAACACTTAAATAGCCAATCTAGCATATGTATTATACACAAGTTTCACAATCAACAAGAGAAGCAACTGTGACTCCTATTCTGAGAAGTCAGTTGTCCCAGATCTGGTATTTTATGGCAAAGTAACACACTAATTAACCTGTATGTTACTGGGGCCTATAAGGGAGGCAAAGAACAGTACCACTGTAACCTGCCACATATGTCGTGAGAGGCGACTAAGAAGAGTTGGCATGACGCTGGCTACCTCACCCTGCAGAATAACTACAAAATCCAACCTACCATCAACAAGTCTACAAAAAGGTTGAGGGTCTATGCTCCACAGAGAGATATAAAACAGAAGAGTTGAGTCAATAACTGACATCACGGCACTCAGGACCTTCCCATGCATGCTCCATCCTCATCAGCAACAGCCAGCGAAGAGTCCCAATACTAAAGGTACCAGTAGCAGTCTGATTATATGTCTCTCTGGCCTTTCCTCAGAGTCCTGAGTGTTGGCTTGACATTTGGTCACTCCCAGCAGCACCATTCTCTCCAAGCCATGATGATCCATTTGTTCTTCTGCACTATACACATAAGGCAGATGAAAAATACACTAACTAAAGCCAAATCTCATTATGTCAGCCTTCTGTCTCTTGCTTGATATTTACAAATGCAGGTTGTTAAAAAGAAAATGTATCAAAGAAGTTGTGTTTCTTCCATGTACATTAACTATAGTTTATTACTACATATTATTCTTATTTACAAATATAACAAATATTACAAGATAAAAACAAGTTTAAAATAATTTAAGCTTTATACTCTACAATGCACAAAAGTACCCATTTCAAACAGAGATAGCCCAAGCGATAGAGCTCGCCCTTTTAATGAGAACAAATAATTCACTTAAACGTTTTATCAAAGACAGGGTTTTCTTAGCATCAAAGACAACTCACGGTCAATGATAAACTGTAAATGTCTCAGAGGTGATTTTTATATTGTCAGTAGCTGGCCAATAGGATGGGAGGAAATTTTGTCATTATGATTTCCACGTACAGAGTTCCATAAAATATCAGTTAACATGTTAGAAAGACAATTTTACAACCATTAGTGGGACATGCTTGCAGTTAAATGAATAACCATCTTCTACTCACAAGTGCATTGTCTACTTTAACTAAACAATAACAGCTAACCCTTTTGAATTAGATATATGCCCCTCTGCCGTGCGTCCACCATGACGAGGTAGAGGGGCTTGAGCGTTCCAATGACCCCAAGAGCTATGCCGACGGTAGCACAGCTACTGGTAGGGTCACCCATGTCGGACAGGTCAAGGGAGAGGGACCAGACGAAGTGACGCACAAACCTGCTGCCTTGTAGGTAGACTGGGGACAGTCAAAGGCTAGGGAAAGCATCCCGAAAAATGCTTGTCGAAATCGGATGTACTGAGCCACAGGCTTGACAAAGAAGTGCAATGTAACTTTATCATTTCATGATGCCACAGATGAAAATTAATCGTTATGGTGCTAATCCCGTGAAGTCCCATCAGGCGGTGATAGTGCCGGGCCCCCTGCCTCGAGGGGGTCCACCCATGACTACTGGTGGTCACCTTCCCCTGTGCTGTGGAGTCAAGGCACAGAGGAGTAGGTTAAGAGCTATTGACCAAACACCCCGGACTCTCAACATACTACAATGGAATGCCGAAGGAGTTTATAACAAGAAAGCCTCCCTAACACAGCGTCTTCATAAAGATAGAATAGATGTGGCATGCATTCAAGAGACACACCTCAACGCCAATCGCACATTTTCAGTCGAGGGATATCAGGCCACACGTTTTGACCGCGAAGGACACAAAGGAGGAGTTGTAATACTTACACGAAATACAATACCTTGCAGCGAAGTATCTGTGATCTCTGACAACCAAACGGAAATTATAGGTGTTGATATAATGATAAAGGACATGAAAATAAGAATTTACAATCTGTATAGCCCGGCAGATAAGGATCTTACACTCTCAAACATGGAAATAACTGACACAAATTGCATTGTTGTCGGAGACTTTAATAGCCGCTCAGAAAGATGGGGATACCCAGATACTGACAAAAGAGGAGATGAAGTGGAGAACTGGGAAATAGACTCAAATCTCCATCTACTCAACAAAGCGGATGACACACCGAGCTTCTACTCCAGAAGATGGATTACCACTTCTTCTCCAGACTTAGCTTTCTGCACAGGAGACATCCTCCACAAAATCGATCGCCATGTGCTTGACCAATTAGCAGGTAGTGACCACAAACCAATCAAGCTTGTAATAAATATGGAGTATGTTCCACAGGAGCAAAAGCCTTTGCCTCGCTGGAATTACAAACGAGCAGATTGGGACAGATTTTCCATACTAACAGACAAATATTGTGAAAACATAAATACACGATATGGCAACATGAAGCAAATGGTGGAAAGTCTAAACAGAGCAATAATACAGGCGGCCACTGAGTCTATTCCAAGAGGAGCGAGGAAAAATTACAAACCATACTGGACTGAGGAACTACAAATTTTGGAGGACAAAGTTGAAGATGCTAGGAAGACCGCAGAGAGAGAACAAACAACTGAAGCGAACATCTCTCTCAAAGCCATCTCAGCAAAATATAAAAGAACAGTAAATCAAACAACAAGAGATTGTTGGAGGACAAAAACAGAAATCCTGAATTTTGACAGGGATGGAAACAAACTATGGAAACTAGTGAAAGCCATGAACAATGAAGGACCTAGAAACAAACAAATAACAATTAAACAAGGAAATGCCTTGCTTACAGGAAAAAAGGCTGCAAATGCACTAATGGAACACTATGCCAGTGCAAACCACATTGATATTACAGCCGAACAGAAGAAAGCAATCAAAGATAAACAGATACATCATAGATATACAGAGACAGCAGCAGAATATATGATGGCAAATCTAACAATGGAAGAAATGGAACAGGCAATGAATACCCTAAAAAAGAAGACATCACCAGGAAAGGATGGAATCACAAATGAAATGCTAATAGGACTAGGCACTAAGGCAAAAAAGAAACTACTAGCAGTCCTAAATTACAGCTGGAAGAGGGGAATAGTCCCACAGGCATGGAAGGAAGCTATACTAATACCAGTCCCAAAGAAAGGAAAAGACCTGGAAGAACCAAATGGCTATCGACCTATCAGTCTTCTTAGCTGTGTAGGAAAATTAATGGAACACATTATCAATGGCAGGCTAACATGGCATCTGGAAGAAAACCAACTCTTAACACCTCACCAAGCAGGATTCAGAAAGTACAGATCCACTGAAGATCAAATAACCTATATAGCTCAGGAAATAGAGGATGCCTTCCAAGAGAAAAAGCACACACTAGCGGTCTGGATAGATTTAGAAAAAGCATTTGATAAAGTATGGAAGGAAGGACTGAAAGTAAAACTGCAAAAAATGCATGTTTGTGGGAAAATGTACAAATGGATCAGCCACTACCTTGAGAACAGAACTGCCAGGACAAAAGTACAAGGACAAACCAGCAAAATGATGCTGTTGGAGGAAGGTGTCCCCCAAGGAGGAGTTCTTTCACCAACATTATTCCTAGCATATACAAACGACATCACGGAAAATTTTCCAGCCAGAGTACACACATCATCCTTTGCAGATGACCTAGCCATATGGACATCTGAAGAGTATATTAGTACAGCTAACAGCAGAATACAGCAAGCCCTATTAGCGCTAGAGGACTGGTCAAAATCATGGCTAGTGAAGATAAGTGAGGAGAAAACAACATGCACAGTATTCTCTCTCTCAACTAAAACTCAGCAACCTAAGCTGGTATTGAATGGAAAAATATTGCGCCATGAAGAAAATCCAAACTATCTAGGAGTCACCTTTGATCGTCGCCTGACATGGAAGACACAGGTTGAGAAAAATCGAACAAGAGCAAGGCAAAGAATGGCAATCATGAAAAAGCTTGCTGGTACAACGTGGGGAGCAGATGAGAAAGTTCTCAAGAAGTTATATACTGGACGGGTGAGGCCAGTACTGGAATATGGCATTGCAGCTTGGGCAACAGCAGCTAAGTCAAACTTTAACAAAATAAGCAGAGTCCAAAATCAAGGAATGCGAATCATAACTGGAAGCCTGAAGACAACACCTATTAATGAACTAGAAAAGATCACTTGTTTACAACCAATGCAGGATAGAAGAGATAGCAGAGCCCAGCAACAAGCTGAAAAATTTAGAAGATTGACAGACCACCCTATGTATAAAAGGTTTAGTGGTTTTGGAAAGGGAAGACTGAAGCGTAGCAACTTTGTAGAAACTGCAAAACGAAAGATTAGGGCAGATCCCATACTTAACATATCAACAGTCAAACCCATTTACAATGCAGACAAGTTCCCAGCTTGGAGACAGCAGCTACTGCCTGAGATGATAGAAAACATTCCTGGTATTGAGAAAAAGAACACTCAGCATGAAACCGAAAGAAGAAAAATAACCCTAAACTACATAAAAGAACATTCCCCAAGCAGCAATTGGACCCATGCATATACAGATGGATCAGCCAAAAATTCAGTAGAGAATGGAGGAGGAGGAATTCTCCTAAATTTAAAAAATGGAGTGAAAAAAACACATTCAGTGGCAACTGGAAAGTTTTCAAGTAACTTCAAAGCGGAGGTAGAGGCTCTGAAAACTGCAGCAGAAATGCTCTTGATGGAGGAAAATAAAGAGACGCAAATAGCTATCTTTACAGATGCAAAGTCAGCTGTCTCAATACTGAAGAGCAATTACAGCACAGAAATAGCTGACCTAAGAGCAGCACTCCATGGTCTATGCCAGAAATCCAAAAAAGTTGTAATACAGTGGATACCATCACATTGCAGTATAACTGGAAATGAAGAGGCTGACAGACTGGCAAAAGAGGGCGGACGACTACCACAGCCTGACATAGACATAACCTATAACGAGGCAAAGAGGTTGATAAAAAGCACTTATAGAACCAAATGGGAATCAGAGCATCCAGGTCACCAGAAGGATGATGCATATTACAAACTCGACCGAAGAGAACAAGTAGCAATCTTCAGACTCCGCACAGGACATAACAGGCTGAAATACCACTTGTTCAATAAACTAAAGATAGGAGATACCGATGAATGCAATTGTGGAACTGGTAAAATGACAGCTAAACATTTGCTGCAGGAGTGCCCAATATATGCAGAACAGAGAAAGATATTTTGGCCCACACCTGCTTCATTTGAGGACAAGCTCTATGGAGATATCAACAAGCTCAAGTTGACTACAGCTTACTGTAACTACATTCAGGTTGACATTTAAAGGTGCATGAAGAAGTATTTAGACTGCTGCACTTCAGACCACAGGTATGTCGGTTACAAAAGCGCCCCAGAGGCATGAAATGGAATATTGCTTGGATAGCAAATCCATTACGTGGAAAGTCTGAACCAAAAGCTCACTGTGTGGGCTTCATAAAAGGTGGAAAAAGTGTCCCAGTGGCACGAAATGGAATATTGCTTGGATAGCAAATCCATTATGTGGAAAGTCCGAATCGAAAGCACACTGTGTGGGCTTCATAAAAGGTGGAAAAAGTGTCCTAGTGGCACGAAATGGAATATTGCTTGGATAGCAAATCCATTATGTGGAAAGTCCGAATCGAAAGCACACTGTGTGGGCTTCATAAAAGGTGGAAAAAGTGTCCTAGTGGCACGAAATGGAATATTGCTTGGATAGCAAATCCATTATGTGGAAAGTCCGAATCGAAAGCTCACTGTGTGGATGTCATCTGCAGACTGCATATTTCTGGTTTCCGGAAGAACAGCCTATGGTGAATGGAAGGCCCAATATACGGAAGTGAGGCTAAGCAGCCATGTGCAGGACGTGACGATTCCTTGGGTGAGCCCAGTACCAGAGCGCTGTGTGTTGGCTCTGCAAGTATGGAAGCCTCCTTGGATGGCGGGGAATGCCCATGGTCTGCCCCTGCCTTCCCTTGAGGGCTGACCAGGATGTCTTTGGCTGTTCTATATGGGTCAGCTGGGATGGGGGATAACACCACAACAGTGAGAGCCAAACGTCCTAAGAAACCCCCGGGAAGGTTAACCGGGGAATGCCCGCAGAAGTCGGATGTGTCGGCCTAATGGCGCAAGAACGCAGCTCTGCTGTGGACAGGCACAACGCAATCACGTCCGAAAAAAAACTCCGGATGAACGAAGAAGAAGAAGAAGAATTAGATATAGATAAAAATTTTTAACAAATGCTGTATTCAAGGGTAGATAGAAACAAGCTGTGGGAAATCCTTAAACAATATGGAGTGAGTACACATCTAACAAACCTATGTAGAAGTTTATACAAAAACAGTGAATGCATAGTGAGAGCAACTGGAGGACACTCAGAACCCTTCACCATAAGATCTGGAGTACGACAAGGTTGTGTCCTGTCCCCTCTCTTGTTCATAACATATAAGACAACATATGTAAAGAAACCAGCCAAGCAGAGACAGCAAGAATACCGCATGACGAGAACACAGAAGAAGAACCATCTGCAAATCTAACCATTAGAGAACTCCTGTTTGCGGACGACCAAGCACTAATAGCAAAATCAGAAGCTGAATTACAAGACCACATGAATAGTCTAAACGAAATGTGTAGGGAACATAACATGAAAATTAGCACAAGCAAAACAGACGTAATGACTATAACTAAAGAAGAACAAACAGCAACAATTCACCTAAACGAACATCCCTTGAAACAAGTAAAGAGCTTCAAGTACCTAGGAAGTATAATATCATCAAATGGCAGATCAGAAGACGAGATCGAAAATAGGTGCAATAAGGCAAATCAACTCATTGGACAAATGGCACCAATACTAAAGAACAAACATGTATCAATAACTACTAAGAAAGCACTTTACAACACAATCTTCCTACCAACTCTGTGCTACCAATGCCAAACCTGGACAATGACAGAAAAAGAGAAAAGAAAAATCACAACAACAGAAATGAGGTTCCTGAGAAGAATACTCAACGTATCAAGAAGAGATAAGATCAGAAATGAAGAAATCAGGACTAAAGTGGGGGTTAAAGCTGCTCTAGATTTTATTAGAAAGCAGCAAGTCAAATGGTTTGGCCATGCAAGTAGGCTACCAGTCAACAGCATGCCACAACAAGCAATGATGTACAGACCAGATGGAAATATAGGAGGAAGAGGCCGACCACGTAAACGTTGGACAGAGGGAATAACAGAATCCATGGGAATGTCGATATACGAAGCCCATAACTGGGCACTCTCACGAAGTTTATACTTCACCTCGACACCACAAGGTACAAGAGGAACATGATGAGATGAGATGAGATGAGAGCTGTATTCAAGCTGATAGATACAAAGTAAAAAGACATTCCAACAAAGGATGTGTCATGTCATGTAATCTTGTGTGATGATAAGCGTGATTCTTTGATGATTTACCGAAATATATTCTTTTCATGTAATTTTTACGGTGAGTTAAGTTTTCGCTTTATGTAACTTCAGTGTGTTGGTTAAAATAACAGTTTATTTTTAGGTCAAAGGAAAGGAAGTGTGGATAGATAAATTATAGATTTCAATGCCAAAAACTCTAGTACAGTCCAGCAGCCTAGTGAGACTATTAGCCTAAGTCTGGGGTTTATTTATGACTCAGAAGCAAAACAATCTTGTGAATGTTAAGAGTTACACGACCCTTTGTACACCCTCATGTGGGAAATTATAACATTCTCCCTGAACTGCCTACAGGGCAGACACAAAGTTGAACTAGACAATTATATTTATTCACAATTAGAATGTGATGCCAGCAATTCACTTGTATAGGGAAGAAGTCATAACAAAATAAATATTAGCATTTCACAATGACTCACGCAAGTTTTGGCAACGAACAGTGGATGCATCAAATGGCACCAGCAAATAGTCACATGCCTCTCGTAACTCATGTACTGGGACAGAAGGAGGACACCGAACTACTCCAGTCTTGTAGTAGTCCTGAAATCAGTTTTTACAAATAGGATAAATGAGCTGAAAATTTCTAGCTTTGGCATGACAGGTACAGTCATAAACAACTGAATGCCAATTAATCATCATCTTCATCATCATGTGTCATGCCAATAAGCATGGACGGTCATGTCTCGCCATCTCAGGCGATCACCAGAGTCATGGATAAGCTCAGTGTTCTTGTCTCAACCATACCACATGACCAAGCCATCCAGGTATTTACTTTTCTGCTCTCCCCTTGTTCTCTTCCCCTCAATCTTGCCAGTTGTCACCAAATTCTCCAATTTAATTCTTCTTATAACGTGTCCAAAAAAATGTGACTGTCTACATCTAATTTCTCTAATCAGTTTACAGCCAATTAATACTAACTAATAAATTACAGTAAGCTAGTTGTTTTTATTTAAATTCATAAAGTAGCCAATAATATAATGTGGAAAATACATTAAATCCTATATTTTACAGGAACAAGGGAGCTACTGATATTATACCCAACATCGGGACGCAGAAGTGTTTCCAAGGCACCAGGGCCGGGTTATATACTGGCCAAGACCTATTGACGCGTCCTCGTCGAGCGTCCTGGGCAACAGGTCCCTTCGGGGTCCTGGCTAATGTCAATAGGATCGCTGATTCCTCCGAAGTCGGAAAGTGTCTGCCTGTAAGGCGAGGAACCACCAGTCTGCACACCAATAAGCCAGACATGGGACAACAGATACTCACGCAAACCTCAGGTTCTGTATGACATCACACTGATGTTGGACAACAGGATGCCTTCATCCGACATACAGGACTTCGCGTTGGAGCTCAAGCCAACGAACACAAGCAAGCAAGCATACCCAACATCATTATTTCTTCCTTGTCTCTTATACCCCAGTGCAACATTAGCCTCCAACCATCATATGCCAGGCTCTTCTAACTGATAACCTGTTCATAAGTTGGATTATACAGCTAATACTTTCTATGGGATTTAGCCAACTCTCTTTAGTCACCTCTTGTGACACGTTTAGAAGGTTATGGTATTACTATTCTTTTATTCCATTACATGTCCTGGCAAATCAAAGGTTAACATTTTGTGAAGAAAATATTAATATTACCAAGATGGCTCGGAAAACAGTGGCTGAGATGCCGTCAGCGACTTCATATTCTCCTCTTTCATTAGGTCTGGTGAAGTTATGCTCCAGGGACGATGTGAACATTCTGAAAGAGTAAGAGTTTCAAACTGAACAAGAAGCCTGTCCGTTAGCATATGCACTGAAGAGTGTGGAATTTGTAGCAGGTGAACTGATTACTAGAACTCAATTGTGCCGATAAGTATACTAGATTTAAACTACTGAAACACAATGCAAACAAGTTTCATAGCTATATACAATGTGGTTATAGGATTCCTGTAATTTTCATCACGCAGACAACATGAAAAGCAAACCTTGCACTAAAGTTCTGCCATGTTTGTTTCTGCTGGAACATGTACGGGTTTGTAGTATCATCTCACAGTGAATGGATCACTTTAATTGCACATGGAATCTCCATGGGTGCTCCAGTCCTCTCCCATAGATTACAAGAGGAGAGTCCTGGCAAAGTCTTTAGCACATGCATGGATCCAAATCCGTGTACATCAGAATATCATCATACATTTTATATTTTTCTTTGGGTTTTTCTAATTTACAAATCCTGCCTGGGAAGAGATCTATTCTGCCTGGGAAGAGGTCTATTCTGCCTGGGAAGAGATCTATTCTGCCTGGGAAGAGATCTATTCAGCCTGGGAAGAGGTCTATTCTGCCTGGGTAGAGGTCTATTCTGCCTGGGTAGAGGTCTATTCAGCCTGGGTAGAGGTCTATTCAGCCTGGGAAGAGGTCTATACAGCCTGGGTAGAGGTCTATTCAGCCTGGGTAGAGGTCTATTCAGCCTGGAAGAGATCTATTCAGCCTGGAAGAGGTCTATTCAGCCTGGAAGAGATCTATTCAGCCTGGGAAGAGGTCTATTCTGCCTGGGTAGAGGTCTATTCAGCCTGGGAAGAGGTCTATTCAGCCTCGGTAGAGATCTATTCTGCCTGGGAAGAGATCTATTCTGCCTGGGTAGAGGTCTATTCAGCCTGGGAAGAGATCTATTCAGCCTGGGAAGAGGTCTATTCAGCCTGGGTAGAGGTCTATTCAGCCTGGGAAGAGATCTATTCAGCCTGGGTAGAGATCTATTCTGCCTGGGTAGAGATCTATTCAGCCTGGGTAGAGATCTATTCTGCCTGGGTAGAGATCTAATCTGCCTGGGAAGAGATCTATTCTGCCTGGGTAGAGATCTATTCTGCCTGGGTAGAGATCTATTCAGCCTGGGAAGAGGTCTATTCTACCTGGGTAGAGGTCTATTCAGCCTGGGAAGAGATCTATTCTGCCTGGGAAGAGATCTATTCTGCCTGGGTAGAGGTCTATTCTGCCTGGGTAGAGGTCTATTCAGCCTGGGTAGAGGTCTATTCAGCCTGGGAAGAGGTCTATTCAGCCTGGGAAGAGGTCTATTCAGTCTGGAAGAGATCTATTCCGCTTGTGAACAGGTCTAGTCAGCCTGGGAAGAGGTCTATTCTGCCTGCTCTTTTCGAATTCCAACTGACAAGGGATTTTTAACACGTGCAATGTTCACAAAGGGCTTCCAAGTTTTTTGCCCTCGTCTGAGAAGGCTAGATGACTGATCCACTAACTCATTATTAGAGGATGTATACCATTCTTTTCCTTCTTTTGTGTGTGAAAATCCCAACAGTCAACACCATGAGACAAGTCTGCTTGAGCCGGAGGCAGACAGTGTAACCTCTGATCTATTCTGCCCCCTATATAACTATTTAAAGTAGTGTAATTGCTGAAACATAGATACAGGCAATCTTCCAAATCAAGAACACCCTCTTGTATCTATAGATCGACTAATCCGCTCTTCACAGCACTAGGAAGGAGGAGGCAGGAAGAATGTGATGGATGTTCCTTGTCTCAAACTCCAATCACAGCTCACCCTGGAGTCTCCGCTTTATATATATCCTTAAGAGACTGTCAAACTTCTTCTGTGTCCAGCTCGTTAAAGATACCAGGAACTTGTTACTTCCACCAAAGTCAGATAAAAGGAACACTTCATATAGTACAATACAAAAGCTGATGAACTCTTTATGTGAGGCAACATAAAGTGATGAGACATTATATGACATCCTTATCTGCCCAACATTGCTTCTTCATATAGTACAACACAACAGCTGATGAACTCTTTATGTGGGGAAACCTAAAGCGATGAGATGCTACATGACATCCTTACCTGCCCAACATTGTTTCTGGACGCTGACGAAACAGCTCTGGATCCACAATAAACCTGGTGTCATCTACCACCAGGGTCAAACGTTCTGCCGGCCTTGGACTGCTACACATGAGCTTGGGGGATACCTGCATCGGCAGGGACATAGCCATTGAACCATCTGTAGGGTTTGAGTAGAAAAACAAACTGACATAAATGTTTTGTTTTGGTTAGTTAGTCAACAGATCATCCTCATAACACATCAAACCATTCAGTCCACAAGTGCTCAGATCCCCTCCTCAGTAAATCCTGCAGCGTGTAACGGCTCACGACACCAGTTGTGTTATTTCTTCTTTGGCTTCCTGCATAGTGTTCTTGTCTGGCCACACCTCTTTCAATTTGCTGTTCTCGTAGTCTGACCATGGTTGTAGATTCACAATAATCACTTGGTTCTGTATCAATGCCACATAAACAATACACACCAACAAGCAGGAATGCATTTTTTAATATCTGAAATTACTAAACAATTTCCCAAAGTTCTCTATGTAAACAACAAAACACACTGACAAACAGCAGTAAAAGATTGATAATTCACAATCACAACGACATTACCACAACTGGAATACTGCTGCTGGCCTCCTGGCATATCAAAGTTTTGTGATCGAGAACACGAATACATGCTGGAACTGACTCGAGCCTCACAAGACGGACAATCTTCGTTGCTGCTCGTGTTGTCTAGACTCTGAGATCGGGTCCGATTTACCAGGCAAGGTTTAGAGCGGGGTGTGCCCTTGGAACTAAAACAAAGAAGCAGAAAGTTGAAAAGAGGAGGAGGAAAGGGAGAAAACATGTTAATATGTTGCCAATGTGGTGCGTTACTAGTGTTGATAAGGAACTGTGTTGAAAATGTCATGAGTACGGTTGGACATGAAGTTGACACCTGGGCTAAAGTGAGGGAAAGATTGGCTGTGACTAAAGTGAGGGAAAGATTGGCTGTGGCTAAAGTGAGGGAAAGATTGGCTGAGGGAAAGACTGGCAGTGGCTAAAGTGAGGGAAAGATTGGCAGCGACTAAAGTGAGGGAAAGATTGGCTGTGGCTAAAGTGAGGGAAAGATTGGCAGCGGCTAAAGTGAGGGAAAGATTGGCAGCGACTAAAGTGAGGGAAAGATTGGCTGTGGCTAAAGTGAGGGAAAGATTGGCTGAGGGAAAGATTGGCAGCGGCTAAAGTGAGGGAAAGATTGGCAGCGGCTAAAGTGAGGGAAAGATTGGCAGCGGCTAAAGTGAGGGAAAGATTGGCTGTGGCTAAAGTGAGGGAAAGATTGGCAGCGGCTAAAGTGAGGGAAAGATTGGCAGTGGCTAAAGTGAGGGAAAGATTGGCTGTCTGTGGCTAAAGTGAGGGAAAGATTGGCTGAGGCTAAAGTGAGGGAAAGATTGGCTGTGGCTAAAGTGAGGGAAAGATTGGCTGTCTGTGGCTAAAGTGAGGGAAAGATTGGCTGTCTGTGGCTAAAGTGAGGGAAAGATTGGCTGTGGCTAAAGTGAGGGAAAGATTGGCTGTCTGTGGCTAAAGTGAGGGAAAGATTGGCTGTGGCTAAAGTGAGGGAAAGATTGGCTGTGGCTAAAGTGAGGGAAAGATTGGCTGTGGCTAAAGTAAGGGAAGGATTGGCTGTGGCTAAAGTGAGGGAAAGATTGGCTGCGGCTAAAGTGAGGGAAAGATTGGCAGCGGCTAAAGTGAGGGAAAGATTGGCAGCGGCTAAAGTGAGGGAAAGATTGGCAGCGGCTAAAGTGAGGGAAAGATTGGCAGCAGCTAAAGTGAGGGAAAGATTGGCTGTGGCTAAACTGAGGGAAAGATTGGCTGTGGCTAAAGTGAGGGAAAGATTGGCTGTGGCTAAAGTGAGGGAAAGATTGGCAGTGGCTAAAGTGAGGGAAAGATTGGCTGTGGCTAAAGTGAGGGAAAGATTGGCTGTGGCTAAAGTGAGGGAAAGATTGGCTGTGGCTAAAGTGAGGGAAAGATTGGCCGCAATTAAAGTGAGGGAAATATTGGCTGTGGTTAAAGTGAGGGAAAGATTGGCTGTGGCTAAAGTGAGAGAAAGATTGGCTGCGGCTAAAGTGAGGGAAAGATTGGCTGTGGCTAAAGTGAGGGAAAGATTGGCTGTGGCTAAAGTGAGGGAAAGATTGGCTGTGGCTAAAGAGAGGGAAAGATTGGCTGTGGCTAAAGTGAGCGAAAGATTGACTGTGGCTAAAGTGAGGGAAAGATCGGCAGTGGCTAAAGTGAGGGAAAGATTGACTGTCTGTGGCTAAAGTGAGGGAAAGATTGGCTGTCTGTGGCTAAAGTGAGGGAAAGATTGGCTGTCTGTGGCTAAAGTGAGGGAAAGATTGGCTGTGGCTAAAGTGAGGGAAAGATTGGCTGAGGGAAAGATTGGCTGAGGCTAAAGTGAGGGAAAGATTGGCTGAGGGAAAGATTGACTGTGGCTAAAGTGAGGGAAAGATTGGCTAAGGGAAAGATTGACTTTGGCTAAAGTGAGGGAAAGATTGGCTGAGGCTAAAGTGAGGGAAAGATTGGCTGAGGGAAAGATTGGCTGTGGCTAAAGTGAGGGAAAGATTGGCTGAGGGAAAGATTGACTGTGGCTAAAGTGAGGGAAAGATTGGCAGTGGCTAAAGTGAGGGAAAGATTGACTGTGGCTAAAGTGAGGGAAAGATTGGCCGCGGCTAAAGTGAGGGAAAGATTGGCTGAGGGAAAGATTGGCCGCGGCTAAAGTGAGGGAAAGATTTGCTGTGGCTAAAGTGAGGGAAAGATTGGCTGTGGCTAAAGTGAAGGAAAGATTGGCTGTGGCTAAAGTGAGGGAAAGATTGGCTTAGGGAAAGATTGGCTGTGGCTAAAGTGAGGGAAAGATTGGCTGTGGCTAAAGTGAGGGAAAGATTGGCTGCGGCTAAAGTGAGGGAAAGATTGGCTGCGGCTAAAGTGAGGGATAGATTGGCTGCGGCTAAAGTGAGGGAAAGATTGGTAGTGGCTAAAGTGAGGGAAAGATTGGCTGCGGCTAAAGTGAGGGAAAGATTGGCTGCGGCTAAAGTGAGGGAAAGATTGGCTGTGGCTAAAGTGAGGGAAAGATTGGCTGTGGCTAAAGTGAGGGAAAGATTGGCAGTGGCTAAAGTGAGGGAAAGATTGGCAGCGGCTAAAGTGAGGGAAAGATTGGCTGCGGCTAAAGTGAGGGAATGATTGGCTGTGGCTAAAGTGAGGGAAAGATTGGCTGCGGCTAAAGTGAGGGAAAGATTGGCTGAGGGAAAGATTGGCAGTGGCTAAAGTGAGGGAAAGATTGGCAGTGGCTAAAGTGAGGGAAAGATTGGCTGCGGCTAAAGTGAGGGAAAGATTGGCTGCAGCTAAAGTGAGGGAAAGATTGGCTGCGGCTAAAGTGAGGGAAAGATTGGCAGTGGCTAAAGTGGGGGAAAGATTGGCTGCGGCTAAAATGAGGGAAAGATTGGCTGTGGCTAAAGTGAGGGAAAGATTGGCTGAGGGAAAGATTGGCTGTGGCTAAAGTGAGGGAAAGATTGGCTGTGGCTAAAGTGAGGGAAAGATTGGCTGCGGGTAAAATGAGGGAAAGATTGGCTGTGGCTAAAGTGAGGGAAAGATTAGCTGAGGGAAAGATTGGCTGTGGCTAAAGTGAGGGAAAGATTGGCTGTGGCTAAAGTGAGGGAAAGATTGGCTGCGGCTAAAGTGAGGGAAAGATTGGCTGAGGGAAAGATTGGCTGCGGCTAAAGTGTGGGAAAGATTGGCTGTGGCTAAAGTGAGGGAAAGATTGGCAGCGGCTAAAGTGAGGGAAAGATTGGCTGCGGCTAAAGTGAGGGAAAGATTGACTGTGGCTAAAGTGAGGGAAAGATTGGCAGCGGCTAAAGTGAGGGAAAGATTGGCTGCGGCTAAAGTGAGGGAAAGATTGGCAGCGGCTAAAATGAGGGAAAGATTGGCCAACTTGTCCTCCGGGCTCTCAGGCCTATAACATGTAATGGCCCTATCACATCACAGACCCATAGGAGGAAAAAACTTCAGGACATCGTATGTTCCAATTTTACAGGGTGTATTTTTAATGACTGGGGTTTTTGAAAATATTGCCGTTCCAAGTTTTGTATTTACCTTTTATGTTGCATGAACTCCACTGAAGGTAAATATAAAACTTGGAACAGCAATATTTTCAAAAACCCCAGTTATTAAAAATGCATCCTATATTATATCAATTTGACATTAAGAAAGCACAACACTGTATAAAATGTTGATGTATGTTATCACAGTGTCTAAAATACCTTTCAATACAATTTAAATTTGAATAATGAAAGCACAAGCAGCAGGTTACATAATTTATTGCCTAGGATATTTTGCTGTATCTCATCAGGTGTGGTGTATTCTACACAAAATAAAGCAACACAATGATTCCTTATAGCTGCCAATGCTTGAACATTAGTGTTACCATGGTAGTTTTAAACTATCATTTATTTTTGTTTAAGTAAATAGGGGTCACATGTGAATTGCAGTCCCTCTGTAAATTTCAACATTTGTTTGCCGACAAAATACAAGGAAATATGACAGACAATAAATTATGAGTACTCTAACAAATCAATAATTAAACAATTGCAAAAATACTGGGGGAAAAAGTAACTTGATCTGAAACTGTTTAAATGAAACTGACATAAACATAAGCTATAAGTCCACAACAAAAGTTCAGTTAGTAGTTTCTTAGCTCTATGAAAAACTGTCCCAAATGCTTTTCACACAACATAAAATGTGGTTACTGGTTAATACAGAATCCACGCCTTGGTATTCCAGGCAAACCAACTGATGTTCCCTCCTCCCTAGCATATATCCCAGATTCTGACGGTCCCAGTAGCAAGCTTATTGTAAACAGTCTGGTTTGAGTCATCTCTAAAGCAACACATCTGTTCACTTACTCTCCTGTACTTAGAGGAAAGCTAGTCCCACGGCAGACCCTGCCACTGGACTATGAACAGTTAAGCTATAAATGTCTAGCTGTCATTTTATCAGAAAAAGAAGAATAATATTTTTTTTGGACGCGCGCTCACTTTGAACTCAAGTGTAGTCCACACACACTATTTATAGCAGTGATAGACTTAATTTTACGTGTGGATTAGCTTTCCCTATTAACAGTGTCCCTCGCCATCAAGCGAACCCACTCCGACTTCAGAGGTACTTGTAATTTATGTCCCCAAGTCAAGGACGACAGGTCAACATTTTAGTCCAGCTGTCCGGTGTAGGGGTTGAACCACTTACCTCAGCATCAGCACAACGGATGTTTAAGAACACGTGTTCTTACCCATTCGAACATGCTGACCTGCCCTCACACCATTGAATGGAAACCAACGCAAGGCGGTCTACTTCCAAATCGCCCGCAGCTGTGTTTCAAATGCACATTCTGGATTATAAATTGCATTTGTAGCCTCTTCACCACTTCATTAATTACTACTTGCACAAAACAGTAGGACAACAACGCCGAAGTAGAATCACCAGTGTGGAGCTCATAGAGAGAATTAGACAAACACCAGTTGATCAGAAGGTGAGGACAGGTTGCTGTCTCTGGGTGGGACATACATTGAGAAGGTCTGAGAATAGTATAACGCCAAAGACATTTGTCTGGAAATTCACAGGGCAAAGGAAATAGAGGAAGACTTAGGGGCACTTGGAGAGGAGAAGTAAAGACATATATGAATGATAAAAGGAGAACATGAATAGAATTGCTTGAATAATTAAGGAGTTGGTTGTGGACCAACTCTGAGCTGGTTGATGACCTATGACCCAATGGAGGACAAAGGGGAAAAGAAGATCTCTAAGGAAATGTACCTTGATTTCTTGATGCAGGTTTTCTTGCGTTCATCGTCAGAGATATCAGTGTCGCTGCTGTGGTAGTCATATTCTCTGCGATACCGGTTCTCAGATATGTGATGACGCTGACTTGCCATGGGCGTACCATCGATATGTTGTCAAGCTGACGCTATTACACATTCAAATTTTGTGATGATTAACACGAGCAAACCTGAAAATTTAAACATAATTTCCATATACAATAGCCTAGAGAAATCACTTTCATAAAGGAAAATGAACAGCTAGGCAAACGCAAAGAAAAGCTGACTAAACTATATAAACAGGTAAAGAGTTTCAAATCAGATCAGTTAACATTTTCATGAATCAGATTGACTGCAATATGTCTGAACCATCTTCTGTCTCCCTCAATGATGGTACAGTTGAATATAATTTTTGTCTGTCCATTGTCTTGATATTCTGCTTATAGTCCATGGCATGTTGCATTGCTGATCATGTCTATCCACAGCTGTTGTGTTCAAACATGATTTTCTAGGAATCTGTAAAGAAAGTAGTTTGCCATTTATGGCAGTAACCGTAGCCATTATCTCCATAAAAAGATCATCCATCTACCACTGTGAAACTTGAGACCATAAATAAAACAATATGTTGACTGCTCTACAGCTCTTTACGTCACCTATTTAAAAGGTGGCAGTAGGCAGGAGGTTAAAAGGATACTACACCCTGCCCAAGGGTGTCCCATAGGCTAGCGAGGAGAAGGAGATGCCTTACTTCTCATATGTTAGGGGATATCCCTACCCCACACCTTACCATTTAAAATGTCTCACCTTTGTTGTATCTCCAACTTGAAGTAGGCTACACGGTTTTATTGGGTAGAAAGACAGAAGAGGAGATATTTAAAACAAAATAAATAAAAAAAAGAATAAATGCTTACACTGAGTTTGATGTGTCATTTAGAATCCTGAGATACAATGAGACAGCTTGTATTTTTGCTTTATTATTTAAGAACTGGAAATTGAGACAGTTAAAGCACAAAATATTTTACTCTTCAATTGTAGAGATCTCTGTAAGAGCCTCAGGGTATGACTTAGGAGCTCATTATTTTGCTGTTGTGTTCTTTTCTCTTTGGCCAATCTGCCTTTTCATTAGCAGGGATGTTGAAGGTGCCTAACATCAAATGTTTTAACACATTTCAAAGCACATGGTTAGGATTTGATTTCTTTTACTTTATGAAACCTTAACATGTTAGTAAACATGATCATGATGAACTTGACTTGTAATACTTTTATTAATAAGACAGTATTTATAAGAATTAGAGTCTCCGTGGTGAAGTGGTCAAGCCGTCTGACTCAGGCTCCGAAGGTTGTGGGTTTGATTCCAGGCCGTGTCCTTCGGTTCACGAGTGAAATTTTTCGGAGACTCCTGTGGGTTGTCGATAGAGCTACGGAGTTCATGCTTTGTGCGACGCTTTCCGTGCTGCGGAAAGAGACCGAGCCAAATGGATAAAACCCGGTGTAACGAAGTCGACCCTGTCGACATTTAAGCGACTTTTGAAGGTTACTAATTAATTTTTCTATGTGCATTGATGATGACACCAAAATGGGACATAGAAATAGAAGGGAAAATTCTTAACCAAGCGGATAATTTTAAATACCTAGGGGCATTTATAACATCTGATGGAAGATGTACAACAAAGATTAAGAGCAGAATAGGGCTAGCAAAAGCCTCATTTCAGAAAATGAAGAGTATCTTATGCAAAAAATTCATTATCATTGAATGTAAGAAAGAGAGTGATGTAATGCTATATACAACCAGTTTTGCTGTATGGCAGTGAATCTTGGAATGTAAATGAACAAATTAAGAAAACATTAGAAGCAACAGAGATGTGGTTCCTGAGACGAATGTTGCAAATTACTTGGACTGCGAGTAACTAACAATGATTGCCTGAAACAGGCTAAGTTTAGCAATGCTATTTACTCCGATTATGTGATCCAAAACCAAATCATGACCAGCATATCTATCTAGAACATTATTATATATAACAATAAGAAAGAGACAAACAGCTTTCTTTGGTCATGTGATGAGTAGAGAGGCATTAAATAACATCGTGACAACTGGAAAGATCGAGATGGAGAGAAGCAGACCAAGAGAAATGATGCTGGATGGATTGAGACAGTGGCATGGAGGATTATCATCAGCAGAGCTGATCCAGAACACCAAAGGCCAAAGACTGAGATCTGTGGAAAGGCATGAACGCCTACGCCAGCCGGCATGGCACTTGATGATGATGTGTATTGGGAAAATTAATTTTAAAAGGATGCACATTTGAAATGATATAAAACGGAAAAGAGGCTGCTCATGATTGCTGTGAGTGGCGGAATTTGAAATTTCAAATATTGATGCTAATAATAGATAATAGGCTAAAGTATTGTGTGTTGTGGAGGTGGGGATCATTCACACCCGTTACGAAGCAGTGTCGTGCTACTGACAGTTGAGTACTGATCAGTACAAACAACGTAATAAATAAACCGTTCACATTTGCTGCGAGAGACTATGCATCTTTAAAATTCACAGAAGTGTAATTCCGTTAGTTTTAAACAAAACTACGAAGTGACTTCGATTTTAAAAGGCAAAGAAATTAGAAAGCCTGTCTCATCTTTACTTTAACTTACGTAAGTCCAAGTCTCTACAAAACTCTTCTCTACAAAATATAAAAATTTCATATTTTTTCAAAAGCGAAGTTTTCTCCTTCTCCTGAAAATGTCCAAAACATTGCTACATTTTGTTTCTGTACTGATTCTATTCGAATATGGTTGACATATAACGAACACCGAAGCTGTCAGCAACTTACGTAATAATATTATCTCGATCATTCGCACTAACAATAATAACTAAAACTCCATCTTTTCCTGTAGAACTGTGTTATGTACTGGTGCTTTGTGGGAACGATCTAGACTACATAAAAACATGTCACATGATACGATACAAAACATAAACTGAAATAACCATGCAGTCTTTTATCCGGCGAAAACAAACAGATTAATTTCATTGAGTTTTCATATAGTTTTAAGCAGTTTACATTAATAGTTTCAATTAAATAAATGAAGTTACAAAGAAATAAAACTAAACTCTGAGGACAAAATGATATTCTGAGAAATGCAAATAACAGTTTCAATAGCAATTAGAAAGACGTCTGTAAACAAAATTCTAAACACTGTCCTCTAGTCTCTAATTCTTTCCCCCACTTCTATGAGCGCCAACAATACGCGCGTATTTATTTATGAACTGTATAAACACGGTAGATGAGGAGATCGAGAAGGGTTTATCATTAAACGTAGAATCGAGAAGCAGTACATCTTCAAGATGCAAAAGTATAGCAACCTCGTCGCCAGTATAGTAATAGTATAGTACAGAACGGTTACGTAGTCGGACTATTCGCCGTAGAGGTTGTCCCAGCGTGCTTATCTATAGTATAGATTATATACCTAGACATTCACGGCACATCCAGTGGGCTGAACCATTAACAAATTCAGTGGTGCCCACTCTATGACCACAAGCAACATAACGAATGAGGTGATGGCAGTAACACAGGCTTTCATGTGGCTGCAATCACAGAACTATGTCACTATTTGTGAACTAAGTGATTCAATGAGCATGATCCGAAAGCTAGAGGCGGGTTCTGTAAGTATACAGTGGATTGAATCCCTGTGGAAATCTGTTGCACGTAGAGTCATCTTCATCTTCGTTCCGGGACATACGGGAGTTGGGGGAATGAACGAACTGATACGTTTGTTGGCTCTACATCCCCTGCAGATGGCTAGCCCATGGATCGTGCCGATGTTATTAATACTCATAGAGAGAGGAGAGAGGACTTTGACGCCAGAGAATCCACTTCGTTGTCCATAATGAGAGACTCGGGAGTGAGAACTGGCCCGGCCAGACATGAGAGGCACATCGTGACAAAGAGAGGCTTCTTCAACCAACCCAGAACTGGCACTATTAGCCACCGGACGCCAATGCATGTGTTTGCTGTGGGGGTGGGGGATGATTTGAGCACCTATAGATTTGTCCTAAGTACAAGGATGGTACCCCAACAGATAACCAATTATTGAACTAACTATCTGGTAGTCCCAAGTGGTAAGGTTTCCATTTTCCAACTCCGCAAACGATGAGCTTGAACGGCTACATCTGAAAAGACAGTGAAAAAAAAAAAAAAAACCTCTGAAACGAATAAACGAGGCTGCGTGAAAAGCCTCATTTTGGCAAAGAGCAATTAGAATGATAGATGGAATGCACCGAAGCAATCTTTATTTTTCAGCTATCAGCACACTTGCTATGCGTCTATTACGCAGAGGTCAAACAGGATGGTTCGTCATCAAGAGTTGGCCTCGAGTGGTCGCTTCTGTGGGCCAGATTTCTTCTCGCTGTCTGGTGAAATTGTAGGACATGCTGTGGGATTTACTTTAGTGCTACAAATTTGAAAAGTGGCAGAGGGAGAGACCCATTCGATGAAGGTGTGCTCTGAATCTACAACGTCTTGTTATGAGTCTGAATATTCAGGAGTGATTGATTGATTGATTGATTGATTTAGGAACCGACATCACAGCATTAGGAGCATTCCCATAAGCGCTCAGTCTCCATCCTCAGCAGCCAGCGAAGAGTTCCAACAACAATAATACTAGTAGCAATCTGATTATATGTCCGTCTCGCCTTTCCTCTGAGCGTCGAGCGTCAGCCAGACCCCCTTGTCACTCCACGCTGTCTCATTCTTGCCAGACCATGGTGATCCATTTGCTCCTCCGAGGTGTACACGTGCTCCCAAAAGGCCGCAACCACGTCTGCCTTGTCATGCATTAATACTCCGCCAAGTTTTGCAGAGCCAGCCAACCTGTCCGCCTGTTCATTCCCCAGCACACCGGCATGCCCCGGAGAAAAGACCCAGGCGATGCTTGCCACCCGTGACCTCCGAAGCGAAACAAGCCACTTTGCCCGAAGCTTGCCTGTCCTCACCTTCCTCAGCATGCTTTCTGAGTCAGTTACAACGATATGTGTGTATATCGTATTCTCGATCCAGCGGAAAGCTGCACTGACTGCCTCCACCGCCATTCTTAAGCTAGATGTTGTGATATCATATGCCAAGCTCTCCTGCACCACACGTCGACCATTAGCATTTGCTAAGAACCCTCAGGCACTTCTCCTACCTCTCAAAACCGACCCATATGTGTAGATAATCACATCACCCGTGCGAGCATTATCCTGAATTAGTTGCTGGATTTCCACTTCCATGGCCCCTGCTGGCCACTCCCTGCACTCAATGTGATTATAACTCTGCACAAGTCTGACTGCTCCGCAGGCACTCTGACCCACTCCTCTCCTCGCCTAATGTTCTCCAAAGGGCACGGCACACCTGTCTGATCGTATCCTCTGCCTGAGCCATCCATGATTTCCCTCTTATCAGTCGCTGACCCTTAACGGCGTCCAGTGCCTCATGCAACAGGTGATCTGTATCTGCAGCTACTTTGAGGTACGCCTTCGCCTGCATCACCTTGTGCCTACCAGCAACAGTCGGCAAACCAAGGATGTACCGCATACACACCACTGGGGTGTCTCTGGTGCATCCCAGAATGACCCGCATAGCCTCGTTCTGTATGCGCTCCAATCTCACCAGCTGACTCTTTGAGACCGTGAGCAGTCCTAGTCCATAATCAATCACTAAGAGGATCAAGTGCTGGTATAGTGTGAAAAGCATTCTCTGCTGTGTCCATTGCAGCCATAGTTTTAAGTGCATTGAGTCCCTTTTGAGACCTTGTCACAACCGTCTCCACATAGTCCTTGAAGGACAGGCTCCTGTCAAATGTGATACCCAGATACTTCAGTTTGTTCTCTCAGTTGACGCCTCTACCATCTATCGTGAGGCTCGGGACATCATGTTGTCCATAGAGCACCACAAAACAGCCGCCTTTTCCGGGTGAATATTCAGGACTACATGTTTCTGCTAAGCTCTTTTATGATGTCATGCTGTAGTGTGTAGTTTTCATTTTCTTTACTTCATTTAGTTATCATAGACTGCTTTAATGGTGTTTCCACCTTGTCGTGGTGGGGGAGCTTGAGTTTCTCAATGACCCTGAGAGCTATGCCGGCGGTAGTGTAGCTACCAGCAGGGCCTCCCAAGCCGGACAGGTCAAAGGGTAGAGAACAGACAAAGAGAAACACCCTGGTTCTCTAGGTTGGGGGTTGAAGCGTGGGGTTAACATCCCCACCTTTGTAAAAACCTTTTTTGTTGTGAAACAGATACACGAGCCTCGATTTCGGACTGACTTATCTGGACAACGACCTTGGGACGTTAAAGGACTTTTGAGATTTGGAACATGGAATATACGGACACTATATCGAGCTGGAGCGGCCGAAGAACTAACCCGGGAGCTGGTTGAATATCAAATGGATATAACAGCAATTCAAGAAATAAGGTGGCCAGGAGAGGGTACTTTAGAGCAAAATGGAATGATTATAATATATGGAGGAAACACCCAAAATAAACATGAATTAGGAACAGGATTTGTCATCAAAAAAGAGTTATGGGGGAACGTTTTAAACTTTAAAGCTGTTAATGACAGGATTAGTAAATTACGAATAAAAGGTAAATGGAAAAATATAACGATGATTAATGTACATGCACCTACTGAAGAGAAAAAAGATAATATTAAAGAAGACTTTTATAATGATCTGGAAGATGTCATAGAAGAAACCCCCAAACAGGACATCCTGATTGTGCTGGGAGACTTCAATGCAAAAATAGGTAGAGAGCAAACTAATAAAAAAAGTGGCCGGTATGGAAAGCCTACATACAACTTCAAATGATAATGGATGGAGAGTCATCAACCTGGCAGAAGCCAAAGGACTGCAGATTAGCAGTACTAGACTATAAAGAAAGGATATACACAAACAAACTTGGAAATCATGTGACAAGAGAACCTATAATCAAATAGATCACATTTTAATTAACAACAAAAATGCACCAAACATACACCAAGTTAGAAGTTATAGAGGAGCTGAGTGCCACAGAGACCACTTCCTCGTTGGAGCAAAATTTAAAATAAAACTTAAGAAAGCTTTCTATACTAAATAACAAAGATTACACCCAACATATAACAGAGAAAAACTACAAGAAATTACAGTCAAAGAGAAATTTACAGATGAAATCAAATGTAAACTTGAAACTCTGCAAAACTCTTTGGAGGAAAGCGTTGACCAAACTTGGTTGAACATCAAGAATACAATTCAATCTACCGCATAAGAATGTCTCGGTGTGTTAACCATGCATGGAAAGAACAGATGGTTCAATCAAAAATGTGAAGAAGCAGTCATTAAGAAAAAGAATGCCAGACATTTATGGTTAAATGACATCAACAACATCCAAAAGGAAGAGCATTATAGAAATGAATGTAAAGAGGCTACAAAAATAGTCCGACAGCAGAAGCGAGAATATATGAGTAATATAATCAAAGATATGGAAACTAATTACCAGAAAAATGAATCCAGAAAGTTTTTTAAAGAACTGAAGTCAATGAAACGAGGGCACCAACAAAACACATATGGTTTAAAAGACATACATGGGAATATGATAAATACCAATGAGGAAATGTGCAACACATGGAAAGAATATTTTGTTGAATTACTAAATTGTGAAGCTCCAAGTAACACTTTCCCACAGGAAGAGGTTCTAACATGTGAACCACAAATTGAAGAACCTGCATTTGAAGAAATCCTATATGTAATCACACGACTTAAAAACAATAAGGCAACTGGGACTGATGGAATTGCTGCTGAATTTATAAAGGCAGGTGGCCATAGGGAAACAACACTCGCTTACACTCAGGAAATAAATGACCGTAGACCCCGAGGTAGACCAAGAAGACGGTGGAGAGATAATACATATACAGACCTACAAGCACTTGGAATCAACGACTGGCAAGAGAAGGTCCACCAGAGAGACGAATGGAGACGGATTGTATCTGCAGCAAAGAACCTCAATGGCTCGGAACGCTGAAGAAGAAGAAGAAGACTGCTTTAATAGTGTTTTTACCTCTTTAAAATTCCCGGATGAATAATTCTGCTTTAGGTCTAACCCCCCCCCCCCCCCCCCATCTTTTATTAGCTCGTCTGCCTTTTCATTTCCAGGGATACCACAATGAGCTGGTGTCCACCGCATGACTAGTTCTGTCATGATCCTCTGCCTTTAATGGACGCTGCTTGAAGGAGTCTGACATCTGCGATTACGATCTCCAGCCTGAGAATGAAGGTGGAAGCAGTAACAGCAGCCTTCCGATGGTTGGAGGAGACCCCTGCAACACACATTGTATTCGTTAGGTCTCACAGAGTATGCTTAGTAAGGTGGAGAAAGGAATGTTTAATGTAGAATAGCTTGCCACGCTTAAGAGGTCATTTATTTTTTGCATATCCCCTACAGGACGTTGCAGTCAACATCAGCATTTTTCAGCTGCTGTTGATGTACTAGGCAAGATTACGCTAAGTAGTTTGCCATTGCTTTCTGAGCGACCGGCTCACATACCCCGTAAGTTACCAACGCAGCGAGAACCGCTACCGATTCTCGCGCAGGTTACGTTACTCACGAGAATATGCGGGATTACGGAGAAAGTTCAGAGGTCATAGATTATGATAATTGTATGGATTTTCTGCCCTGGTCATGTGGGAGTGAGGGGAAATTAACAGGCTGATAGGCTGGCAGGGAATGCACCTCTCGGTGGTAGATTACCTATGGACACAAGTCGGGCGCCCGTGGGACCAGGTGGAGGAATCCTTTAGAGCAAAGTCTAAGCAGTCTCTAACAACCCAAAGGAGACTAAACCAGTCTTTATCTGGTACCGATTCAAATAGCCATACTGTCAAGAATGAACGGCAGACTTGAGCCATGAAAGCGGTGGACTGGTCCACACCCCGATATTAGCGACCACTAAGACGAATGTTAAGTCCTGCTTCTGCAGTCACCGGTTAGCTGGGTAGGGATATCCCCTATCAAAGGAGATGTAAGGCGCCTCGTTTCCTTCGTTAATCTACGGGACACCTTTAGCAAGGCGGAGTCCCCCCCCCCCCCCTCCAATCAGGATTACGTGAAGCCGTGGAAGCAGGTGGTGGATAGAGTGTGAGAGCAGCCGACATATTGTTGTTGGTTATGGTCTGCACTCTGCGGCGATAGGCAGATGATCTCATTAGCTGAGACAATGGCTATGGCCACCGGCTAGGACAGTCACTGCCCAGAAGGAAAGCAATGGCAAACTACGAGGGCGAGTCAATAAGTAAGTCACACAGTTCTGCGGGATTTCAGGTAAATGTAGTTGGTGTTTTCTACAGGTGTTATTAGGTGACAGAAACATCGAACTTTATATTCCCGTTCGTCAGGTGGCTCTAGTTGTCTCATGCGCATGCGCAGCTCATAAACAAAATGGCGACTGTACTTACGGAATGTACAACCAAATAGCAACGTGTTGTGCGTTTTTTTTTTGTGTGGCAAAAGGGCTGCCTGCAAAGGACATTCATAAGGAAATGCTTCCTGTTTATGCTGACAAATGTTTGTCCCGTAAAGCGATGCATAGCTGGGTAGACAAATGTTCTCAAGGACGCTCTAAAATTGTTTATGAAATCCGACCTGGTCGTCCTGTTGAGATTGCAACAGAAGCATCCGTGCAGCGGGTAGAGGAGATGATTAGAGGTCACAGGCGAGTAACGTCCACCTTACAGCCCCGACTTAGCCCCTAGCGATTTCCACCTTTTTGGTCCACTGAAAACCCACCTTGGCGGCAGCAATTTCGCGAATGACGCCGAGGTTGAATCTCAAGTGAAAACGTGATTTAGAAAACAGAGCACGCAGTTCTATGCAGCCGATTTGGGAGGACTGATAAAACGATGGGATAAGTGCATAAATGTTGGTGGAAATTATGTTGAGAAATAAAGGGACAGTGATGTATAAAAATAAACTGGTTTCAAGTTGTTATCATATTTATTTTTCTAGTAATTTGTGACTTACTTATTGACTTCCCCGTACCGTCTGCAAAACGTGCCAAGAAACCTTAACAATCATCAAACCTAATAACCTCAACCCAATTGAATAGTGAAAATCACAACTTATATCTGAACAAAGCAAAAACAAAGATAATGCATACAGATAAAACTACTAGGGAGAAAGAAATTAATGAGGAAAAATTGGAGGTTGTGGAAAAGTTTGAATATCTTGGGTCATTAATTACCAACAATAGTAACACAATAAAAAGACGTTAAAAGACGAACAGCTATTGGTCTTCACAGACTAAAACAACTGAATAAATTGTGGAGAGGGACAGATAGAACTACAAAAATCTGATTTTTAAGAGTATGCATATCTCCCATTGATTATTTGGTTGTTTCGGGATTTGATATTTAAATATTTAGCACAACCCACTACTGGCAACGCTGATCGCATTCCGGTATGAGCCTAAGGCCTATCCACGTCAATATGGACAATATTTAAATTTCAAATCCCGAAACAACCAAATAATCAATTTGATTATTGCTCACTGGATTTTAGGAGGCCTGGTGTTCCTTGTCAGTGAGAAGTCCTGATCGTTCGGGTCCACATCGATTGACGGACGTCAGTCGCGGCGATTGGGCAATCTTGAGCATAGCCTACGATGGGTAGCGTTGTGGTATTCTGTTATGATAATTTGGCGTATCCAATGCGTGCCGCGTTGTTACACACCCGCTTCACACGCCAATGATCCGGGGCTTGTTTCCGGATCCGGTCAGGGATATGCACTACTGACGAGCTCAAACGAGAGCGAAACTCGAGTATAGTGCTTCCATATTGACGTGGATAGGCCTTAGGCTCATACCGGAATGCGATCAGCGTTGCCAGTAGTGGGTTGTGCTCAATATTTAAATATCTCCCATTGCAACATATGCTTGTGAGACCTGGACATTTACTAAACAAGCTGAACAGCGCATAAATGCCTTTGGATATAAATGTTATAGACAAGTTCTAAGAATATCTTGGGTAAAGAAAAGAACAAATGCATCCATATTTCAAGAGCTGAATATTGAAGAAGGTTGGCTATTAAAAGACAATACAACAAAGAAAATTGAAATATTTTGGTCACTTGAAACGTCACGAAAGTTTGGAGAGAACAATAATGGAGGGGTATATGTCTGGGAAGAGAGGAAGAGGAAGGCCAAAGAGAAGATTGTTGCAGGATCTGGCGGATGATCTCCAGATGGGTGTATCGGATGCGGGACATCTTGCTTATGACACAGAAGTTTTCCGGAAAGTTGTTTTGGGAGCGAGGTTCTGCAATGGACATGCTACTGAATGAATGAATGAATTCTGCATTCAAGCAACGACAGCCGCTGGCGGTAGTGCAAGAGACTGCGCTATACAGTAGAGGAAGAGCGGGGGAAGGATCCAGTTAGCAAACAATATGTAAATAGTTCAAGGAGGAGATAGCTTCTCCATGTGCAAGAATGCTGTTCCTTCAGCTATGAACGGGCTGCGAAGTGAAGAAGGCAACATGGCGGTAAGAGCGTCCACAATGGTATAGTAAACCGCGGGTGCAGTGGTGGCGACAGGGACAAAACAGCCCGAGGAAAGAAGTATATAAACCACGATTTATAAGCTGCATGGCGTCGCCTCCCCGGGGGCAAGGTGGCGTTTGGGTAGGCACACAGCCGCAAATTTGTGGGACAAGTGCAAACAGCAGTAAAACATTGTCTTTATTTATGCTGGCAGAGGGTTCGAAAACTCAACAGGAGGAAGACACCTAGCTACAGCTACAGACCAGTTAGCCTCACCAGCTACAGACCAAGTAGCCTCACCAGCTGTCTGTAAAACAATGGAGCGCATCATCAATCACAGACTGCAGTGGTACATTGAAAGTGAAAACCTTCTTGTGTCACAGTAGGCTGGCTTTAGGCAGTGCTACTCTACGGGAGATCAGGCAACCTACCTCTCTCAAGAAATTGAGCATGCATTCAAAGAGAAGAAACTTGTGCTTGTGGTATCGATAGATCTAAAGAATGCTTCTGACCAAGTCTGGAAAGAAAGTCTGATGAAGAAAATGAGAATTTATAAAATGAATGAAAGAATGTACAAATGGGTGAAAGCATTCTTGTACAACAGAAGAGCCTGAGTACAAACAGACAGACTCGAAAACAAGAAAGTACTACTGCGACACGGTGTTCCTCAAGGTGTAGTCCTGTCCCCCAAACTTCTACTAATCTTCATCAATGTACTTGTCGCAGAACTACCACATGGAAGTAAAGGGGCATTGTGCGCTGATTTCTTCGCTTGAAATGTCTATAACTGCAATGTTGTCTCTTGTATGAACTTCACGGTTTTTTTTTAGTTCACTCAGGGTTTATCTTCCACTGTTGTGTCTCTAGGCCAGAAGGGTTTTCTATATATGTCATATCTCGGGCAGTCTTGGAGTATGTGATCTGCTGTCTGCGGAGCCAATCCTCACGTGGACATGACTGATTCGCCAATCTTGAATCTCGCATACACGTGGTTGCGTAATCTATTATGTCCTGTTCTGAGGCGCAGAATAATGATTTGTTCTGGTCTGTTCATAAGGTGGTAGTGGGACGCAGAGGTGTTTCTAAGGCACCAGAGCCGGGTTATATACTGGCCAAGACCTATTGACGCGTCCTCGTCGAGCGTCCTGGGCAACAGGTCCCTTCGGGGTCCTGGCTAAAGTCAGTAGGATCGCCGATTCCTCCGAAGTCGGAGAGTGTTTGCCTGTACGGCGAAGAACCACCAGTCTGCACACCAATAAGCTAGACATGGGACAACGGATACTCAGGTCCTGTATGACATCACACTGATGTTGGACAACAGGATGCCTTCATCCGACATACAGGACTTCGCGTTGGAGCTCAAGCCAACGAACACAAGCAAGCAAGCATAAGGTGATAGTCGTCTTGAGCATGTTTTGGTGGCTTTCTGACGTGACGGATTTGATCATTCTCTTATGGTGGTATGTAACTAGTACACCAGGTTGTTATTCCGTTGCTCATTCCTTAGCCAATCCATCAGCTCTCTCGTTTTCAGGTACTCCACAGTGGGATGGTATTCACTGTACAGTGACCTTATGCTGACTACTAAGTTCAGAAAGTAGTGTCCATGGTGCTGACAATTTCCCAGGCCTCAAGTACTGATTTTGTATCTGCCAATAGAACCACCGGCTGTGTGTGTACCGTGGTTGGTATTTAGTAATCTCTCTGTTGCTATATTGATTGCCTGGATTTCTGCTGGTTCAAAGGCGAACGACCACCTCTCCCTTGTCCATAGGTAATATACCACCAAAAGTGCATTCCCCCGTACTCCCGCATGGCCAGGGCAAAAAATCTATATAAGTCTCACAATCTGTTGTGATCTCTAAAATGAGGTGAGCCGTTCCACACAAAACATTCCTTTCTCCACCTTACTATGCATACTACTCCTTGAGTCCGTGATGAATACAGTATGTGTTACAGTGATCTCCTCTAACCAACAGAATGCCGCTGTTACTTCTTCCACCTTCATTCTCATGCTGGAGGTCGTAGTACCAAGCTGGTACATGTGGAAATATCACCTTCATCATGAACCAAGCTGGTACATGTGGAAATATTATTATCACCATCATCATGAACCAAGCTGGTACATGTGGTAATATCACCATCATCATGAACCAAGCTGGTACATGTGGTAATATCACCATCATCATGAACCAAGCTGGTACATGTGGTAATATCACCATCATCATGAACCAAGCTGGTACATGTGGAAATATCACCATCATCATGAACCAAGCTGGTACATGTGGAAATATTATTATCACCATCATCATGAACCAAGCTGGTACATGTGGTAATATCACCATCATCATGAACCAAGCTGGTACATGTGGAAATATCACCATCATCATGAACCAAGCTGGTACATGTGGTAATATCACCATCATCATGAACCAAGCTGGTACATGTGGAAATATCACCATCATCATGAACCAAGCTGGTATATGTGGAATTATCACCATCATCATGAACCAAGCTGGTACATGTGGTAATATCACCATCATCATGAACCAAGCTGGTACATGTGGTAATATCACCATCATCATGAACCAAGCTGGTACATGTGGTAATATCACCATCATCATGAACCAAGCTGGTACATGTGGTAATATCACCATCATCATGAACCAAGCTGGTACATGTGGAAATATCACCATCATCATGAACCAAGCTGGTATATGTGGTAATATCATCAACAGGCAACAAGCTAGTATGTGGAGTAATATCATCATCAGGTATAAAGTTGGTCGTCGTCGCCGTCATCATCATCATCTTCCACTTCTGCCGTCAAGCGTCGTGGGGAGGATTAATTTGCACTCCAGCGCCCGGTGGGCGGCACTGGATAGTGTTATTCCGTGTGGTTGTACAATGTCTTTGATGTCGTCAATCCATTTTCTTCTTGGACGTCCTCGTGGTCTCCTCGCAGATGATCTTTGATGTAAGGCCAGTGATGGTAGTTGCTGATGTTGCATTCTAACGACATGGCCAAACCACTTGATCTTCTGTCTTTCAATAAATGTGGCACAAGGTGTCAATCCCAGTCTGTCTGATAATAGCATTTCTTACTCGGTCTTGGATTGTTAAGTTGGCAGCTCTCCTCAGGCATCTCATTTTGCAGGTGTTGATTTTGCGAAGGTGTAATTTGGATAAAGTCCAAGTTTGAGATTGGTAGCATAGGGTTGGTGTGAATTTGCTGTTATCTGTCGTTTTGCGGACATGGGTATATTTGGATGTTTCAATAAGGGTGATAGTTGATATGTAAGTGCACTAGCTTTTTGACATCTGATTTCGATTTCTCTGTCCAATCTGCCATCTTCTGTGATCATACTTCCAAGATATTTGAATTCTTTAACTTGTTTCAGAGTTGTGCTATTTATCTGTATGTTTAGTGGGCTCGGCGATCTGCTAACTCGCATTACTTTGGTTTCGGCTGTGTTTATACTCATATTGTATCTCCTGCATGTTGAACTCAGATTATTAATATGATTTTACAGTCTGCCCTCGTCGCTATAAAACAGGCACAGATCGTCTGCAAATAGAAGTTGGTATGTGGGGTAATATCATTATCAGGCACCACACTGGTATATATAGTGATATCATCATCAGGCACCACACTGGTATGTGAGGTAAGAATAATTCATCTCTATTGATTCTCTCTTTGGTTCTATTATGTGATTTGACCAAACCATGTATTTCATCAAACCATACACAGAACACTATATACAACAATAAGAAAGAGACAAACAGCTTTCTTTGGTCATGTGATGAGAAGAGGGGCATTGGAGAACATCGTGGCAACTGGAAAGATTGAGGGGAAGAGAGGCAGACTGAGAGAAATGATGCTGGATGGATTGAGATGGTGGCATGGAGGAATATCATCAGCAGAGTTGATTCAGAACACTAAAGACCGAGATCTGTGGAGAGCCATGAACGCCTATGCCAGCTGGCAGAGCACTTGAACATGATACATAAGTATATGACCAAACCATATAATTATCTATCTCTCTGCCATTTTCCCCATCAAATTTGCCACTTCCCAAACACGTGCAAAATATCTTGACATTTTGATATCCAATTTATCAAATATGTAGTTTCACCTGTTTCTCATAGAGCTGCCTTCTTTCTGCTACCATCATGTTGTTTCTCAGTTTGTCTGCTTATTGTAATTGTTTCAAATAAACAAACATGCACAAGAAAAACAAATTATAACAGGTGATTGTGTCGGATAATTTGTAGTTTAATTTGACCTCATATCAATTACATGCTTACTTTCTGACATTAATATCATTTATTATGAATATTACAAAACATGTAAAATTGACCAAAGTCTGGCAGTCTGTTATTAGTGAAGTCATCTTAAAAATAGCAAGACAAATAATTTGGTGATATATTTCCTACTGAAAAAACAAAAAAAAAAACAATGTAAAAGCTTACCAAATTCAGTGAAGCTTTTAACATAGCGAAAGCAAATATAAACAAGTTATAGTTGGCAGAAGGCAAATATAGGTTTCTACTTAACTAAAATATGTTGCGATTGAAAACCAAGAACCTCCTGTCTGATTTCAACAGTCTTTGACCTTGGTTTTACTTCTTTCATCTACTGTTTTATATATTGCCTTTCCTCTGGCTGGTTATTTTCACATTTAGACAAAATTTTAAACTCCCAAATATAATTGACAGCTTTACACTGCAATAGCTTCCAGAATTTTTGTTTTAAAACACGGTAAAGTAAGTCTGAACACATTTGACTACTGTCTTCATACAATGAAACAAATATCTATGCAGGACAAAAGTAAGGATTCAGGAACACAATATTTATGACTATAACATGACAATAATAATAAAGGCAGCTCTAATGAGTAATTCTGGCGGTTAACTGTGTAAGCAATAATGTGGACATTGTAAGCCATACTGAAGAAACCATACAGGGCTTTAACACTGATCAGTATAGCTTGTGCTGCCTTATAATATACGCAAGTGGATAGTTTACCCCAAGAGAAAGCCGTAGGATGAACAAAGGGGAAAATACTCTCATTTCAATGAAAATGGCTGTTGAATGAAAGTGTTATGTTCATGGTAGTCAACCAGACAGTTAACTAATCATGTCTGAGCAATTTATGACAAACAAGGCAAAAGAATTATCTTCTTAGAATGTAAACAAATGTCATATAAAATATAATAGGTCCAAATAATAGGCAGGTTCACAGACAGTAAAGAAAAGAAAAAAAAAAACTAAATTATTTATGAAATACTGAACTATTTTAAATACAGAAATTGACAAACAAATATGTGAATCAATTCAGAACAAAAAATTAACAATATAAAAAGAAAGAAGAAAAAAAAAAGAGTTCATTCAAGTTTTCACTTAACTTCCTCAGGCACTTGAAAATTTGTGACATTTGACAGAAACACATACATTATAATGATTGTTAAGGAAGAATGGTGACAACAAACAAACACATACATTAAATTGATCATTAAGGAAGAGTGATAACTAACTAATCAGTGTCATAACTCTTACCTTTGAATACAAGAATTTCAAAGAAACAAATACATGCAAACATTTTCATAATAGACAATAAAACACAGATCAACGTTGGATCTTATTTTCCGGTTATCTTTGAATGAATTATCGTACATTGTCTTTGAGTATGATAAGAGTAATTAATTACATAAAAAAAAAAAAAAACATAATTGCTCTGACAATAAATTATGATCTCAACAGGAAATATACAACATAATGCTGGTTTTCCTGATTCAATCTCAGAATATATATTAAAATACACAAAGATACTTGAGATATTAGCAGAACTGTTATATCAGAAACATAAACTGTAAGGCTCAAAATATAACCGTTATATCTGATGCACGAACAGTTATAAACATATATAGTTATATCTACTGCAAACTGTCTAATCTGGATCAATGCAGGAACTGCCTCTGAAACAAATAGAAACTGTTTCAGCAGCAACTTACACTAAGGAAGCACTGGGTTGACAAAAAACACAATTTCTAAATAAACTGTTTATAAACATAATGGAGAAATAGGAACAAAACATGTTAGTTTCAATAAACAAAACAAGTGACATAATAAACTGTCAACTGGATGCTCACTTCAGATGATCAACTTTCATGCCAAAGTGGCAAGATGAAAACAATATCTGGCATACAGCACAACCATAAGGTAACTGTTATATCTATGAAAAGCACAATATACGACATTTTCAACATGGCTTCTTTTATAGATATACACAGCATAATTACATTGTGGAATTGATAAAAAACATAATATTCTAGAAAACTCTGTGGCCTGTGTGAACAGAATCAGAGCCTTTCTGTATGTTTGATGGCAGTGCTGTCGTTGCTGTTTTGTGTCACTCCATCTTCATCAGTCATGACAGTGACTAAGGAGCCGACTGCCTGGCCTACTTCTCCTGCTGAATGAAAGAGGTCACCAATGTTGCTGCCACCTAGAAATGTTTCAACATAGAAACAAACAATAAGTATGAAATGCTAGCAGCTGAATAAAACTGACATGAAAATGTATGTTTGTGCGTGTGCATATGCACACATGTAAGAGTAAGAGAGAGAGAGAAAGAGAGAAAGAGAGAGAAAGAGAGAGAGAGAGAGAGAAAGAGAGAGAGAGAGAGAGAGCAAACAAACTTTATTTCTAAAGGGTTACAAATTGGACACGCAGGCCTGTCTTACATCCGGCCCTTCTAATCACTCATCTTTCTTTCATCAATTCTCTATTGTTGCATTCACATAGGAAAAAAATAATCATTGTCAAATTAATGTTGTAAATATAAACAATGCATATTACCATGTTATGAGACAGGCAGGCAGACACATGTACATTCATAAACACATACATACATCATTTATACAAACTCTCACAGTTATGCAGCCACTCAATAACACACACATACACACTCTCTCACATACACATATACTCACTTACAATCACAAACTCACTAACAAAAGTTTACATAATACCCACCCACACACACGCTCTCTCTCTCTTTATCTCTCACACGCCCATATATCCTCATTCAAACATACAGCAAGGCACAC
Organism: Cepaea hortensis; assembly: GCA_963921405.1. NCBI lineage: Eukaryota > Metazoa > Mollusca > Gastropoda > Stylommatophora > Helicidae > Cepaea > Cepaea hortensis. The sequence goes on from OY992886.1 coordinate 87,051,090, forward strand.
ACATACACTCCTTCCCATTTACATATGATCCACACATACACACATGCAAATACACAAATACTCAGTTGTACATTCACATATACTTCCTTACATACCTACACACATATACCAATTCACAAACGCTAACTCATTCACACACTCTCTCTCTCTCTCATGCCCATATATAGTCAATCATATATTTAATATACGCATTTAATATACGCAGACTCCCAGAGACTTTCTTGTCCAGTATTTTCATACACAAAGCTAATTTCTCTATTCCCCTTCATCTCTTGATTTGCCACCAATATTTCATTTGTCTTTTCCTAACGGTTTTGTTGAGTCATCATGTAAAACCTGCAGCTCTCAACACCTCAACATTTGTTTCCTTCTCTGTCTACGACATTCTCAACATTTGTCTCAATAAAAAAAAGATTGTAATCACATGCTGATCGACTGAAGGACATATCCAGCCACAACAAGGATACAGATAAGTAACTGTTATATTTAAACTTTCATGTAGTGTTTTTCATGTGGCTGTGTCAGTTTGTGTTTGTTTATTCTGTACTGACGAAGACTTTAGCCGTTTTGTAAAGCTCACAATCTACTTCTTGTTTTTTGATGATTCATTCATCATCTAAATAAAAAACAAAACACAACATCTAAACAGCCTCAAGTTTCTTTAATAATAATAATAATAATAATAATAATAATAATAATGCGCCCCGAAGCAGTTTGCTGCTATGAATTTGTGACGTGATAGTGTCATCACATTTAATAAGCCTGAATACATGGAGAAATAGGTGGCTAAACTTTCCCCTCAGTTCCGTTGACGATGAGCTCAGAATAAGAACCATTTCCCATCATGATCATGACATTACCAGCACAGCTCCCTATCAACTTTGCTAGCACATCAGCTCTCCAGTTTCTTTACCATTTCATTTACTCATTGTCCAATCTTGTCAGCTCTCCAGTTTCTTTACCATTTCATTTACTCATTGTCCAATCTTGTCAGCTCTCCAGTTTCTTTACCATTTCATTTACTCATTGTCCAATCTTGTCAGCTCTCCAGTTTCTTTACCATTTCATTTACTCATTGTCCAATCTTGTCAGCTCTCCAGTTTCTTTACCATTTCATTTACTCATTGTCCAGTCTTGTCAGCTCTCCAGTTTCTTTCCATTTCATTTACTCATTATCCAATCTTGTCAGCTCTCCAGTTTCTTTACCATTTCATTTACTCATTGTCTAGCATTCACTTCCACACAGAAAAAACAGACCACCTACATCTTTTCAGTAAGTGTATGTTTGTTCTTGTCGTGATATTAATGTTAGTGAAAACTTTAAGAGTCATAAATGACAAAGTATTGAACCTGCCTCTGACATACCTCTAGCTTTTATAGCACTATAGTGAGGGGGGCTGTTTATTTCCGTAACAAATCCACTCAGGTCCAGGTCTTCACCAAATCCTGAAATAAATTAGAATAATTTATTCCTAACAGTTAGCAGACTTGAAATACAATTGTAGGTCAGCATGGCCGAATGGATAAGAACATGTGTTCTTACACATCTGGTGTGCTGATACCGAGGTAAGGAGTTCAACCCCTACACCGGACAGTTGAATTAAAATGTTGACCTATCGTCCTTGACTTGGGGACATTAATTACAAGTACCTCTGAAGTCAGAGTGGGTTCCCCTGATGGCGAGGGACGCTGTTAATAGGGAAAGCTAATCCACACGCAAAATTCATTCCAGCACTACTAGAACTAGTGTGTATGGACTACGCTTGAGTTCAAAGCGAGAGAGAGAAAAAAACAACAACAATTGCTTGGGGTAGGAAGCAAAGAATAAGCTGGACATAAAAGAGATGAAAAATGATAAAAAGATTAAAGGCACGAAGATCGGCTTAATTTCACTTTATTTACTTCATCTGGCTTGGACTCTTTCCGCAGAATGGCAAGCCGCCTGCTCAGAGCATCACACACAATTCAAACGCTGTAGCTCTAGTGATCAAGGGTCTCCAGAAAAAAACTGCACTCGTGGTCTGAATGATGCAGTTAGAAAACAAGCCCATAGCTTTTAGAGCATAAGGTAGACAGTTTGATCACTTCAACGTAAAAATGAGATGAAATGGGACATTTCTTAAAGACACTGTAATAATAACAATATAATTTGTCCCGTATCAGTTTCCTACTACCTGCAAGATTATAGTGCCCATTACATTTTGTAGGTTTCATTGCATGGAGGATAGGGAGTCTCTGTGGTAAAGCCATTTGACTCGGGCTCCGAAGGTTGTGGGTTCGATTCCAGGCTGCGTCCTTCGGTTCATGAAAATTTTTCTGAGACTCCTATGGGTCGTTGCTAGAGCTGCGGAGTTTGTGCTTTGTGCGACACTTTCCACCCTGCGGAAAGAGACCGAGCCATATGGGATAAAAACCTGGTGCAATGAAGTTGACCCTGTTGACTTTTAAGCGACTTTTTAAGGAGGAATAGGTGGCCAATCTTATCCCCTCACTAGCAGGCGACAAACACATGGTCAACTGTGCTTATAACATTATCAGTACAGTTCCCTATCAACTTATCTAAAATGCCCACTCAAGACAATCATAGACAATTACTGAACACCATACCAAAACATGCTATCTTGGCTTGGTCACAATATTACACGTGGAGACCTATCTCTGAAAATACTGGTGATCAAAACTGGGCAACAACATAAAAAAAGAAGACATCCTAGGAAAAACTACATCACACAAGCATTGTGGTGCACCAATTTATGCTGAGGTGAAGAGAGTTATTGAGACCACAAAATTATTTCTGAACTGGCCTCTTGCAGTATCTTGGATATTGGTCTTCTTAGCTGTTCATAGATTTGCAGCATTCTATGAAGAAACTGCATCTCTGTAGCCTCCAGTTTCTTTCTACTATCATTATTCATTGTTCAAGATTCTCAAAGATAGATATATGGTGAAGAGACATGAAAAAAAAAAAACACCTCATGCCAGGGGCTTAATAATTTGAAATGATGTGCATTGAAAAAGATATGAGCACATTTATCTGAAGTAAACAATTAAACGTTTTTACTTAACAATTACAGATAATGTCTGAAGCAAGATTAACAAACATAAGCAATATCAGAAAACACGCCGATGATTAAAATGTCTAGTCTTACCAGAATGGCCATTAGCATGTGGTGTGGACTCCATTTGTGGAGCTAGCCGATACCTCGGTGGCCCAGTCGGGAGAGAACTCTGAGATGATGATGGGGTTGTCACAGGGGTTGTTCGTGACGATGAGTCATAGGAAAGGTAGCTATGGTCAGCTTGAGGCTAATTTATGGGGGAAAAACATTATTTGATCTATTATCAAAGAAAAGCACAGCATAAAAAAATAACAGTATGATCAACTGCATAAAAGATTGAGAGTGATATACTTTGTAATAGACAATTGTTTACTGAAAAATATAAACTGTATGGAAACCATGGTAGTACAGTGTTTAGTATTCTTGCCATCCAGCCCCTAGGTCATGCTTTAAAATTACAATTAATGCAGATTTGTTGAATGACCTGGGAAGTAGAGACTTAAGGCATGAGATTGACCATACCACTCATCGACTGCTGATAGGTCTATAAAAACATGGGGCCAGCACCCTATACCCAATATGTTTCATGGTGTGTGAAAGGGTCTTTAACATAAACTGCGTGCATCTTAAAAACATGGCCTCTCTCTGGGGTGAGGAAGCTTGATCGGGGAAGGCTGCAATTTAGAAAAAGAAATAGATTGTCTGGCAACATTATTTGAAATAATCATCAAGTACCTTGCTGACCGGTGTCAGTGATTATACCGCTTCATAATCCCAATTCTCTATAACTATTTGTCAGTTATACCAGCCCATGACAAGACTCGGAGCATGTTTTCCTCATTGTTACCCCCTACCAATCATTGTTCTTTTAAGCTGACTAGTTGTTACAATATGTTCCAATTTTCTCTTCTCACGACCATACAGATTATATGGCAATAATAATAAATAAAAACATTATCACCCTATGCCAAACCGAGTGTGGCAGGCAATCATGTTTCTACACAGACAATGTCCCTTTATGTTCTTGATATGTTTAACTATTGAGCATCATCTGCTTTGTTAATCTGTCTAGCGCCATCCATCTTCCTAGGTGTCACACTTTCCCATACCCTCTTCTCTCACAATGTGAGAAAAATAACATGATGGCCATCTTATTCTGATCTTTGCTATTATCTTATTTCTAGAGGTCAATATGGCAGAACGGATAAGAGTGCTCGCTGATAAACTTTCCGTGTGATAGCAAGGGACAGTGGTAATAGCTAAAATAGGTAAAAGCTGGTAACAGGTAAAAGCTAATCCACATTCAAACATTAGTCAAGTTTTTTCCCCCCGCATATCCTTTACAGGATATGAAGCCCATAATCTGGCACTCTCACGAAGTTTATACTTCACCTCGACACAGCAAGGTACAAGAGGAGCATGATGAGATGAGATGAGGTCCTTTATAGGACATCACTGTCAACATCAGCATCTTTCAGCTGATTGTTGATTTCTTGACAAGATTACGCTGAGTAATTTGCCATTGCTTTCTGAGCGACCGGCTTACATACCCCATAAGTTACAGACGCAGAGAGAACCGCTACCGATTCTCGCAAACATCACGTTACTCATGAGAGAATACGGGATTACGGAGAAAGTCATGTAACCCCTAGACCAGGGAGATTAGTCAAGTGCACTCCCCTATACTGGCAGCCACTAGTGGTAGTAGCCCGTGCATAGACTACGTTTGAGTTCAAAGTGAGAGAAGGAGAAGAAAAAAAAATGTATTTCTGAACTGGCCTCTTGCAGTACTTTGGATATTGGTCTTCTTAGCCTTTCATGGATTTGCAGCATTCTATAATGAAACCACACCTCTGTAATCTTCCAGTTTCTTTCTCCTATCATCATTTACTGTTCAAGATTCACAGGCATTATATGGGAAGCTTGTAACATCCTGAAACTAATTTTTTGAACTCCCTGTACAGGAAGGGACATGTTACAAAGAATGTTATCCGAATGCGTTTGCTTGGATTATTCTGAGTGTTATCTTTGTGCTACTTGTTGCAATCACTGACCCTCAATAACTAAATCTTTTTGCTTGTTTCAGCATTATTCCTTTTTGGTTGCTTTTTAAACTTTGGTCTTGACCATAACTTTCGCTTTTATGTTGTTTTGTTTTAGTCCTTTCTTTTTCACTTTCAGTGGTCATGATGTCTGTCAATTCTTGAAATTCATTATCATTGCTTGCTATAATCATTTTGCCACATGTATAAAACAGATTATCTATACTAAGCATAAGAGTAAATAATGAGGACAAGAGTTAAATAGCATGATATATAACAATTGACATTAAAGTGTATACAATCCAACTGATATAAAAGTGTATACAATATAAATGTGTAAAAATCTAACTGATATAAAAGTGTATACAATCTGATTTAAATAAAAGTATACAATGTACATTTGAGCCTTAACATCTTTTCCAGGGTGAAGTATATGTTTTTTTATTTTTAAACTGCTTGAATAAATAAGCTAAATCACCTGGTCCAAAAGCTGCTTCAGCCTTCCAAGCTGGGCCTCCAACTGCTGGTTATGGTCCTCCAACACTCTCATTCGTGCCTCCAACCGTCCTTTATGATGACGCAACAACTTGGCCTCTGCCAACATCTCCTCATCCCTACTACTGTTACTGGTATCCTCATCACCTCCCAACATACGTGGTGAGCTCTCAGTTCTCTGCTGTGCCACTTGACGAAGACGATCATATTCTGCTTGCAATGTTCTGGAAAATATATAACCAGTGGGTTAAGAAGCAAGGACAAAAGAAATTACAGATATTAAAATATTCAGGCAGTAGGATAACGTCAGATGAAACGAGCATAACATAAATATAGTAACAATAAAAGCACTGAACAAATCTACTTTGCATCATTATAACATCCAATCAAATATCTTTTCACATCATTAAAAAATCCAATGAAATAGCTTTTCACATCATTAAAACACCCAAAGAAATAGTTAACATGATAAAAATGTCAAATGAAATAGTTTTTTACACCATTAAAACATCTAATGAAATAGCTCAAGCTGCCAACATAATAGCGGTTAGTGCACTCGCATACCAAGACATCAGCCTGGGGTTCAATTCCCTGCAGTAATAGGATTGATCTTTTGTGTTAAAAGAAAGGATATAAAGACCAGACAAAGTGGTGATAAAAATGAACCAGGAAATATGTGGGCACTTTTGGCCAATACGGCCACAATAAAATTAAAATAAACTTGTTTAATTAAAATGTGACAGGAAACAGAATAGAACAGCCAGAGAGCTTTCATAATCATGTATGAAAACATAACATTTTGATACAGGTATACACAAATATAAGGGGTGGTGGTATCCCTAGCAAAGGAGATGTAAGACGCATCCTTCCCTCCACTAGTCTACAAAACACCCTAGGGCAAGGAGGAGTTCCTGTTTAACCATCAGCCAGGATGGCGTGAACTAGCATGTGCATGATTCAGTTTGAAAGCAGCCGACAAATGGTTGTTGGTTATGGTCTCAAATTTTTGATGGTTGACTGAGGATCACTTTATAGGGACAATGGCTACAGTCACTGACCAGTATTGTCACTGCCAAGAGAGAAAGCAATAGCAGACTACCATCTTTACAGATTCCTAATAAAGAAAATTTCAGATAAAAAAGAGGAATAGGGCAAGAGGAAAGAGAAAAGGGAAGAGGAAGGCAAAGAGATAACTATCTGGATTGATTGGTCACATGGCATAACTGGGACAAGAACACAGACCTAATCTGAGGCTCTGATGATTGCGTAAAATGGGAAAACCAAGACCGCACAATTTTATCAGCATGGCACACAATGAAGATGATCTTTAATTCACACATTCTATTGTCAACCATTGCAGACAATCATACCCTCTGCCCCAAGACAATTATAAATTTAACGTCTGATCAAACCATTTATTACCTTAAAGTATCAACTACATGTACCAGGAATAATTAAAACAAGTATTACTTTATAAAGTGCAATAACAGTTTGTGGTCACTGAATGCTGGCATGTACTGAATCATGTAAACTACATTTCCTGGAGTAAGGATAAGTTACCCTAAATAATTAAACATGATCATCATTTGTTTTAGGGTGTTCTGATGCAAGTTTAATAAAAACCACACTTAGTTTTATCTTTCCCACTGACTACCAGAGGCACAGTGCTGATGTAAATACAAAGGAAGAATAGCTCAAATAAACAGAACACAAAAGTGATTTTGATATAGAAGAAAACAAGAACATGAAAAACATGCAATTAAAGTTAATGAGCCAATAAAGGTATTGATACATGTAGGTGCGATAATCAAATTTGATTAACATGCGCCATAGATGAAGGTAATAAATATATTCTAAAATGCAAAAGGATATACATAAAGAAAAATATATATAAAGGTTCCCAGACAGTGAATCCTTGTGAAAAACGGTAAAAATAAAAGAATTCTTTTTTGTTTGGTACCAGTGTACTTGCTTCATGCTTTACTTACCTGTAGACCTAATTCGCACTGACTTTTAGAAAGACACCTATATTTGTTACCTGTTTTCATCCTCTAGATCATGTATCATGGTCTCAAGTTCCTGTCTCTGCTCTGCATCAACTGCCATCATGATTTGCATGGGACTCTTCAGCTGTTGAGATTGATTGAGACATGTCATCCCATCCAACCAATCAAACACAGATTCTTAGAAAGCAGCACATGAAAAGACTGGCTGAACAGATGAGCAAATGGAACAACTGGTTGAACTCTTTATATTGAAATGCCTCAACTATAAGACAATAGCAATATTGAGGATGAAACCCGAGTTTAATTTTCCAGTTTCAAAGGGGAAATGCCAGAGTCAATAGTAATTTAAGCCATACCAATCCCTAACAAAATTCTCTGTGAGGAGATTGCTCTCATCTTTATAGAACAATCTGTTATCTTCTCTTCAAGCGCTGTGCACTATCAAATGCCAGTGACGGGCTACCACAACCACCTCAAACAGTTACTAGTTCCTTGACCTATTATATGCAGGGAACAGCTACCACAGCTGTCTCCGACATTTACTAGGGCCTTGCACTATCAAACGCCAGAGAATGGTTACCACAGCTATCTCTTGTACAATGCACTATCAAATGCCAGGAAATGTCCACTATTGTCATCTCCAACAGTTATTAGTAGATTGCACTTACAAATGCCAGAGAATGGCTACTACAGCCCTTTCCAACAGTTAGTAGTACTGTCAAATGCCAGAGAACTGCTACTACATTCATCTCCAAAAGGTATTAGCACCTTATGCTATCAAATGCCAGGTAATGGCTGCCACAGATGCCTCCAACATTTACCAGTGCCTTACACCATCAAATGTCATTAAAAGCCTGGACATTGAACAAGCAAATAGAAAGTAAAATAGATGCCCTGGAGATGTGAATATACAGAAGAATATGTCATATTTCATGACATTTCATTTCATATTTCAAATACTGGAACAATCAAATACAGAGGTTATATAAAAACTGGGAATGAAAAGAGAGTTGATGAAAGAAATAAAAAAGAGGCAAGTGAAATATTTCGGCCACGTTAAAAGACATAACACTCTTATAAAAACCACACTGGAGGGCAAGGTTGAGAGCAAGCAAGCAAAAGGTAGACAAAGATACAAGTGGGAAGATAACATCAAGAGATGGACGAACATCAGTCTGACAGAATGTACAGTCAATGCGAGAGACAGTGTTGGAGATACATTGCAGCCAACCTTCATTGTGGAGATAGCACCTGACTGATTGATTGATTGAATACTCTGTAATATCAAACACCAGGGAATGGCTATTACAGTGTTGGAGATACATTGCAACCAACCTTCATTGTGGAGATAGCACCTGACTGATTGATTGATTGAATACTCTGTACTATCAAACACCAGGGAATGGCTACTACATCTGTCTCCAACAGTGACTTGTACACTGTACAATAAAATGCCAAGGAGTTCCTACTACATCTGTCTCCAACAGTTACAATCTAATTTTGTGTCCTTGGAACAGCTATGAAGGACCTGCACCTTTGTAATAGTGGAACTGAGCTAATTACAAACTGAACAGTCTTGAGAAAAACAAAACAAACTAGGAACAACAAAAATCAATCAAACAACAGAAGACAACATACGTGGTTATATCAATTGAATAAAGTATCTTACATTTAAAAATTAATTAAACATTTGCTATTTTGTCACTCCTGAATGTCCAACATGAGAGCTAATTCAAAAGAATGATTCCCTTAACCAAAGAACATTAAGCATATGATATAATAACTCTGTACTATGAACCTGGGGAGATGCAGCAAAATATGCCAGGCAACAAATTGTGCAACTTTTTTTTTTTACAATAAACAATTTTTACTATATGACAATAAACTACTGTAAATTATTTTTACTATATGACAATAAACTACAGTAAATTATTTTTACTATATGACAATAAACTACAATAAACTATTTTTACTATATGACAATAAACTACAGTAAATTATTTTTACTATATGACAATAAACTACAGTAAATTATTTTTACTATATGACAATAAACTACAGTAAATTATTTTTACTATATGACAATAAACTACAATAAACTATTTTTACTATATGACAATAAACTACAGTAAATTATTTTTACTATATACAATAAACTACAGTAAATTATTTTTACTATATGACAAACTACAGTTGACTATTTCTACTATACGACAAACTACAGTAAACTATTTTTGCATTGCATTGGCACCTTGCCGTCTTGACAGACGATAGTTTGTGCTTTAAAAAGGCATAATAACTTTTAACTATGGCGGTAGCGAGTGTGACTGATAAGGCCAATTTGCGCTGTAAATGTCCGTTCACAGTGGGTGCATCTGAACACGTGGTCATTTCCACCATCATGCACCATCTTACGTCTCAAACGCTTGGTGTGTGACTTTTCTGCAATAATTTTCTCCTTTGACTTTATTCCATTTCTGATACTTGCTCCCAATGTGCATTATCAATGCCTGTATCAATCATGTCCCGCTTACACACATCTTTGTATCGTAGTAGAGGCCGACCCTGAGATCTCTTACCCAACTGTAATTCACCAAAAAAGATATCCTTTGGTATTCTACCATCATCCATCCTCCTAAGATGTCCTATCCATCTAAGTCTACGAAGACTGAGCATGGAATAAACTGTCACACAACCTGATCTTTCCAATACTTCAGTATTTGTGATTTTGTCTTGCCACTTAATACCAAGAATTCTTCGCAGACACCGCATATGAAAGCTGTTTAAATTGTTCTCTTGGTGTGAGTAAGTTTTCCAGGTTTCACTGCCATAGAGAAGAGTACTAAGGACACAGGCTTGATAGACAAGGACTTTTGTTTTGGCAGTAAGCTTCCTGTTCTCCCAGACTCTTTTTCTTAACCTGTTCATTGTTGTTGCTGCCTTACCAATCCGGATGTTGATTTCCTGATCTAGGGATAATTTGCTATTTACCACTGATCCTAGATATGTAAAATGGTCTACTATCTCTAGTTCGGCGTCGTCAATAAAGATTGATGGTACCCCATGTGCACCTTGTGACATAATCTGTGTCTTCTTTTTGCTAATTGTTAAACCAAATTCAGAACAAGCATTGGAGAATACAGATAGTAGACATTGCAATTCTTCCTCAGAGTGGGTCGTAACTGCAGCATCATCTGCAAAAAGCAACTCTCTGATCAGTACCCTCCTAATTTTGGTCTTAGCCTTCAATCTCTGAGCATTGTAGAGGCCGCCATCTGAGCGCGAGTGAATGTATATATCACCATCCTGATCACGAAATGCATATTTCAGTAGAAGTGAAAAGTATATTCCAAAGAGGGTGGGAGCTAGTACACAACCTTGCTTAACTCCACTCTTGATTTCAAATTCTTCAGAAGTTGCACCATCAAACTTGATTATACCCTTCATGCCTGTGTGGAACGATTCCACAATGGACAGAAGAGTTGGTGGGCAGCCAATCTTCTTTAGTGCCTTGAACAGACCCTCACGACTGACAAAATCAAATGCCTTTGTGAGGTCGATGAAGGCAATAAACTGTGGTTGATTCTGTTCACAGCATTTTTCTTGCATTTGTCGCAATGAGAATATCATATCAGTGGTAGACTGGTTCTGTCGAAAGCCACACTGTGATTCGGGGTAGACTTGATCTCCTAGGACTTGAAGTCTGCGCAGAACAATTCTGGCAAATACTTTTCCAACAATACACAGAAGTGAGATACCCCTATAGTTGTTGCAGTCGCTCCGATCGCCCTTGTTCTTGTACAGTGTTATGATGCTTGAATCTTTGAAATCCTGTGGGACTTGTCCTTCACGCCAGCATAGCTCTATTAGCTGGTGGATCTGTAGAGTGAGTGTGTCTTGCCCACTCCTGATAACCTCTATTGGAATCCCATCCTTACCTGGAGCCTTGCCAGATGCAAGTTCATTTATAGCACACTTAACTTCTGTTATGGTGGGAAGTGTGTCCAGGTGGTCAAGAGTTGGTAGAGCCTCTATGGCATTGAGGGCATCATCCGCTAGTTTGGTCTCACTTGAGTAAAGCTCCAAATAGTGCTCTACCCATCTGTCCATCTGCCGTTTCTTGTCAGTGATGATTTCTCCAGTCAAGGTTTTCAATGGTGCACTTCTTTTGATCACTGGACCACAGGCTTTCTTTATTCCTTCATACATGCTTCTTATGTCTCCTTTATCACTTGCGATTTGAATGAACTCACATAACTTGATCCAATAATCATTTGCACACTGCCTGGCAGCCTTTTGCACATCCTTCCTAGCTTGCCTTAGCTCACTCAGAGTGTTACGCATTGGTCTTTCCTTGTTTCTTAAAGAGAGCTTTCTTCTTCTTATCAATCAAGGGCTGCAGAGTCTCGCTGTTGGCCGCAAACCAGTCCTGCCTCTTATGATCCACAGTGCCGTAAACCCCTACGGCTTTTTTTTTATAAAGAGTTTCCTTAATTTGACCCCACTTTTCATTTACTGTACAATTTTCTGGTGTATCAGTGAAAGCGTCTTCAAGTTGCTGTTGAAACTGAAAGCACTTTTCAGGATCATGAGTGTTAATAATATTAATCCTGGGGCTAGATTTGTGTTTAGCTGTGTAGATTCTCTTTGGTCTCAGTCTAACCCTTGCAACAACCAAAGAATGATCCGTATCACAGTCAGCACTGTGGTAACTACGAGTCAATGATATATGGTTCAGATGTTGTCTCCGTGTGATGATGAAGTCCAGCTGGTGCCAATGGCCGGATCTTGGATGTTTCCATGTGACCTTGTGATGTGAGTTTGTAATACATAGGTCATTACTGGTGCAATGCTCCAGCAGCCTTTGCCCATTTTCATTCATGCGACCGATGTTGTATTTTCCAAGGCACACTGGCCATGAACTCGAGTCCTTGCCCACACGAGCATTGACATCACCGAGCATATAAATGTAGTCAGATTTTGGAACTGCCTTGATCACGGAGTCTAACTCCTCATAGAACAAATCCTTCACATCATCAGAGGAATCGAGTGTCGGTGCATATGCAGTAATAATGGTGGCAAACCCACAAGAGGTTGCCAAGTGCAGGGACAATAGTCTTTCATTTCCTCCTGCTGGAATTTCAATCATTCCCAGTAGCGAATTCTTCACTGCAAAGCCCACACCGTGTTGCCTTTTTTCTGCCTGCCCTCTACCCTTCCAGAAAAAGGTGTAGTTGTTTTCCCTGAGTGACCCTTCCTCAGCGAGGCGAGTCTCCTGCAGGCCAGCAATATCAATGTTAAGACGATTGAGTTCGGCATCAATCACAGCCGTTTTTCTCACATCGTCAATATTGGTCAAGTCAGTGGAAAATCCTGGACACATGGTTCTCACGTTCCAGGTTGCAAGCCGTAGCTTGAGGTTTCTATTTTTATTTTTGTTTGTACCTGGTGCATTGGTTTTACAGCCTGCGATTCAGATTTTGTCCTAGCCCCAAGCACCCATTGAAGCAGGCAGGCTGTGGCGGATCAGCACCCAATTGGCTGGGGGCTGCCCAGCTTGAGGCGGGCGGTAGCTGATCAGTGACACCTATAGGTGTCTCCCACCGTCAGAGGCAACGCGTGGCGCCCCATGTCTACGCCAACTGACAAGGACTTATAACCCGTAACAGTTGCCTCTCGCTTTGATTCCGAGACTAGTTAAGACCAGGGATGGAGTTATTGCCTCTCCATAGCACAAAGCCTGGGCTAAAATATAGAGATCATGTGTTGCCCATGCAGCATGATCCCTCTCTCGGCCTGCCTAGTTCACTCCAGAGGAAAGGTAACACCCCTACGTCTGGAACAAGACAAGCTGCAGAAGCTGCCGGATCAGCAAAGCAATGCTCTAACTGTCCGCCTGTCGGAGCTTCGATCCTAGACCAGTCGCCAACCAAGGCTTAGGGCCTGGTCTGCCCTGCCATGACAATTTTGTCTTTAGCTTGCATTTCCTCGCACCAGGGTAAGGCTTGTACCCTCCCAATTGCGCTCTTCCGCCCGAAGCCGTTGGCACAATGTGGGGTGTCGGGTTTGGTAAGCGCCGCCCAAAGTTCGGCGCTAACAGAAACCAGGTAGTACCGTCTACTGTTATACGGTAGCTCAGTCATATCTGACTAGGACCTGACTGACAAACTATTTTTATTATATGGCAAACTACAGTAAACTATTTTTGCTTTACGAAAAACTACAGTAAACTACTTTTGCTTTACGTCAAACTACGGTAAACTATTTTTGCTATATGACAAACTACAGTAAACTATTTTTGCTTTACGTCAAACTACGGTAAACTATTTTTGCTATATGACAAACTACAGTAAACTATTTTTGCTATATGAAAAACTACAGTCGACTATTTCTGCTATATGACAAACTTTAAAAAAAAAAATTTGCATGACATTTCACAAGGACATCGCTGTCAACATCAGCATCTTTAAGCTGATTGTTGATTTCTTGGCAAGATTACGCTCAGTAGTTTATATGACAAACTACAGTTGACTATTTCTGCTATATGACAAACTACAGTTGACTATTTTTGCTATATGACAAACTACAGTTGACTATTTTTGCTATATGACAAACTACAGTTGACTATTTTTGCTATATGACAAACTACAGTTGACTATTTCTGCTATATAACAAACTACAGTAAACTATTTCTGCTATATGACAAATTACAGTTGACTATTTCTGCTATATGACAAACTACAGTTGACTATTTCTGCTATATGACAAACTACAGTTGACTATTTTTGCTATATGACAAACTACAGTTGACTATTTTTGCTATATGACAAATTACAGTTGACTATTTCTGCTATATGACAAACTACAGTTGACTATTTCTGCTATAAGACAACCTACAGTTGACTATTTTTGCTATATGACAAACTACAGTTGACTATTTCTGCTATATAACAAACTACAGTAAACTATTTTTGCTATATGACAAACTACAGTTGACTATTTCTGCTATAAGACAAACTACAGTTGACTATTTTTACTATATGACAAACTACAGTTGACTATTTCTGCTGTAAGACAAACTACAGTTGACTATTTTTGCTATATGACAAACTACAGTTGACTATTTTTGCTATATGACAAACTACAGTTGACTATTTCTGCTATATAACAAACTACAGTAAACTATGTGTGCTATATGACAAACTACAGTTGACTATTTCTGCTATAAGACACAACAATTGACTATTTTTGCTATATGACAAACTACAGTAAACTATTTTTGCTATATGACAAACTACAGTTGACTATTTCTGTTATATGACAAACTACAGTTGACTATTTCTGCTATATGACAAACTACAGTTGACTATTTCTGCTATATGACAAACTACAGTTGGCTATTTCTGTTATATGACAAACTACAGTTGACTATTTCTGCTATGTGACAAACTACAGTTGACTATTTCTGTTATATGACAAACTACAGTTGACTATTTTTGCTATATGACAAACTACAGTTAACTATTTCTGTTATATGACAAACTACAGTTGACTATTTTTGCTATATGACAAACTACAGTTGACTATTTTTGCTATAGGACAAACTACAGTTGACTATTTCTGCTATATGACAAACTACAGTTGACTATTTCTGCTATATGACAAACTACAGTTGACTATTTCTGCTATATGGCAAACTACAGTTGACTATTTCTGCTATATGACAAACTACAGTTGACTATTTCTGCTATATGACAAACTACAGTTGACTATTTTTGCTATATGACAAACTACTGTAAACTATTTTTACTATATGACAAACTACAGTTGACTATTTCTGCTATATGACAAACTACAGAAAATTATTTTTGCTATATAACAAACTACAGTAAACTATTTTTGCTATATGACAAACTACAGTAAACTATTTTTGCTATATGACAAACTACAGTAAACTATATTTGCTATATGACAAACTACAGTAAACTATATTTGCTATATGACAAACCACAGTTTATTTCTGCTATATGACAAACTACAGTAAACTATTTTTGCTATATGACAAACTACAGTTGACTATTTCTGCTATATGACAAACTACAGTAAACTATATTTGCTATATGACAAACTACAGTTGACTATTTCTGCTATAAGACAAACTACAGTTGACTATTTTTGCTATATGACAAACTACAGTTGACTATTTTTGCTATAAGACAAACTACAGTTGACTATTTCTGCTATATGACAAACTACAGTTGACTATTTCTGCTATATGACAAACTACAGTTGACTATTTTTGCTATATGACAAATTACAGTTGACTATTTCTGCTATATGACAAACTACAGTTGACTATTTCTGCTATAAGACAACCTACAGTTGACTATTTTTGCTATATGACAAACTACAGTTGACTATTTCTGCTATATAACAAACTACAGTAAACTATTTTTGCTATATGACAAACTACAGTTGACTATTTCTGCTATAAGACAAACTACAGTTGACTATTTTTACTATATGACAAACTACAGTTGACTATTTCTGCTATAAGACAAACTACAGTTGACTATTTTTGCTATATGACAAACTACAGTTGACTATTTTTGCTATATGACAAACTACAGTTGACTATTTCTGCTATATAACAAACTACAGTAAACTATGTGTGCTATATGACAAACTACAGTTGACTATTTCTGCTATAAGACACAACAGTTGACTATTTTTGCTATATGACAAACTACAGTACACTATTTTTGCTATATGACAAACTACAGTTGACTATTTCTGTTATATGACAAACTACAGTTGACTATTTCTGCTATATGACAAACTACAGTTGACTATTTCTGCTATATGACAAACTACAGTTGGCTATTTCTGTTATATGACAAACTACAGTTGACTATTTCTGCTATGTGACAAACTACAGTTGACTATTTCTGTTATATGACAAACTACAGTTGACTATTTTTGCTATATGACAAACTACAGTTAACTATTTCTGTTATATGACAAACTACAGTTGACTATTTTTGCTATATGACAAACTACAGTTGACTATTTTTGCTATATGACAAACTACAGTTGACTATTTCTGCTATATGACAAACTACAGTTGACTATTTCTGCTATATGACAAACTACAGTTGACTATTTCTGCTATATGGCAAACTACAGTTGACTATTTCTGCTATATGACAAACTACAGTTGACTATTTCTGCTATATGACAAACTACAGTTGACTATTTTTGCTATATGACAAACTACTGTAAACTATTTTTACTATATGACAAACTACAGTTGACTATTTCTGCTATATGACAAACTACAGAAAATTATTTTTGCTATATAACAAACTACAGTAAACTATTTTTGCTATATGACAAACTACAGTAAACTATTTTTGCTATATGACAAACTACAGTAAACTATATTTGCTATATGACAAACTACAGTAAACTATATTTGCTATATGACAAACCACAGTTGACTATTTCTGCTATATGACAAACTACAGTAAACTATTTTTGCTATATGACAAACTACAGTTGACTATTTCTGCTATATGACAAACTACAGTAAACTATATTTGCTATATGACAAACTACAGTTGACTATTTCTGCTATATGACAAACTACAGTAAACAATTTTTGCTATATGACAAACTACAGTAAACTATTTTTGCTATACGACAAACTACAGTAAACTATTTTTGGTGTATGACAAACTACAGTCAACTATTTTTGCTATATGACAAACTACAGTCAACTATTTTTACTACATGACACTAAACTAGCACTAGCTAAGGAGAAACTGAAGACACTGGCAGTCTAAAGTGTTCTCCATAACATTTTACTTACAGCATGGGATGATGGGTCACCATTCAAACTTGAACAGTACTGGGCTATTAAGTGATGCTCATCTTCTCTGAAAATATATCCAAAGACACAACTAAATGGTCATATTATGAGAGATCTAGCATCATAAACTGTAAAGTTGTCCTGATGAAAGATTAAACCATGTGTCCAACAAACTCTACTAATTTCTTCGTGATTAAGCCACCTATTTCATGTTCCGGGTTCAGTGTCAGACTCTGTCATTCAGTTCACGAATGCAATTTCCTTGGAGACTCTTTGGGGTTGTCGTATAACAGTGCTGGAGACTAAGTTGATGAGGTGTAAATAGAGCAAACGAGAAGTCATGGCAGTAGTTTCTGTGAGTCCCTCTTTATTAGCTCATACATTTGACATTATCAAATATAAACTGACTCTCGTTCCAGATGTTGACACCACGTCTTGCCGGCAAGAGCTATCGTTGGTAACTAACTTCTTCTCTACCCTCACGTCTCAGCGTGACATTCCCTAGTTACGTCCCAGTGGGGTACTCACCCGTGCATTGTTGAATACTAGACCCTTTCCCTTGCACACCCATCCAGATCCCCTAACAGAGAGACTCTGTTATAGTTGCTGCAGCTGCAGAGTTTGTACTTTGTGTGATGCTTTTGGCTTTCCGCTTTGCGGAAGGAGTCCGAGCCACATGTGATTAAACCCAGTGCAACTAAGTCAATCCTCACACTCTTAAACATGCCTTTAAACTCTAGTAATAAAAAAAAAAAAAATTGCCATATTGAAGTCGTGATGCAAAATCCGTCTAATAGCATCTTTGTCAATTTTTGCTATAACTCAAAAACTGGTTGTTGCTAATTTAAAACGCCTCAACTGTTTTCATAATTTTTCTCTCCTTTTGATGTGTAGAGTAATCTAGGACACCTACCATGTTTGACATGCTGCCTTTACAAAATCTATTTTCCACTTAAACACATGTGCATGCAACATAATCTCATAAAGCTCAGATATTATACCTCTGGGCACAGGGCTGGAGTACATTGATAATGAAATATATAAAATCGGTGGAGGAAATACGACCAACCTAGACCTAACACCAGCCTGTCCGTAAGTGCTGTGTTGGACCATGACCTGGTTTCATTTTACAGGGTGTCTGTAAAGTCTCACTACACTTCGTAGTATAACTGTAGAACAAATTTGAAAAATGAAGTACTGACATCATACAAAAATGTGCTCCAGTCCATCGTGAACGGAATAAAGAATGTTTTGGTCGAAGAAGTGTTTCGAAATGGCGGTCGATACACACGGAAATAAAAACAGACATGTTGCAGAAGGTATTTGACAATATGAAGAGATGTGTACAGTCATGTCTTGAAGCCCGTGGTGGACATTTCCAACACCTGTTATAATGAATACTTCATTGATACTTTCCAGCTTCCCCAAAACAGCGTTAGACCATAGCAGTGACTATTGTAAGCAATTTAATGAACTTTTTGGCACATGTTTTGATGATATCATGTACTTCATTTTTCATATTTGTTCTACATACAAAGTGTAGTGAGACTTTACAAACACCTTATGATATATCTTTCCTCAGATGTTAAAATTCCAGTACTGGTCTTGTCGCAGTGTGTTAACAGGGCCCATAAGGGACTGTTGCTGTTGTGATCTCTTGGCAAGTTTACGTTCATTAGTTTGCCATGGTAATGGTACAAGAGGACTGACTAATTAAACTGGGTTTTATCCTTTATGGCTCGGTCTCTTTTCACACAGCATCTTGCTGAAAGCGTCACACAAAGCACAAACACCATAGCTCCAGCAACAAACTCCAAAATTCTGAGAAAACCGTACTCGGGAACTGAACGACATGGCCCAGAATCAAACCAACAACCTTCAGAGTGCGAAACAGGTGGCATAACCATCTTGCCACGGAGACTCCCAGTACTTTGGTATTGGGTAGAGAGGAAAGTCTCCACATCAACCTTTTTCTAGGGCTTAAACAGCCTGAATGCCAATGCACTAAGAGTTAAAACTCATATCTTTCAGAGAATTCACCAACCAATCAAAACCTCATTTGTTATATGAAAGAAACAGCTGGTGCTTGATTTAGTTTGACAAAAGATGTGCAATTCACTTATTGCTGTGCTTTTAAGTTTAGCACTGTAATGAAAAGGTATGGGTGCTGATCGTTCAGAAAGCAATGGCAAATTACTGAACAAAATCTTGCCCAGGAATTATGAACAGCAAACAAAAATTGCTGAGGTTGACTGCTATGTCCTGTAAAAGATATGCAACTAACTAACTGTGATGATGCAAGAGATATAAAACACCAGAACTGTCATGACAAGGACCACAGAAAGAAGGTGAAGGAAGAGTTGGACATGGACAACTAGAAATTGAGATGAAGAAACTACTATACTAAGCTAAAGATCTTTGGCAGATAAAAATAAAAAGTAGGTGGTGATTAACTGCTGCTCTGGCATCATTCCAAGCATTAGAGAAAGCTGCAAGTTCTAAAATACAGCAACATACATCAGAAAAAGAAGTTGAAACTACTAGAACAACAGTGAGTGCAAAGAAGGCTAATTCAAGCTTGTGAAAAGTCATATGAATTGATAAAGTCTCTTACTCTGCCTTTTCACAGTTAAAATGGCTCAAGATGAAACATGACAGTTTGATGAAAATATTCTCATAACAAGTCAATAAAACCATGGATCAATGAGTGAAATTAAAATGTGTTCAGTCAACAATTAAAATCATTTAAAGTCAAAGATGTTTTTTTTTGTTAAAAATGCTTGAATAATAGTAGCTTGTTTGTAATATAAATGTATGCAAACACAGAAAATTGTGGAAATAAAGCAAACACAAATGCAATGACAGCAAAGCAAGAACACATAAAATGAATAGTAAAAACATGCAGTACATATTAATTCATACGTATATGATCCATTAGTAATAAATTATATTCATGTTAGCACAAGCAAGGCAGCTGTGTAGTCAATCTGCAACTATACAGGATATAAGTGCTTTGTCTTTATAAAGATAGAAAATAAGTGTCACACTTTTATAAAACTAAAAATATATGTCTTACTTTCTAAAATAATGGTACAACATATGTGGTTTTCTTTTATAAAGCTAACGTATAAGTGCTACTCTTTTATTAAGCTAGAATATGTGTTCTGCTCTTTTTATAAAATCACAATATATGTACTACTCTTTTATCAAACAAGAATATACATGCTACTTTATTATAAAACTAGAATATATGTAAAAATATATACATACTACTCTTTTTTGAAACCAGAATGTTTATGTGCTACTCTTTTATAAAGCTACATGCATGCTGTTCTTTCATAAAGCTAGAAAATATACATAATTAAAGTAAAGGTCCCTTTTACACGCCTAAGGGACTTTGGGCAGATAGAGCTAGACCCATATTTTTATAGACCAAACTAATGGTCGAGGTTTGGCGCAGGAGAGCCTGGCATATGATACCACAACATCTAGCTTAAGAATGGAGGTGGAGGCAGTCAGTGCAGCTTTCCGCTGGATGGAGAATACGACACATACACACATCGTGATTGTAACTGACTCAGAAAGCATGCTGAGTAGGGTGAAGACAGGCAAGCTTCGTGCCAAGTGGCTTGCTTCGCTTCGGAGGTCATGGGTGGCAAGCATCGTCTGGATATTTTCTCCGGGGCATGCTGGTGTGTTGGGGAATGAACAGGCAGACAGATTGGCTGGCTCTGCAAAACTTGGTGGAGTATTGATGCATGATAAGGCAGACGTGGTTGCAGCCTTGTGGGAGCACGTGTACACCTCGAAGGAGCAAATGGATCACCATGGTCTGGCAAGAATGCTTCAGCATGGAGTGACAAGGGGATCTGGCCGATGCTCGACGCTTAGAGGAAAGGCGAGACGCACATATAATCAGATTGCTACTGGTACTATTGGGGTTGGAACTCTTCGCTGGCTTCTGAGGATGGGGACGGAGTGCTTATGGGAATGCCCCGAATGCTGTGATGTCGGTTCCTAAATCAATCAATCAATCAATTAAAGACCAAACAGCACTCATTGGGTGTAGTGGTCGGTATCAACCACCCTTTACTTCTCAAGATACCTCCTGGTGCCCATTTTAGGCATGGTCAAGCTTGGAGCCCAGGTCAATTTTAAAAATTCAAAACTGTAGTGATACGGTTCAAACACAAGATCATAGGAAATGCAGGCGAGCGTCAAGCTGCTACACTACCGCAAAAATATTATAAAGCTAGAATTTGTGTCCTGTTCTTTTTTTAAGAATAGAATATATATGCTACTCTTTTACAAAACTAAAAATAGATGTCTTACTTTTAAAATAATGCTACAACATATGTGCTTTTCTTGTATAAAGCTATAATATAAGTACTACTCTGTTATTAAGTTAGAATATGTGTTCTGCTCTTTTGATAAAACCAGAATATATGTGCTACTTTTTAAACAATAAAACTCAAATATACTGCTACTCTTTTAAAAATAGCATTGACAGACAGAAAAACCAGTGAGCAAGTAGTACAAGAAGCAGATGAAAACCATGAACTGATTAGAGAAATTAGATGTAGACAGTCACATTTTTTGGGCTTGTTATGACAATAAATAAACTAGAGAACTTGGTGACAACTAGCACAATTCAGGGGAAAAGAACAAGGGTAAGGCAGAGAAGTAAATATCTGGATGGCTTGGCCACATGGCATGGTCGATATAAGAACAAGGAGCTGATCCACAACTCTGGTGATCGTGTAAAATAGCAAAACATGACCGCCCACACTTATTGGCATGGCACATGTTGATGATGATTTAAAAATATAATAAAATTATAATATATGTGTAACTCTTTTATAAAGCCATAGTATATGTGGTAGACTTTCATAAAGTTAGAATATATACTATACTCTTTACAAAGCCGAAAGTTAATGATCAAAGTCAGTAAAAGTCTGTACCTCGACTTAACGAGTGAAGAAGAATGCTTCCTTATCAGACTATGTTCATCGTATACACTGCAAAATGAACAAACAATGAGCATAATTATCACAACATAGATCAAATAATTGTATACGATAAAATCATGCTTGCAATTGGGCATCACAGCAAAAAGATCAAAATAGTTATGTACAATGACATCATGCTTGCATTTCAACATCACAACACAGATCAAGCAATTGTTTAAAATCAAATAATGCGAACATATAAAGATAACAATTAAGCATTATTTTAAATTTAATCTGCCATGTTCGGTGTCTGTGGCTTAAGGGCAGTGATTGCAATTGTATAATCCCAAAATGCTGGGTTTAAAGTCAGCTGCAGACGATTTGGGAACAGATCGCATTACGATTATCTGGCACCCATGTTAGACTGGCTGGTCTACCTGGCCTAGGGGTTAAGGTCTTTCTCCGTAACCCCGGATATTCTTGTGAGTAATGTAACCTGCGCGAGAATTGGTAGCGGTTCTCGCCACGTTGTAACTTATGGGGTATGGTCGCTCAGAAAGCAATGGCAAACTACTGAGCGTAATCTTGCCTAGTACATCAACAGTAGCTGAAAAAATGCTGATGTTGACTGCAATGTCCTGTAAGGGGTATGCAAAAAAAAAAATGTTAGACTGGGTTGACCCGGAAGCCAAGATCAACTGAAACAGAAATCCCTGTCTTTATGAGGATGTGGATACATGACCACTGAGCTGACAGACTAGCATGCTAGCCACTGCGGCCCCCACGGATACAATGATTGTTTAAAATCAAGCAGGCTAACATCTGCCTGTCTCCCTGGCCAAGGGGTTAGCAGCTTTCTCCGTAACCCCGAATACTCTCGTGGTTGACGTGAGGGCACGAGAATCGGAAGCGGTTCGAGTTGCGCCAATGACTTATGAGAGTATGGAGCCGGTCGCTCAGAAAGCAATGGCAAACTACCGAGCGTAATACTGCCAAGAAATCAACAATCAGCTGAAAGATGCTGATGTTGACAGCGATGTCCTGTAAAGGATATGCCAAAAAAAAAAAGGCTAACATCTAAACATCATAACATAAAGTAAATAATTTATCGCTTTAATGTCAGATTCTTTCCAAGTTCATTGAAAATAAACTTTTATGTTACTTTGTGAACAATATTATCTTTGAGTGTGTGCATGTGTGCTCATGCCCACATCATCAAGTGCCTTGTCAAATTGAGCAATTGATCTTGCTTCTCCATATCTTGTGATCTCCAACAGCACATATCAATGCATGTGCTAACATCCTCACATGCCATGACACAAGGCTGTCAAGAACTTTCTCTTACTGTCTCCCTCTATCTCTTTTTCTACACATCTTTCCAGTTATCATAATATGTTGCCGCTTTTGTCTTCTCATAATGTGGCCAAAACGGTGACTGCCCCTTTCTATGTTTATGATATGCTGATGATTATGTTTCAAAAATTTACATTACTCACTTTGGCTGTCCAAGGAATTTTCAGATGTGTCTTCTTAATTAATAATATTGTATGATTTCAGAAATAATTACTGTTTTCTTAAGTGCATTCTTGTTTTAAAAATGTCTGCAGGCTATGTTATTGCTCTGATTACTTTCAATTATTTTCAGTAACAACTAGCTAAAATAAATGGAATATTAAAAATAGTTTAAAATGATAACAGAGCAAATTTATTCTATTTTAGTTTATGAACATCCTGTGGATATGTGAAGTGTTAGAACCATCACATTTTGTAGGCCTCATTTCATGGAGAGATAGGTGACCAGTCCTTCCCTCCCAGAGTGAAT
Organism: Cepaea hortensis; assembly: GCA_963921405.1. NCBI lineage: Eukaryota > Metazoa > Mollusca > Gastropoda > Stylommatophora > Helicidae > Cepaea > Cepaea hortensis. Next base: position 87,075,334 of record OY992886.1, read on the forward strand.
AGCAAGAGCTGGCACCAAACCCTTGTCCAACTGTGCTCATGCCACTGTCAGCATAATGTCCTAATCATCACATCAGCACACCCGCTTAAATATTACACACGACACTATAATATTTGCACCAAAAATACACAAAAACACTACCTTGGATTTTTTAATGTGTTTGAATACTTAGAGATTAGTGAATGTTCATCTGCCCTGTGAGGAAGGATATAGAAATTATGTGTCAGGTTTCACAGCAAACAGCTCATTTCACGTAACAGAAATAAATTATTTACAATACCAGACAACATGCAGAACTTATGAGTATGTTACAACAGACGATAACATATAATTAGTTACAGTTGTGACAGCATCTATCAACTATTTACGTGGCTGTTACAGTATTAAAAAAAAAAACACATAGTTAAACTGTTGAAGATGAGGACGGAGCACTTATGGGAATGTCTCGAGTGCTGTGATGTTGGTTCTTGACCCAACTCAACTGAACTAATAATTTTCAATAGCTGACAACATACAGTTAGCACAACTGTTGCAAAACATTTAGTATAATTATTGGGACAGTTAAATTCAACCATAATAAATCTATTACTTCATAGTAATTGTCCAGGCACAGTCTGTTGCAGTTCTGGTCTATTCACATTGTTTCAGAAGTAAAAGCAATCCTTATTTTGACACACAAATTGTTAACAGGTAAAATGTTTGTGTTTTGCAACTTTGGGACGTGTATCATTTTCACTGATGACAGCCACATATAAAAAGACTATAAAACAAAAAAAAATCCTGCAATAATTCACAAATTAGACAACACCAAAAGCTAAATGCAATGAGTTAAAAATAAAATGAGACCAAAAATGCAGATAGAGAATAAACACATAAAGCTATAAAAGCAACCAATTATAATGAACTTCTCAATTACTATTCTATTTATTATGAACAGAAAAATTTGACTGTTCACCGTATTTATTGTGTCTCTTAAAATGGTTAATTCCCACAGTTGTGATTTCAGATCGTGATACTGGTAACGTGTTTTAAAATTAACAAATTCCGTAATTCATTTTACTATTATCAATACTGGCTTTTATTACTGATATATCACCACAGACCATATTAATATTATATGAATAAAGTAATGGTAATACCACAACGTTATTTAAATTTGGTAAATGACAATGAATGTATCCTGTTTGTCCATTGGCACTTTACTGTGCAACAAGCTACATGAAAAGCACATCTCAAACCTATTAATTTGTTGTTTATTATTTTTAAATGCAGACTAAATACAATATTTTTGATATTTCCTTTCTGCTCATCACAAATGTCAATATATATGTTTTTTTTTGCAAAGTTTGCATTTCTTATTTATTTGGCTTAACTTTTTAAATAAACTAGTCAGTGAAGATAAAATAGAAGAATGAAGAATAGTTAAACTGTATTTAATATGCTAACGGGCAAAACTATTTAAACATTACAACTATTTTAATTGTTTGATAAAACTTATACATACTTTCTTTAAGAAGGACTTCATTACTCATTTTTAAATAGTACACATAAATTAAATGAATTAGAAGTGTACAATGATAACATATGTGCTTTTATCTGATGACAATACGAATGAAGGAAGTACCTGGATATATCTGACTTTGAAGTTTCCACTATCAATATATTCTCCTTTTTTCTGAAAGGATTGTGAATCTCAATTAGACAAGTGTAACATTATAGATATGTAAAACTATACTACCGAGTCCAGTTGTAATTCAAAACAAATTAAACAAAACATGAGACAATAAGTCTCCATTATTTTAGTGGCATGAAGCCGTTAGGAAGATTCCACCTAGCTTTCTACTTGCTGGAAGTGAAGAAACTTGTTTTCACAAGACACTGTCACTATAAGAGTTTGTGTGATTTCCATGACTCCAAGACCTACATTAGTGGTAACATGGAGGCTACTTGCAGTCTCCCAAGGTATTCAACTTGAATGGTAAGTCTTGGTCTCTAAGAATCAACATGATAGAATTCCAGGCAAACTCACAGATGCTTTATCTCCAGCAGCAAATATTGTAAGGTGTAGATGCAGAGCATTCCAGCAATATATTGGTTGTAAACAAATTAGATTTGATCTCTCATTCCTCCTTGCTGGAATTACATGTACATCCAAATTCCAGCATCCTTAAATATGTTGTTTCATCTCTTATTGTATCATCAACTTTCTGTCATTCATAGTCTTCACAATGTCTGCCTTGTTTATCATAAGATCCAACTACTGACGCTCTTTATTTAAGCTTCCAGATCATTACTTCACATGCCAGCATGACACAGATAGCATATCCATATAAGTCTTTGTAAGAGAGGTGTTTATCCATGGTACCTACACAAGCCGCTTCTGTTCATTTGGAACTTTTACACAATACAGACTAAGAATCAGACAATGATTGCTCTAGTGAACTGCAGTGATCGCATACCTGAGGTTGTAGACCTAAATGTTTATTTCTGCTCAGCAACACCCACCCCTTAACTCTAGTTAAGAATCTCCCAGATTTCTTACCACAATGCACATAACCATCAGTTTACACTAGTGCTTGATGTCTGCTGGTATTTAATTTGAAGGGCAAGGAATCAAACTAAATTAGCTACAAACTTGCTACTTTGTATATAGACTAGGGACAATCAAAGTCTACAGAAGGCATACACAATAGAAATGCCTGTTGAAATTGTATTCACTGAACCACAGAGCTAATGAAAGTGTTAAAGGTAGAAAGTGGGATTAAAGGTGAGAGGATCAACTTCACTGTTTTTACATTTCTGCCTTCAAAACTTTCCGAGTGGGTATCAGATTGGTGAAGATCTTGAAGTTATTAAATGAAAGTTTTTGCTACAAGTGGAAAAAGGAAGTCAGTTTTAATATAACACCAGAATTGTTTATTTCTGGCTATGATGGCATACAGCCTAATATTTTAATATCTTTTTCCAGTCCAGGGATGCAATGGCAAAGTGGTTAGTGTACCTGCCTGCTAAGACAATGGTCCAGATTCAGTCTCCAGTAGAGGCAGGATTATATTTTTTCTGACCAATGTAGCTCTGCAGCCAACCCAGCCTCATACATTATTCTAGAAAGAAAATGCAACAAGTAAGGGAATTGACAACCCCCCACCTCATATGTTCTGAAGTAGAATATGTGATAGCCTTATACTTGAAACCGCAATATCTGATACAGTATCTGTTTTGAGACTATTTTTTACCTTTAGTCCAACTGAGAATGTTATCTTTCTGTTTTAAACTGCTCTCTACCTTTTGCATGTTTCCATCTACCTTTCCACCTAGCATTGTTTTTAAAGCAAAATACTGTGTACTTATAATGAAACACAAACTGATGACTGAATACATTTGAGGCTAATGGAGTCAAGGATCCAATATGGCACTAGCAGGAAGGTGCATGGTAGAAGATGGAGTAGATGTATTACCATCTGGCCACAGGAAGTATAAGTATCCATACACTTCAACATCTTCTGAAGGGCATGCTATGGTGGCACCATTGGAAGACAAATTCTGCCAAAATTATGTTCCCAGAATATTTTATTTATCCAGTTTTTTAAAAATCTCATTTATATGCTTCTTTTCATTTTTAGTTGTTAAAAATATTTCCATATTTAATCTCTCCATGATAATTCCCCGTTAACCTACATAGGTCTACATAAGTATAATATATGGTTTCAACAAATGAGTAACTTTTACAAGCAATGTAAGTCACACATAGCAAGGTGGATAAGAAATCTCATATTGCATGCTCTGATATAATAAAAGTACAGGAGATGAGATATACATTTAGTCTGTAGATTACACACACACAGATGATCTTAGGAGGGTTTAATCTTTGCATGCTCACAATAAGATAAATAGTTCAAGTAGTTGGGCTTAATCTCTACATGCTCACAGTAAATAACAGTTCAAGTAAATATTAAGAACTAGATTAAAAAAACAAACAAAACCATGCTGTCACTTAAATAAGTAAATAATTATGCAACATTTCAACTAGAGAAAAGCCTATAATTTCAGCTCTGATTTGTCAATTTTCATCAAACATTTGCTTCTTGTGATAGTTAACCATAGTGTTTGGTTATTGCTTATTTGTTATTTCTTTGTTTCACTGACTGAAGTTTAGTTCATTCAGTGGTGTATTGTAATTGATGATTTAAATATAAGAAATTCCTTATGAAATTCATTGGAATATTTATGAACAAATCATGAAATTTAATGTGGTATTCTTACAAATGTTCACAAAGTTTATGCTAAATGCACTCTCTTTGTGTGCATTTACAGATGTTTAATCAAATGAGTAAATTTAAGATCACATTTATGCACAATTAATGTTGCTATGAAAAAAATATAATTAAACACACTATCTTTACAAAATATGATTTAATGATTACTGATATAAACACTGAGAGTTTGTTGACATATTCATTACCAACAGTAAACAAGATGCACAAGAGATATCACATGACAATAAAGCAGATGAAGGACTTACACATCCGTTATTGCTCCCTGTCTCTGTTCAACCTCTGCAATCCTAAACAAGAAAAGAACAAATACAATCTAAAATATTGCATTTGTGTGTCATTTAATGCTGTTGTTAGATTAGTCACACTGGTTTAGAAAGCATCGTAACATGGTTCATGGAAGATAAGCCAGGACCAACTAACACGATGGTAGATGTAGGACACTGATAGCCCTTGAACATGAAAATAAATATGGTAGGGGAACTGGAGAAGGACTGAGATTCTTTGCAGTGTGCCTGATGAGAAAGACATTCTGCAAAGGACTTGTTACATGATGCTGATGTTAGACTAATGGTAATAGAAGTAATGTAACTAGTTATTGCTATTTGTAATGGACATTGATGTGTCATACGTTTAAGTGCTTCTCAGGATTGCCATTATGATAGTCCCAGTGAAGTGATTTGAGCATGTATGTGAATATACTGTTCTTCCTCTTCAGCCTTCACCTCCTAATGGAGTAACGTCACGCCATGCCCTTCTATTCTTAGCTATCTCTTGAGCGTGCATGACTCCATGGTGAAGTTATCTGCCTCACACTGAAGATTGTATGTTCACATTCTGACTTCTCCATTCAGATCATGAGTAAAATTGTTTTGGAGACCCCTGTGTTAATCGCTGGAGCTGCAGAATTTGTACTTTGTGCAATGCTTTCACCAGAAGTGCCTGGGGGTTTGTGACAAAGATTGGTGGATGGTGTTTGGTGTAGGAGAGCCTGGTATATGATACCACAACATCTAGTCTGAGAATGGAGGTGGAGACAGTCACAGCAGTGTTATCTGGCTGGAAGACAAACAGCACTCACAGGTCGTAATTTTAATGGATTCTTTTTGGCAGAGTGGCAGGCTTCAATTCAACAACCAAAAGTAGAGAACATCTATTGGATTTTCCCCCCAGGACATGGTGGTGTGGTGGGAAATGAGCAGGCGGACAGATTGGCTGGGTCTACACCGCTGGTGTTGTATTGGTGCATGATAAGGCTGATGTGTCGGGGCCCTTTGGGATTATGTGTAGAGTGTGGAAGAACAGACAGATCATCAAGGTCTGGAGAGAATGGTGCCCGAGGGAGTGACCAGAGGATCTGACTGAGACTCAGGACTTCAAGGAAAGGTCAGACAGATACATAATCAGACTGCTACTGGTATTTACTAGTATTGGGGCTCTTCACTGGCTGCTGAAGATGAAGACGGAGCATGCATGGGAATGTCCCGAGTCCTATAATGTTGGTTCTGGACTCAAATCAAGCCAGATGGCTGAAACCCGTGCAATGAAATCGATCCTCTCACCTCTAACCTTTTAACCCTTCATCTCTCTTGAAGTTCCCTCCAGGTTTTTGTCTCACTTTAATCCTCCTTGTCTGCAATTTGTTTCTCCACATGTGGCATTGTTGTCCATTGCAAATAAATAATGGTAAAACAGATCACTCTCAGCAGCATTGGGATTAGCAGCAACAACAACAATGAACAGACTACTAAAGTTACTATTCCTATCCATCCATCCATCATGTGCCATGCCGGTAAGCGTGGGCGGTCATGTTCTGCCATCTCACCCGATCACCAGAGTCGTGGATCAGCTCCGTGTTTCTGTCTCGACTATGCCACAAGGCCAAGCCATCCAGGTACTTGCTTCTAGGTCTTCCCCTTGGTCTGTTCCCCTCGATCTTACCAGTTGTCACCAAATTCTCCAATCCATTTCTTCTCATAACATGTCCAAAAAATTTTGACTGTCTACGTCTAATTTCTCTAATCAATTTACGATCTTCATTTGTTTCTTGAAGGACTTGTTCATTGGTCTTTCTGGCTGTCCATGGTATTCTTTGCATTTTCCTCAGAAACCACATCTCTACAGCCATCAGATGTTTTTCAGCCTGACTGCTCATTGTCCACGCTTCACATCCATACAAAAGTACAGGCTCAATGTAGCATCTCAACACTCTCTTTCTCGTTTCAATTGACATCTTTTTATTGGTCAATATGTTTTTCATCTTGCTAAAGGCTACTTTTGCCATGGCGATTCTTGTTCTAATCTCTTCAAGGCATCTCCCATCAGATGTTATTACTGTTCCGAGATAATTGTACCTGCTCACTTGTTGAAGAATATTCCCATTTACTTGTATATTACATTGTGGTATTTCGTCCTTCCTAGTGACGACCATAATCTGTGTCTTTTTACAATTTAATTCTAACCCTAGTTGTTCACTGTGTGTCACAATCGCATCTACTAAATTTTGCAGGTCCTGTTCATTGTCTGCAATCAAGACTGTATCATCTGCATATCTAATGTTATTGATGCATCGTCCCCCAATGTTGATTCCTTCCATATCTTCAATATTTCTGAAAATACTTTCACTGTACAGGGAAAACAGATCTGGAGACATTACACATCCCTGTCTCACACCCCTTTTAATAGGCTGATATTGGCTTACTTCATTATCAACTCTTATGGCAGCTTGTTGTTTCCAATATATGTTTTTTACAAGTCTAAGATCTTTTCCATCAATTTGTAGATCTTCAAGCATCCTTATCATGTTGACATGTCTCACTTTATCAAAAGCCTTTGTGTAGTCAATAAAGCAAAGGTGTAGATCTTTGTTTACTTCTATAGAACGTTCGATTATGTTTCTCAGTATATACACAGCATTTACTGTACCCTTGCCTTCCACAAACCCACATTGTTCTTCTCCTATTTCAGGTTGTATTTTCCTCCTAACTCTTTGCATGATAATTCTTAGCAAAATCTTCGTGATGTGACTCATTATACTAATTGTTCGATGTTGATCACATTCCAAGGCTCCTGATTTCTTTGGGATTGCAATAAATACAGAATTACATAACTCCTGAGGTATATTTCCAGTATCATATATTGTATTAAGCAGACTGGTAACTTGATCTATTCCATATTCTTCTAAAGCATTAATCATTTCTGTTGTGACGCTGTCTGAACCGGGGGTCTTGCCAGATTTCATATGGTTAAGAGCATTCTGAACCTCCATCTTCAAAATTGCTGGTCCTTCATTATTATTTTGAACATCATACTGTTCGTCTCTGTTGTCGTCATACAGGTTTTTCACGTAATCTGACCATTCATGTAATATCTGATCTTTTTCTATTATGACTCTTCCATCTTTTGTCTTTAGGCAGCCTGCTGATGTACGTGTTCTTTGATTAGTAAGCTCCTGAATTCTTTTGTGCATTAGGTTCGCATTGTTACTGTTGTGTTGTTTTTCAATTTCTCTGCAATTTTTCTCAAGCCATGTTTCTTTTGCCTCCTTACATAAGGTTCTCACTTTTCTGTGAATTTCTTCATATTTGGCAGGATTATTTTTGTTCTGTCTTCTTGTTTCCATTAGTTGTAAAATTTCTTCAGTCATCCATGTCTTACGGCCCACTTTCTTTACTTTTGGAATAGTTTTTTCTGCTGCGCAACTGATTGAATTCTTCATCGTTTCCCATTGATCATCTACATCTTGAAACAGGATCTCTAGATCAGACAATATATCAAATTTGTTCTTTACTTCTATGTTAAAATTATCTTGTATTTCTTTGTCAGTTTTCAATTTGCACCAGTCATATTTAGGGTTTCCTGCTGTATACTTGACTTTCTTTAACTTTACCCTCAATGTGCCTGTAATTAATCTGTGATCACTGTAACAGTCTGCATTTGGAACTGTTTTTACGACTGTTAACGCATTTTGAAACCTTTTGCTAATCAGGATGTAATCTATCTGGTTTTTAATCCTGCTGTCTGGACTCCTCTATTCCTATACACCCTGGAAAATGTGGTTATGGACACAAGTATGTAAGAGACAAAGTTACAATTCAAATGTACTGTGATATATGTCACAGTGAAGTATAATGAGATTGTGTTTCACTGAAGTGATAGACAAGGATGTAGTAGATTACTAAAGTGACTATTATTTTACAAATTGGAGACTGTGGTTATAGATTCAATTATTTAAGAGGCAAAGTCACTGTTCTGTTGTACTGTGGTAACTGTCATGATAAAACAGAGAGACTGCTATACTGAAGTAATGGACACGATGTAACAGGTTACAGTATGGTAAACTAAAGAAATATACACCATATTATTATGGTGCCAGCTAACGCTATATGTATAATAACAAATAAAAGAGGCAAAAGCATTAGGAAAAATAAATAGACATGAAAAGTGACTCACCGATTTGACATCATCTCAAGGCGGGAATGCATATCCTGAGAAATGCTGTGTTGTGGTGATGGATTTGGGCTGAGAATTTAAAAAAAAGTTCTTTTTTTAACATAACTGAGGGTTATACACAAGTACAGCAGATACCTCTGCAAAATTCAACAAGCAAATATTGTGTGTGGGGAACACATGGATTTTGTCTATAATGTTGTTTGTTCTCAAATTTCAAAATTACCATAGGAAAACATTGCTTTGAAAGAAGATATTGTCAATGTTTGTTATGCTCTCAGTTTGATGCAGAACAAAGGACAGATATTTTCTGACAGACATTCTAAAACCCATTCCTCAGAGCCTCCACTTGGTAGTTGTAGATAATCATACAAGAAGTTATGACAATGGTGGCATAGCTGCTGGAAGTATCTTACAAGTCAAAAAGGTCAAAGGCTAAGAAGCAAATGACCTGAGATACAAAAACATGCTACCCTGCAATTATATCGAGGACAGTCAAAGGCTAGGGTGGGCATGCTGGCAGAAATGCCTGTCATAGTCAGATGTGTTGAGATACAGACTTGATGAAGTGTAATAACTCCCTCCATACCAGGCTGATATACTGAATGCTCTACGAGAAGTAAGTCGTTTGCGAGAACCAAGTGATGACTGTGAATCTACACCCATGGTCGGATTGCGAGAACAGCAAGTTAAAAGAGGTGTGGCCAAATAACATTATGCAGGAAGCCAAACAAAATTAATAAACCAACATAGAATCGGTGTTGGTGGCCGCTACACGATGTGGGATTTACTGAGGACTTAATGGTTCAACGTGCAATGAGGATGATCTGTCGGCTATCTAACTAACCCTGTGATGACATCCTATTCTTGTTCTTCTGCCTTTTATCTCCCACTGGAGCATATTTTCTTAATGAAATCATGTCAATATATCCTATCTTTTGCTACCTCTTAGCAGCTCCCTTCATGTCCACCCCATATTATTCTATTTCTTATTATTTTCTCTATCTGAGAAGACAAAAACTGGAACACATAGTGACAACCAGAAAGATTTGTGGACAGAGAGATAGAGGAAGACAGCAGGAAAAGATTCTTGACAGTTTTGTGTCATAGCGCAGAAGGGAGTCAACACATGAATTTATCCATGCCGTTGGATATCACAATTTGCGGAGAGGCATGATCGCCCATGCCAGTCAGAAAGGCACTGAATGATGAAGTGTTTTTAGGTCTTTTTCACTTGCATTGTGCTTCAAGAAGAGCTCTCTAGTTATACTGTTATTAGATCTTCTCAACATGTGTCCCTATCCAGTGCCAGCATGATTTCTTTATCTCCTGATTCACTGGAATCTGTCTACTTCGCACCCTAAGATCTGCATTAGTGATTGTGTTATAACATTTTGATTCTAATTTGCACAGGACCAGGTTAAAAAATATTTGTAATTTATTAGTAACTGTGTCAGTCGTTCTCAATATTTTTGATCCATACAACCAGTGATTTAATATTAGAGTTAAATATTTTAATTTTGTTACTAATTTATTTTATTTACACAACTTTCCTAATGCTATGAAAGCATCTCTTGCTTTCTGTACTCTTATTTTAGTATCTTTACCTGTTCCCCTATCAGTTATCTGCATTGCTACCTAACTAAAATCCTAAAATTGCTAAGGATTAAAACCATGTACACAATTCAAAACAATCGCGAATAAAAAACAAGGCAAACACTACAACATGAACAAATACCTCTCTAGGCTGTCTCCTTCTAAATGAGAGTCAACAGGGAGATAACCTCGACGGGGATGTTTCTTGAAGTGACGTTTCGACTTAAATTTATTCTTGAATACTTTGGAGAAATCTCGCATGTCTTCGCCAGATGTTGTCTGTTCAACAGTTAATAGATATGTGATAATGACAAATTTGTTTACTGGTTAATTAAGGGTAATAATTTTTTTACCATAGATATTCCTCTTCTTCCGTAGGGTGTACAGATGCTTTATGCTTTTATTTGAGTTTTAGGCATAAATGGCACTACCTTAATTTGCTAAAACAACCAGAGAGACAAGAAGTTCAGCGAGCAATAGCGGCCACTGAAACAATAAGAATAGAGCAGCACAAATGTGTTTAATTTTAGTCAAGAGAAATAAAAATTTAAATGTTTGATTTTTAAATTACATTAGTCATTCTTTGCAATTTAATACGATCATAATAATTAACAATAACATAATTAATAGCATTTATAATTATATAAATTGCATTATCATTTAATAATGATTATATCTCAGTCGTAGTATAAAAAGTTAATGTAGACATGCTTGCTAGGCTTTCATATTTATTAAGTTAAGCATAGAGTGGCATGACAAGTTACTTTCTTCACTGCATTCCCCAAGAGTTGTAGGTCAGATCTGTGTTCTTGTCTCGACTATGCTATGTGGTCAAGCCATCCAAATATTTACTTCTCTGCCTTATCCTTGTTCTTTTCCCCTCAATCTTGCCAGTTGTCACTAAGTTTTCTAGTCTATTTCTTTTCACAACTTGCCCAATAAATTGTGACTGGCTGCATATAATTTCTCCAATCCGTTTACGGTTTTTATTTGCTTCTTGTAAGACTTGCTCATTGGTTTTTCTGTCTGTCCACAGTATTCTTTGCATTTTCCTCAGAAACCACATTTCCACTGCCATTAGATGCAACAAAAAAGTTTTAGTTTTTTCTGGATTGGAACAATAAAGCTTTGAAAGTTTATGCTGGATTGGAAAACATAAAAAGTTTATGCTGGTCTCAAAAAAGAAAGCTATTGAGATTTTAAAATTTCCAAATACGTGGATCTAGCATGTTAAAAGGCAGATATGAATTTAAGTTTCCTTACACCACACTGTTTGCTACTTCAGGTTTTTAAATTACATATAATAGTAAATTATACAATTATTTTATCACTAGAAATCTTGGGGTATCATGCAAATCTAACAGGTACAAAAATGAGGAAATAACAAAACAATAAGTACTCACAGTTGTACAGTATTCCTGCATTGGATGTGTAAGCTTGTGGCTTTTGGCAATGCGACCAGAGAAGAAACAGTTCTGACATACGTCAAAGTTGAAACATTTCAGACAGCGGTACCTGCAAAGTTGTGAATATTAACCTTAGAGATGTTTTAAAATGAGTAAAGTTAGCTCACAGTTGCAATAAAACTGCTCATTAAATGCTAAAAATGTGAAGGAAATAAGCAGTTGACAATTTTGATAGTAAAATTCTGTTTCATACGTGGCATTATGTATTGAACTAAGCATGTTGTCATATTAAGGTTATTTCAACAGTCAGATTGTCACTTAAACTGGTTCAAATCTCTAGATTACTAAACATATCTCCTGTTGTAATCTAGAGTGCTCCCCCCACTCGATATGAATCACAGATAAACCACGGAATATATTGCCACATATGTCTGAAGAGAAAGGGCTTTACATGTAATAGGTCATAGCAATTATGTGAGGTGACCAGCTCCCTTCATAGCCATCTTATCAACCGAATAATCTCTACTGCCAGCTTTATAGAGCTGGGCGACCCATATGACTGAGGCAGAGACTTAACAGAAGTATTAACGACAGTGCTGGTAAACCAATTAACATGCACTATGCTGTCACTGGGCATTTTCTTATCACTCCCATCCACAACAGAAAAGTGTGGGTATGTGAAGTGTTAGGAATAATAGGTAACCAGTCTTTACTAGTGAATGTCGAGAGTTGACATCAAACATTTTCTTACCAGTGCTGATAATTTCTGAACAATCATAATTTGTCTACACAATGTCATCTGACTTCATATTTCAATTAAATGTTACTTCATACATTAACCATCGTGTTTTAAATTTATATTTAAACAATATATGGTTTCATGTTTTACATTAACCACCTGACCTCAAATTTACATTAAAAATACATTCCCTCCAGACACAGGCTTGGAGTCTGTGGACAATCAATACCTAAAACTCATTACCAACCTAATCCCAGCCAGTCAATGTGTGTTGTGCAGCATCGTGACCAGGCTACATCCTAATATGCCCCTAAGCAGATGTGAAGTTCCAGTGGAGCACACCCTGCTGATCTCTGGGCTTAAAATATGGAGAAGAACAGCTCTGCAACAGAGTTCCCATGAAGATGGTACTTTTGTCCCAAGTCAGGAGGACAGTCTATACATCAACCTCACTCTGATGAATGCCTGCCCTGTCCAGGGATCAAACCACCTGGGTGCCAGTCACTGGGATCACCAACCAACCATCAGCATCACGTAGCAGGTCCTCTGCAGAACATTGCTCTCATCACAGCTCGATCTCATTTATCCCGCCCGATAACCCTCATTACAGCTCGCTGAAAAGTTCCTCGATCTTATTTATCCCGCCCCATACACCCTCATCACAGCTCGCTGAAAAGTTTCTCGATCTCATTTATCCCGCCCCATACACCCTCATCACAGCTCGCTGAAAAGTTTCTCGATCTCATTTATCCCGCCCCATACACCCTCATCACAGCTCGCTGAAGTTTCTCGATTTCATTTATCCCACCCCATACACCCTCATCACAGCCTGCTGAAAAGTTTCTCAATCTCATTTATCCCGCCCCATGCACCCTCATCACAGCCTGCTGAAAAGTTTCTCGATCTCATTTATCCTGCCCCATACACCCTCATCACAGCTCGCCGAAAAGTTTCTCAATCTCATTTGTCCCGCCCCATAACCCTCATCACAGCCTGTTGAAAAGGTCCTCAATCTCATTTATCCTGCCCCATACACCCTTATCACAGACTGCTTAAAAGTTTCTCGATCTCATTTATCCTGCCCCATACACCCTCATGTGAAATTGAGTGTCCTGTTCTGACCCATAATAATTTGTTCTGATGTCTCCATTTCATAATCTTCTCGGTTTGATGCTGATTATATGATCCCTCATGTACCACTTGTTGACCAACAACACTGGCCAGACACTATATTCCTAATACACTTATTACCATGTAAAGGCAGTCATTTAACTTTTACATGCCACACACTCACACAGAGGCTTACCTGAAACCAACTATGGGGAAGTCCTTGCACACATTACACTTGGCCTGGTGTTTGGCAGTCTCAGCAGCAGCAAGTCGGTGGAGTACAGGAAGCCACACCAAGGACTGAGGTTCCAATTTTAACCACTCTAAGAAATGGGATGCTTCTATTTCTGGACGACCATTTGCCTGATAGTAAACAATTATGAAAGATCAATGACAGACCCACTACATGCGTAAAGGTGAACTCTGGTTTATTCAATAACAGTGAGGGAGCTACATTGTGTAGTGGCTAGCATGGGTTCAATTTTGCAAAATGGTGGATTTTAAAAATGGACCTGGGCTCCCAGTTCAACCAAGCCTAAAATGGGTAGCAGGAAATGTTTTAGGAAGTAAAGTCAGTCGGCATGATACTGACCACATGACCCCTTGAGTGCTCATTGGCCTATAGAATTAAGTGGCTAGCACGTATGTCCAATTAGTCTCAAGGCTTGTAAAGAGTGTCCTTCACTTTAATTACAATCACAATGAAATAAACTTAATGGTAGCAATATTTCAAGGAAAGTCTTATTCTTGAGATCATACTTACACTCATGAAATTGAAGAAATAATATTTTTCACACTTGCTGCTTATACAACAAAATGCATGCCATTTATGTTTCTTGAGACCTTAACGAATACAAGGTTATGGCACTGTGAAGTGAAGCTGACTAGCATCTTTATTCACCACTTTTCACTCCAAGAGGAATTTCTGGTTAGATCAACCAACAAACATAGCTCTGCACAAACAAAAACATGTAAACCTTTATGGACTGGAACAGGCAGAACAAGTCAGAGTACTAACAGCCTGCATATTTCCTGTGGCAACATTGAGTTGAGTAGAGTCAAGAACCAACATCACAGCACTCAGGACATTCCATTACGCATTCCATCATTTTCAACAGCCAGCGAAGAAGTCCCAATACTAAAGGTACCAGTATCAGTCTGCTTATGTGTCTGCCTGGTCTTTCCTCGGTGTCCTGAGTGTCAGCCAAATCCCTGGTCACTCCCTGCAGCACCATTCTCTCTCTCCAGGCCACGATAGTCTGTTTCCCCCCACTATACACATAAATCCAAAGGGCACTGACCACATCTGCCTTATCATGCACCAATACCCCACCGAGAGGTGCAGACCCAGCCTGTCTGCCTGCTCATGTTCTCACCACAACAGCAAGTCCTAGAGAAAAATCCAACAGATGCTCTCTATTTTTGATTGTTGACTGTAGCAACATATGGGTAGTTTTACTTTTTATTTTTGGCGCTCGCTCACTTTGAACTCAAGCTTAGGCCATAAACACTATTTTATAGTAGTGATGGACTGAATTTTGTGTGTGGATTTGCTTTCCCTGTTAACAGTGTCCCTCGCCATCGGGCGAACCCACTCTGACTTCAGAGGTACTTGTAATTTACATCCCCAATTCAAGGATGACAGGTCAACATTTTGGTCCAGCGTAGGGTCTGAACCGCTTTTCTCGGCATCAGCACAACGGATGTTTAAGAACACGCGTTGTTACCCATTCGGCCATGTGGACCTACATATGGGTATGAAACTTCATTAAACAAATCAACTGGAAACCATGTATACAACTTTCTTCTTCTTCTTCTTTTGTTCGCCTGAAATGTGTCTATAACTGCGATGTTGTCTCTTGTATGAATACAACTTTGAATATAAGTGTTATGGAAGAGTGCTAAAAATTCAAGACAGAAGAGAAAACAAACAGATCTATAACGGTGCTGCACAACGTAGGGGTACTCCAGACTTTCAAGGCACAGACCTGGCATGGAAAAAGTCGGATGCGGATAAAGGTAAGGCCCTTCTTGCACGCTACATAGAACAGACTGACCAGAAAGACGAGCCCGCCAGACAGAGGACCACAATGACACTCTCTCAGTTGTGCGAGGGGGTCGGGACAGACGAAGAATGGACAATCACAGCTGAGATAGTGCGTGCGATGCTCAAGAAATCACCTAACACCGCCCCAGGCCCAGACGGCATCCGATATGGTGACCTACTGGTGATATCAGATGATGACATGGAAGAACTGGCCAGAGAATTCAACACCAGTATCCAGAGGGGTCAGGTCAAAGAAGAATGGCTACACAGCTACTTGCTGCCGCTGCCAAAACCGAACAAAGACCATTCCAAGATAAGCGGCTACAGAATCATTACGATGCAGAATACTGTTGGCAAGCTACTGGAGAAAATTGTAGCACACAGACTTGCTTGTGACTTGGAACAGCTCGGCTGCTTCCCGCCCACACTTGGAGGATACAGACGCAACAAAGAGTCATGGCTGAATGTGGCGGTCTTTGCTCAAGATGTTTACGAAGGATTTCAGGTCAGAGAAGAGACATGTGCGGCCGCCATAGACTTAGAGGACGCATATAACAGAGTATCTTTCGAGCACTTGAAGCAAACCCTCCTCAGGCTGAAAGTGCACCCTCACCGTGTACGATGGATAGCTGCAGTTTTGCTCCAAAGGAAGGTGGTGCTAAGATGCAGGAGTTGGTCTTCTGAGCCGATAACGATATGTCCAGGATTGCCGCAGGGTTCACCACTGTCACCAGTACTATTCAACGTGTATACGGTGCCGATCACTGAACAACAGTTGGATGGGAGGGGTAGGACTCTGTCATTCGTTGACGACATTCTCGTGTATCGACAGGGTCGAGATAGACAGGCGGTTGCCAATGATATGCAGGGCGAACTAGATCGAATTTCCTCATGGTGTGCTGATGCCGATGCCCTTGTCAACCCTGCAAAGGCAACGGTTACATGGTTCTCACTAAACAACCATATTGTGAAAACAGACCTGCCGGCAGTAAGAATGGATGGGAGCAGCTTGAGTAGAACCCAGTCAATGACATATCTTGGCGTGAGGCTTGATCGTAGCCTGTCCTTCAGAGATCATGTCGATTACATCATAACGAAGGCTCGAAAAGGTTTGTCAGCAATGAGAGTCATGGCGACTGCCAATATCGAGCAAAGACTGCTAATACTTCTGTTCCAAGGACTTATGCTTTCACGCATCGAGTATGCCCTGGCCATCCTCACTGTCAGCCCTACACAGATTGGAAGACTTGAAAAGGTACAAAACGAAGCCATGCGCATCATTTTGGGCTGCACGAGAGACACCAGCTGTGTAGCAATGAGATACCTCCTTGACTTCCCGACAATGGAACACAGGATCAAGATCTGGAGAGCTCGTGCATACTTAAAAATAAGTGCAGATGAGCAGCACCCTCTGCATGACGCTATATTCAGAGAAAAAGGTGACAGGCTAAACAGGGGAAAATCATGGATGGGTCGGGCGGAAGATGTCATCAGACAGGTCTGCAGTCTTACCAGTATCAACCCCGGCAAGGAATGGGTGCCGGTGCCTCCAGCTTTTAAGTGCACTTTCTCCTGCATTATCACACTCGATAGACGGTGCAGAGAGCAGAACCCTGCCGCTGTCAATGCAGAGGTTAACGCGCTCATCTATGAACACTCAGATAGCCCCGAAGTGCTCATCTATACAGATGGATCTGTTGTAAAGCAGCAGAGAAGTGCGTGGGCATTTACAGCCCATTCGGCGGGCCGAACCGTTCAAGAATCCAGTGGTGCCCACTCTATGACCACGAGCAGCATGACGATGGAGGTGATGGCAGTTACACAGGCTTTCATATGGCTGGAATCACAGCATTATACCAACGTGTGTGTACTAAGTGATTCAATGAGCATGATTCAGAAGGTCGAAGTTGGATCTGTACGTAGACAGTGGACTGAATCGCTGCGGAAGTCTGTTGTCCGTAAAGTCACCTTCAACTTCATCCCGGGACATGCGGGAGTCGAGGGAAATGAACGAGCTGACAAACTGGCTGGCTCTGCACCCCCTGTAGATGGCCAGCCCATGGATTGTGCCGATGTTATTAACGTCCTTAAAGATATGGCGAGAACAGAGGACTTTGACGTCAGTGATTCCACATCGCTGTCCAGGATGAAAGACCTGGGAGTAAGAATCGGCACAGCCAGACGCGAGAGGTACATCGGGAAAACAAAGCGTCTCGTCAATCAACACAGAACTGGCACTATTAGCCACCGGACGCTGATGAATATGCTGGGGGGAGGATCTGAGCACCTATGGACATGTCCGGAGTGCAGTGAAGATACCCCAACTGATAACTGATAACTGATAACAAGAACTCTTCACTGAAGAAGACTGGGTATTAATAAATATAAAATTCAGGGCAATGGAAGTATTTTAGGCATGTAAACAGACATTTTGTGTGTGTGTGCGCTCGCTGTGAATTCAAGGGTAGTGCATACATGTACTACTTCTTCTAGTGCAATAGACTGATATTTGCATGTGGATTAGCTTTCCATATTACCAGGTCCTTCGCCATAAGGTGAATCCACTCCGACCGAGGTACTTGTAATTTATGTCCCCAAGTTAAGGACCAGAAGTCAACATTTTAGTCCAAATAAGCAGTGTATGGGTTGAACCTGCTGCTACGGCATCAGTACACTGGGTGTTCAAGAATGAGCGATCTTATCCATTCAGCCTTACTGATTTCTACCCTGGGCATGAATGTCTGGAAGAGATAATTATGGTGAGAGGCATACCACAGAAGTGGAGAAGAGGAAGGCCACTTTATAGATGGATTCATGACGCGATATAGGGTGTATTTTTAATGATTGCAGTTTTTGAAAATATTGCTGTTCCAAATTTTGTATTTACCTATTATGTTGCATGAACTCCACAGAGGGCGAATACAAAACTAGGAATGACAATATTTTCAAACACTGCACAGTCATTAAAAATACACCCTATAGATAGTTTACACAAGACAGCAACAGAGGCAGGACGTCTGGCTTATGATAGAGAGAATTTTTAAAAGACTTATGGGGCAAAGTTCTGCATTGGATGAGCCACTGTATAATGTTGAATGACTGATCAAACTCAGAGCTGTACTGGTCAGAGAAAAATATCTCCCACTAGAGGGAGCTGAACTTGGAATCACAGCAATTCTCCAATGCTCCATAAATATAGTTACTTGACAGATCATCCTCATTGCACATCAAACCATTCAGTCCATAAGTGCTCGGATCCCCTCCTCAGCAAATCCTGCAGCGTGTAGCGGCTCACGACACCAGTTGTGTTGGTTTATTACTCTTCTTTGGCTTCCTGCGTAGTGTTCTTGTTTGGCCACGCAGCCTGACCATGGTTGTAGATTCCCAGTAATCTCTTGGTCCTCATAAACAACTTATATCTCGTAGAGCATTCAGAATGTCTGCCTGGTCCATGGCTCGTCCACCTTCCACAGTAGCCCTATCTGTAAGCTTGTGAGCCCACTCATTCCCTTGAACACCTGCATGCCCTGGCATGAAGATGAAACTAATCTTTGCCAGCCGAGACCACTCCAGAGACAGCAGCCACTCTCTTCGGACCCACCCCATCTCTATCCTCCTGAGCATACTCATCGAGTCACTAAGGACACAAGACCGATTGAATTTCTGTGTCTCGAGCCATGTTATTGCTTTACTTACTGCCATGACTTCCATAGTCAGGCTGCATGTGGTCAAAGCAAAAGTGCCAGACTCTTTCTTCACAGTTTTCCCTTTGGCCTGAGCTGTAAAGGCCCATTAACTTCTCACTCC
Organism: Cepaea hortensis; assembly: GCA_963921405.1. Classification (NCBI taxonomy): domain Eukaryota; kingdom Metazoa; phylum Mollusca; class Gastropoda; order Stylommatophora; family Helicidae; genus Cepaea; species Cepaea hortensis. The sequence continues at coordinate 87,094,762 of OY992886.1, forward strand.
TCAGACGACCGACCCGCCCGTGGTGCTCCATAAATATAAAACAGACAACTTCTTACCTTCTCAAAACAGCTGCGAACACTAGGTTCAATGTTGCTGCCTCCAAATGATGCAATCTCTCCCAGCTGGCGTGGAATTTGTAAACAGTCATATAAAAGAAGACCAAGTTTCCGCTGGTCAGCAAATGCATTTGTATCCGCAATAAGTCTGAAGACATCTGAAAGAAAAAATATTCAGAGTAATCATGCAGTAAGGTAACAGTCATCACCATCATTATGTGCCTTACCAGCTGGCATAGGCATTCATGACTCTCCACAGATCTTGGTCCCTGGTGTTCTGGATCAACTCTGCTGATAATATTCCTCTATGCCACCGCCTCAGTCCATCCAGCATCACTTCTTTTGGTTTGCCTCTGCCTCTTCTCCCATAGATCTCTCCAGTCATCATATTAATTTCCAGCACTCCTCTAATTACATGACCAAACAATGATGTTTGTCTCCCTCTTATCGTTGTATATAATGTAAAGGTTACAGTGATCACAGTAAATACTGTCATTGGGTGAAGAGAATTAAGGATACCTCAAACACTGGATCAGTTGCTATCTTCTCAATGAAGTTCAGCAATTAACCTCCAGTGTTTTCTGTCTCTCGCATGATGAAACAGTCTTAAGACTCTTTTCAGTCCATCTCTGAATCTTTGTTGTCTTCAGATTGAAACCGTTTACTTTAGCATGGTTTTCAGGATTTTTTAATATGACAAGAAAATTTTGTTTTGTCCAACCTTGATCTCACTTAGAAATTCTCTTTTCATTCTAGGTCTTGTTTAGAACTTCTTTACCTGTCACTTTGTGTTATTTTCTCATATTGTCTAAATATTCACAATTTGATAGCATTAATACAAATTTTAGTAATAGACATATGTGAGATAAGTAACAAGTACACGTACGCACGTGTGCGTGCGTGCGAGCGAGCGAGCGAGCGAGCGAGAGAGAGAGAGAGAGAGAGAGAGAGAGAGAGAGAGAGAGAGAGAGAGAGAGAGAGAGAGAGAGAGAGAGAGAGAGAGAGAGAGAGAAAGAAACACAATATTTTCAAAGGATCTCAAAGGGTCTTACATTCGATCCTTCCTTCAAATCACTCATCAAATGTGCATATTACATTCACATAAAAAAAACATTGTGAAATAAATGCTGTGAATATAAACAATGCTTATTATTATGTTATGAAACAGGCAGACAAACACACACATACACAGACACTCACACATTCATAAACGCATACATACATACCTACATTCATACATCATTTACACAAATGCTCACAGTTATACACCCACTCAATAACACATTTCCTCGCAGAGAGAGAATATTTTTTGGCTTAAAATATGTCTTTCCTTAGTCCCACAAGATTTCTCAGCAGTCTAATTGAAAAAACAACAATCTATACATTATATGCAATGTGTGCATTATATCTCAGCATATATGCACCCTGTAATAAATAATATACTGCGAGTTGTCAGTTAAAACAATAACCAGATTTCTTGAATAATCTCAGACCAAAACTGAAATGTATGAGAAGACACAAGCAACAGTTGATCATGCATAGTCTGTTCATTGGGACACAAAGAGTCAACCCAGCACTTTTAACGATGCTACAAAACCAAGCCAGTTCGACCTCCCACAGTTATACATGAGTGAGTCTGACTGCCAGGAAGGAGTTGTGTTTTCTAGCAAGCAAACACATAATACTCACATCTGTATTTATCCTCAAGCTGAGCCTGACAGAGTAGAACTAATCCCACTTTGAATGACAGAGCCCGCACTTTACCACTTCTGACACTGAAAAACATAGAAACAGCAGGCCACGTGAGGATAACACATAAGGATGACAAATTTATATGCATACAAATAATTAAACTATTTTTTATATTTTAAAAATCTGGCAAGGTGAAATAATGATGTTAAATAGATCTAAATTTGACACACAAAAATATGTATATTACAATTTTTATACATTGTCTACAATAGACAAGGAAACGCATTGGAGGTATCAATATAAACAATCTGAATTATGCAGATGACAGTATTGACAGCTAAACATGCAAGAACTGTTGGACACCTTACTTATTTACTTATATAGTGCAAAATTGGAACTTTCATTGAACATAATGAAAACAGAAACAATGGTTATTTCAAAGAAAAAGAGAACAACATGTGAGATTAAAATAGAAGGAAAATTGCTTAACAAGTCAATAAATTGAAACATTCAGGGCAATCATAACATATGGAAGATGCTTAACAAAGAATAAGAGCAGAATAGGCCAAGCAGAGATGTTGCTTCCGAGACAAAAGTTGTGTAAACATTGAATGGCCAGCAATTAGTGCATGGAAGAGCCTAATGAATGAAGAACGCTATTAATTAAATATAGGAAAATGACTGTATTTGGTCATATAATTTGAAGAAAGGCACTGGAGAACACCGTGATGACTGGAAAGATCAAGGTAGAAGAGGCAAAGGCAGACCAGAGGAATAATGCATTATGGTCTAAGATGGTGGCATGAGGGAATGTTGGCAGCAGAACTGATCCAAAGCAGCAAGATCTCAATGGTGTAATTATCAAACGTAAGCGTTCTAACTGCCTAAGCTAACATTATGATGAATGTGGAAATTTGAAGGACTGAATATGAGTGAAATGGATAACAGAAATAAAACCATGCAATATAATATGCTTGAAGGTAAAGAGATTTAGTAATCTAACCTGTCATACACATCCAAAATCCAGTTCAGCGTCAGGTCTACAGAAAGTGGCACATTAACAATCTGTGGGTGAACTTTGGCTGCTGCCTCGAAGATAGTAGACAGGCACTCGATCATCTCACCTACATCTATCAGCTTGTCATTTCGACCCCTTAGCCCATGACTGTCAAAAGCATCCACTATCATTTGCAAGGAGACCATATCCACTGAAACAAACATATGACATTAGTATGTCTAATTACTAGAGATATATATGTCTAGTTACTGGAAACATAAATATGTCTAGTTATTGGATACATAAATATGTCTAGTTACTGGAAATATAAATGTGTCTAGTTACTGGATATAATAATATGTATTTTAGTTGCATATCCTTTACAAGATATCGCAGTCAACCCCAGCATTTTTTTGGCTGTTTGTGATTTCTTGACAAGTTTACGCTCAGTAGTAGGTCATTGTTTTTTAAATGACAGACACTCATACCACTGTATGAAAACCATTTAAGACTTCCAAATGTCCCACAGCTGTGTTTCGAATGCGGTATGCGAGATTGCAAATATTAATATGTATAGTTACACAAAATATGAATGTCTGGTTTTTCAAAATATTAATGTCTGGTTTCTGAAAAATTAATGTCTGGTTTCACACAATTTTAATTATTAAAAATATTAATTAACATGTCTGGTTACTCAAAATATTAATGTCTGGTTAATAACATATAACTGGCTACTCAAAGCATGATGTCTGTTTACTCTAAACATTCATAAGATCTGCTGATCAAAACATGCTAGATGCTCGCAAAGATGCGCTAGTAATCCTAAATTTCCACAATTGAACACATCAAACATCTGAAACTTACAGCATAACTTCTTCTGTAGCATCCTCAGTTTCATTCCTGTTCGGTACGCAGCAAAACGGATTTTGTTCAACTCCACTGCGAGGGGAAAAAGAAATAAGATTTGATTTCTCAAAACTACTATAAATAATATTTTCAAATGAACACACTAGCCACTTTCTTATAAGTCTGTATTTTAAAATGTTTTCTTATTGTTACTGCTTTTCTTCCAAGTATTTTGCGGACATGGGTGATCAAGCATCTCCACAACCCTTGCTCTATAAGTGAAGTAAAGTAAAATATCCCTTTTGTTGCCTTGAAGAGTATTGGGCATATGGTGCTAGCCCCATATTTTAGACCAGCAGACACTCAATGAGTGATGTGGTAAATACCATGTCAGCTGCCTGGACTTCCCAGAACAGTCCATGGTACCCATTTTAAGCTGGGTCAACCTGGGAGCCCAGGTCAACGAAAAAAATCACTGCCTCAACAAGAATTTGAACATTGGACAAGCTGGCAAGTGTAAGAGCCACTGCAGCAACCATTTACACAATTTTCTCTACCAGTAAACTAATACTGTAACGAACATTTACTTGACATTATCTGTGATTAAAACTGCCATAAATATTTGCACATATTAATGCATCTGTAATTAAAACTATAATCACACACACACACACACACATATATATATACACTGTCACCTTGTCGTCTTGACAGACAATAGTTTGTGCTTCAAAAAGGCATATCTTTTACCTATGGCGGCAGCGAATGTGACTGATAAGGCCAAATCGAGCTGTAAATGTTCGTTCACAGTGGGTGCATGTGAACACGTGGTCATTTCCACCATCATGCATATATATATATATATATATATATATATATATATATATATATATATATATATATATATATATACACACACATACACACACACACAGAGTGGTACCTCGGGTTACGAACGCCTCAGGTCACGAACAATCTAGGTTAAGAACAACAACTTCAAAAATGTTGTGTCTTAGGTAACGAACAGTGCCTCGGGTTACAAACGAAGGTGAGAGAGGAGAGAGAGAGAGAGAGAGAGAGAGAGAGAGAGAGAGAGAGAGAGAGAGAGAGAGAGAGAGAGAGAGAGAGAGAGAGAGAGAGAGAGAGAGAGAGAGAGAGAGAGAGAGAGAGAAAGCAAGGTTTAACGTTGGAGACAAACGATCACGTACAGTACAAACAGTACTACAGATGAGCTTGTGGATCTTCAGAATGAACAGCTAAAGACATTAAAGGAGGAGCAGTCAACCGATGATGAGGAGCCAGTGACCGCTTCAACTGCCAGGATTAAAGAAATTTGCAGCAAGTGGGCAGACGTCGAAAATTTCATTGTGATCCATCATCCAAACAAACTAGTTGCTAACAGGGCAGTAAACCTGATGAATGATAACACGATGGCCCACTTCATAAAGATTCTCCAGCAAAGGAAGCGACAAATTTCCCTTGATAGTTTCTTGGTGCAGAAAGATTCCCAGTCAGCTGCCAAGAAACAGCAACTAGATACTCCTGAAACTAATGATTCAGATTAACAAAGAAAGTGACAAATTTCCCATGATCGTTTTCTTGGTAATAAAGATAGACTAAATCTTTTTTTTGTTTTACATTTAATTCATTTGGTTGTTTTCTTTCTCTTTATTTAATACATGAAGTACACATATTCTTTGCGTTTTGTCAGGTAAAGGACCGGATGTTAATAAAAAAAAAGAACAATTCTTTCATCTTGAAACAGATTGTCTTTATTTCATTGGTTTCTATGTTTCGGGTTACGAACGTTTCGTGTTATGAACCGAGTTCTGGAACGAATTAAGTTTGTAACCCGAGGTACCACTGTATATATATTATACATATTAATGCATCTGTAGTTGAAACTATAATGAAATATATAGATAATGGCATATGTCTGTAATTAGTTGGGGCTGCAGAGTAACTAATATCATCAGTATCATCATGTGCCATGCTGATAAGTGTGGGAGATTTACCATTACACACAATCACCAGTCTAGCATCAGATCTGTGTTCTTGTTCTCCTTATGTTTTGTGGCACAGTCATCTCTATGTCTTCCCCTTGCTAATTTTCCATCAAATTTGCCAATGTCACTAAATCTCTCAACGTGTCCATAAATTTTGATGGTGCATGCCTAATTTCTCTAACCAGTTTATGGTTTTCATTCGTTTCTTGAAGAACTGCCTGTTTTGTTTTTCTGTCTGCCCTTAATATTCTTTGTATTTTCCTCAGAAACCACAATTATGCTGTCATTAGATGTTTCTTCAGCTTGTCAGCTTATTGTCCATGTATTGCATGTATACAACTGTACTATCAGAGGCTAGTATATAAGCTTCCAAACTAAGTGGTATCGGTTCAGCCCTTAGCATAGCTGAGAGCTTAAACACAGAAACCACAATCAATTGGTTGCACAATAATTTGCCTGGCATATTTCGCTGCATCTCGCCAGGTGCATACTGCAGAGTTATATATTATATGAAGTGAATAGACGAATCACATTTTGGTTGAAATACACAACACACATATTCCCTGATACTGTTTGAATGTGATATTTTAAATTAATAATGAACACAAGAGGAGGTGAATACATTATAGTAATAATGAAATCTGTTTCGAATAAAAAGGAAGATAATTTTTTTTAATGCAAAGAATACCATGAATGTACAGAAAAGAGAACGAGACAGCTCTAACAGAAGCAAATGAAAACTGTAAGTTAATTAGATAAATCAGACGTAGAAAGTCAAGATTTTGTGGGAACGTGAGGAGGAACAAACTAGAAAAACTTAGAGACAAATTGCAATACTGATGGGAAAAAAGCAACGGGAAGGCAGAGAGATAGATATCTATATGGATTGGCCACATGACATAACTGGGACAAGAACACAGAGCTGATCCAGGACTTGGTGATTGTGTGAGATGACGAACTATGGCCCACACTGATCGGCAAGGCACGTGATGAATATGATGATTTTAGTAATAATAATAACCAATAAAATTAAGCTAGACAGAAACACCTACTGAGGGCGTCCATCAGGGCAGTTAACTGAGGGTGGTCCCACTGTGTAGTTTCTGTAGCATGACTGAAATGTTGAATACAAAACTTGGTGAATGTACGCATATGGCAAATACACTGTCATCTGAGTGAGAAACAACTGTAACAGTGGAAAGAAGGGGGGAGGGGGGAGAAGGGGAGGGGGGAGAAGGGGAGGGGGGAACGAAGGGGTGTGTGTGCATGAGAGAGAGAGAGAGAGAGAGAGAGAGAGAGAGAGAGAGAGAGAGAGAGAGAGAGAGAGAGAGAGAGAGAGAGAGAGAGAGAGAGAGAGAGAGAGAGAGAGAGAGAGAGAGAACAAGGAAAGTTAAAAAAAAAAAACAGAAATCGTTAAAGTAATAACTAGGATTGAAAGTAGCAGCAATCAGAGACTAAAGAGGTTAAAGTAACAAATAGGGGAACACTGATTAAAGAAACAAATTTGTCAGAGAAGGTTAGTATGGCAACAGACTGGAAAAGAACAATTGCAAGTAGTATCATATACATAAGCTGATTTAATAACGGACCGAAACAAAAGGACTTCAAGTTCATCATTTAGAAAAGTTTAAAAAAAACAAACAAACAGAATAAACAATGAGAACAACTGTGTTATATTTATATTACAGATGCAGGTCCGCATGGTCGAATGGATAAGAACGCGTGTTCTTAACCATCCGGTGTGCTGATGCTGAGGTTAGCGGTTCAACCCCTACACCGGACAGCTGGACTAAAATGTTGACCTGTCGTCCTTGACATGGGGACGTAAACTACAAGTTGGAGTGGGTTCACATGATGGCAAGGGGCACTGTTAATAGGAAAAGCTAGCCCACATGCAAAATTCAGTCCATCACTACTATAAAAATAGTATGTATGGACTATGATGCTTAAGTTCAAAGCGAGTGAGCACCAAAAAAAAATATTACAGATAATACAACAAAATATCAATTGCTTGGGAACATCTTAAGATACTGAAATACCCTGGTATTGACAATAGCTTTCAATTTTTATATTATCTAGTGTGTCCTCGAATCAATATTGCTTTCTTATGCATGTCAATCAATGCCCATGAATTGATTTATTTCCTCACAACCACCCCCAACTTTCTGTCAAACCAGCCTACACTTAAGTTAAATTAGTGGAATATCCTTCACAGGACGTAGCAGTCAACTCCAGCATTTTTTGGCTGTTTGTGATTTCTTGGCAAGTTTACGTTTGGTAGTTTGCCATTGATTTCTGAACGACCGGCACTCACACCACTGAATGAAAAACAGAGCAAGGCGGTCTGCTTCCAAATTGCCCGCAGCTATGTTTCAAACGTGGTGTGTGGGATTACAAATTGCGTTTGTAACTCCTTTGCCACAGCGACGGCCTACAATAAAACAATAATAATATACATCAGTGAGATGCAAAACCATTGTTCAAAGACTTACTTGATGTAATAAGGCACTTTGTTCCCTGCAACTGCCCTTTCCCAAGGGCTGTCAACAGATGCTGCAAAATACAAGCAAGAACATTGTTATTAACTTATCATAAAGGTAGATAATTGATAATCTGGGGGTGCCTTCATGAGAAAATGTTTAGAGTTCTCCCAATGTTGACATACATAAGGCATATTTCTTATTGTGATGTATGGAAGCAAATCATGGGAAATTAGCAGACAGGAGGGGAATTATTTGGTGGAGATGTGGTTACACAGAAGAATGATGAGACCATCACAGATGTTCAAAAAGAGCAATGAAGATATCTAGAAAGAAATTAACTCACAAACAGAAAAGATTACTCGCATTAGAAGATGACAGTCCACACTCTTTGAGCATTTCATCACAACGGAAAAGTCAGAGGGGAAGAGAGACATGGGATGACCAAGAGAGAAAATGCTGGACAAGTTCATATTATGACATGGAGGAACATCATTACCAGAAATGATATGAAACACACTAGATAGAGGGCTGTGGACAGACATGATCACCAACACTGCAGACTATAAGAAGCAGAAGAAGAAGAAGAGGAAGAAGAAGAGGAAGAAGAAGACGAAGAAGACGAAGAAGACGAAGAAGACGAAGAAGAAGAAGAAGAAGAAGAAGAAGAAGAAGAAGAAGAAGAAGAAGAAGAAGAAGAAGAAGAAGAAGAAGAAGAAGAAGAAGAAGAAGAAGAAGAAGAAGAAGAAGGCGGCGACATGAGAAATAAAGCCATAGATATTGCCAGGTTTTTTCCACCTGAATAGTGAATTTATGAAACAACATCATTGCCTTCAGGACATTCCCACACATGCTCCATCCCCCTTTTCAAAAGCTACCAAACAGTTCCCATGCTGATTATTCCCAGTAGCAATTTAATTAAAAGCAAGCCTGGTTTTTTTCTCTACACTCTGACTTTGACTAGAACCTCAACTTACTCCCTTATGAGCCAGTCTTTCTAGACCATCTGATCCTAGAAAACCTTTACCTTTTGAGATAAAGTAGCTTTTCACCCAGAAGAGCAGCAGCAGTTAATTTATCAGTATGTTCATTGCTCCACACACCTGCTGCCCTGGGCTGAAAATCCATGATCCTCCCGTCAAGCAATGCTAGCCATATCTGCAACATGTCAGTTTCCTCTTTTCGAGACCAGCCTCTCCTCAACCTATGTCCTTTGGATCATTTAAAATCTTGTACAGGGGATGCTCTCTGTCTGCTACAATCTTAAGGTACATCTTGGCCTATAGCCCCTTGTATCTATCATATATGGATAGCAAGGCCAGAATATGTTGCATAGGTGCATCCATTGCACAGCCAAGAATGGTGTGCATGGTCTAATGTTATATCTACCTTCACCAACTGGCTATGAGATTTTGTAAGCATTCGCGACTACACTCAATCACTAAAATGATCAGATGCTGGTAAAGTGTGAACAACTTTCTTTGTTCCATGTCTTGCGCTTCCATTCCTTTCAGAGCAAAGAATCATTTCTTGGTCCTTTAAACTAGCTTCCCTTCCACACATGATCCCTGAAGGACAAGCTTCACCCAAAACTAGTTTTTATAGACAGAGATTGTATCTAGCCATTAGGAAAGGACCATATATCTCAGAAATTAACATTAACCAAGCACAGGTCAAATAAACAAACACACTGGACTGTAATTCTGGGTGTAATAAAATAAAGTATTACGAGCATTTAAAGGAGAGACATTATTTATTGGTTCCATTGTCTCTCACTCTCTCACACACTCTCACACTATGTTTCTCTCTTCCTTTTTTCTCTATTTCTTTTTGTCCCCCCTCTCTCTTTCTTTCTTAACACCCTCTCCTTCTGTCATAGTGTAGAAAGAAGTAATAAAGTCGAAGGTTGAATAAAAGTTTGTTTATTTGCGTAAGATGACAAGCCGTGTCTGCCTTGCTGGACTATCGGATGTTGACTGCCCTTCACAACAACAATACGTCACGATTGAGCATCTCTCTCCGCTTTCACTCATAATGCTCAATCGTGCTGTATCTCTAATTCCCCACTAGATCCTAATTATAACCCAAACTACACATACTGTTACACCTCCCCATGTTTATTAAAGAATTTTCCTTATAAAGGAAAAATCTTTACTCCTAATCCCCTTACTCTATTCCCTCTTTTTCCTCTAATCTTCCATAGTTCTAATCCTCCCCAAACCAACTCCAATTTAATTAAACATTCTATTTCTTTAACTCTTTCCCCAGCTATACAGTCAACTCACTTCTTCTTCGTTCTTGGTCCTTTAACCAAACGTAACATATTTACATATCTTTAATAACATTTCAAATTCAACTATATACAATACATCATAACATCATAACACGTCTTCTTAAATACTCCTCTTCATAAGTAAATTTCAAACTCTAACACCAACTCCTTATTTTTATCACCAACGCTACTAATCCCCCACTTTCAACTAACCTGAAATTACTTTCACACGATAGGCAGACAAAGAATCGGTGGCCACCGGTATTAAAAAGAAGCAGTAGAACTCTTCCACACAAAGACCACACTCAGCTAAAAAATCACACACCCCCTTTACCAAACCATACTCCTTTACCCTCCTATGTCATTTGAGACTTTATGTAATAAAGTCTAAAACCACACTCACCTAAATCACACACCTTTACCACTCATTATGGTAAACGTTTACGCTGCTATCTACAGCATCAAAAACATTATTCACATCCAATAATATTCTTCACTTCTAAGTGTCTATATAACAGACACTACCTTACCTCAACCTCACATAGTAATGTAAACTACAAAACACATCCCGAAGACACAATTAAAAAAATCTATTATCCCTTAAGAACACCTCACATAACCTCATCCTCGTATAACTAATCTTCTCCAATACCTCAGGTTCTCTCTTAATGTCCATTTCTTATGGGCATATCTACTAAAATGCTCTACTTATGCCGTCATCAACAGCAACCTAGTAACCTTGAAATCTCCCCTTAAATATTAACCATCAAACACAACATTGTAATCTGACCCACTTATAAACATTTACATCCTGCCCAGGCCATGTAACCCAATGTTTCTCTAAAATCTTCCACCTCTCAACTCATAATTCATGCCGTAATCTACAGCAACCTTAAATGTCTATTTATTACAGACACCCGTAACTTCATAACATCGTAATCTGACCACTATATAGACTACTCTAGCAACCCACTTCTATCTCTGAAACTTAATACACCCAAAGGGATAACCATTTACCTCCCGTCTTTAACGGACTCTCAAGAACCCCCTGTCATTATGTCTCCACTATGTTCATCAACTTACACTCCCTTACTATTGTACTGTTATCCACAGTGTCTAGTTAAACATGGATCCAATTCATGTTTACTCTCTGGGGTAATTTTCTTATTCTTCTATAACCCAGCATTCTGTGTACATCATGGTTCTTCTGACCCCATGTAACCCATGTTTAAAACTTTCTCCTCATTTACCCCACTGCTATATTAATCTTTTCTTCCCCCATATGGCTTCTAATCCATATATTTCCAATCAATGCTGACTTTAGTGTACTTCTAAACTTCCCCATAACCATCCATATATTTCCAGTACTTCATAACCATTTTAACCTCTCTACGCTGATTATCACAGCAACCAAATACCCATGAACTTATTCTTCACAAAGAGAATGTGTCTCTTTATTAGCTCTCAGTAGTTTTATTAACTCTTTTCTGAACGAAGGATCCCAAATAAATGTCTCTCTTCTAGTCCCCAGTAGTTTATTACTATTTTCTAAACGAAGGATCCCAAATAAATGTCTCTCTTCTAGTCCCCAGTAGTTTATTACTATTTTCTGAACGAAGGACTAAAATAAAGCCCTTGTATTGTCTTTATTCTAGACAAAACCCTGTAACTTAAACATAACTTAACTAACTACTATTTAACATACAAAACAGCGAAATAAAATCACAACAGGACATCAAACCCCCCCAAATTTTTTGTAACAATCATTTATGTTTCCCCGCAACTCAACTAAAGGTATGATGATGATGGTGATGATGATGGTGATGATGATACAACATACATCCTATTCTATTTTTACCTACTACTACTGGTCTCTTTTACGGACCAGTAGTTTACACATAAAAGTCTACAAACCCAATAATCCTATTCTAAAATAATAATCATTTTACAGGACCAAATCAAGCAAAAAAAAACATTTTATACATGAGGCATCAACACTCAGGCTCCACAAAAGAATTTTCTTCTCGCTAAAGACAACTCCCTTCAAACTACTACGTACAGTGGCCCATCAAGCTTGGCCTCTCATAACCGAGAAAACAAAACACCTCACTGCTACGTATGTATATCTGTTAACCACAGACTAACTTTTTAATCTTAGAACAATATTTGTTCTCCTCAACCACAATCACCACTCCACCATTGACCGTTCCATTTTCTGGAAGTCAAACTAACTCCTTACACATCATCCGCTTATTAATACCCTGTAGCTCGGCACAGCTATTGTTTCCCTTGGCTTTATACAAAACACCACTACCACTTCTTAATCATTACTGTTAACTACAGTATCTTCACCATGCTACTCCCACCAAAAGAACTTGTCTATTTATTATAGACCTCCCACCAAAACCACCAATTCCACTACCAACTTTCTCGTCTACCCGACGCAATTAATATTTCGTCCTCCTGCTTCCATACTTTCAACGTCTCACCAACACTACTATAAGCTATCCTCAAGCCTCACCTATCATTCTTGCATCGTGACGACAATCAAACCAGTCACCCTCTTCGGAACACGTTCTCCAAGACTCATTTAACTAACCATGTTTACCTCCGCATCTTTCATTCTTCTTGTTATTTCTCGGAACTCTTTCAGAACTGTAACCTACGCCACTTATAACCAACAGCAGACCTCTCTTTCCTCGTTTCTCAGTCTTAGGCACTCTTGCTTCGCCATTTTCCTGTCAAGAATACTAAACATTCATAATGTTAATTCAGCATATAACTTTCATAATTTCCTTCCAAGTTCAGATATTCTACGAAAAGACATTACAATTTTCTTTCTATCTCTCGATTTTCGCATGCTCTATGTTCCACCACGATTTATCAACGTCACTTATCAACCGCTCTTCTCATATTCACACGGACAATGACACACAACCTCGCTCTCATCTCACGCCTACTCTCGCATCGCGACAACCTAACGTCTCCATACTATTACTACAACAAAATACTTTAGACGCCACCTCCACATTCCAGCAATCATTCACCACATATCTACACGTATTAATCTCCTCTACACACATTGACACAAGACATATTAATGCCACTCTTACATTCTATCTACGTATTTCACTTAGGCGACTTCATCACACCTCTCTCCTACTTCCTTCATCACGCCGAACACCTGTCTGACTACAGTTATATTCACGTATGAACAACGCATAACCAGAGGATTTTCTCAATTCACTGTTTTCTTATATCTCTACTCCTATACGAAGGTCAGACCCTATACATGACATCTCGCAACTTATATTGCTTTCACAGCACTATCTACTATCTCTTCAAAACAAACTTCATTCCAACATGTCACAACAACTTTTTTCTTTCTCTACAAGCACTACGTAACTCGTATTTTTCAAGCATCCACTTTTACACACACAGGATACTCAGTGCCTCCTCAATCTATACCACCTCACCTGTCAGTCTTGGTTCACCTGTCAACAATACTATTCTTTCTTCTCCAACCAACAAGCAAAACTATCTCTCACCCTCTACTAATTCTCTCTACTAAGTGCTGAATCCACCCTATTTTATTTAATATACTCTCTCTACATCGTGACCAAATAGTAGATATCCTGTATTACGTAATCCACGTGGAATATCATTTGCCGTACTTCCTTATCCTCAACACCACTATCACCTACCCTGTACCATTCTACCCCAAAAATTTCATCTGTCTATTTTAGAGTTCTTCTCCTAAGCCAAAACTATTTCATTTTCCTTCTTCACCCAAGGAATTTTAAGCGTTATATAGTGTGTCCAAATTAAACACTTCACTGTCTTTCAATACATTCACCCGTCTTTCGCTTATTATGTCTTCATCACTATCTGTTGTCAACCTGTTAAAGTATTCAGGTCTTAAGGTCATAAGGTCTTCTATTTTCCTTAAGTCACTTTCTGTCGTTGAATAAATTCCCGCTAACTGTCTACCACTATTCTTTTTCTTAAATGAGTTCCTTCCTTTATTTCTGTCGTCGGTCTGCTCACTGTTTCCTGTCAACCTTACGTAACGTTTACACTTCCCCATCTCGTCCTCAGATGACACACTAATAATAGTTCCTTCATCAGACTCATTATAGTTTACTGCAAACACGTCGGCCCTATTTCCATAGTCATCTTTAAAACGTCTGGCTTTCTTTCTCTTTCTCGGTCTTCGTCCCTTAGCCTTCCCAATATAGTCACTAACTACAACTCTGTCCGTCTGTCCACCAGCAACTACTCCATATGAGGGAACATCACGCCTCGATTCAGGATCTGCTCGTAGTGTAACACTCTCATTCTCCGAATCCTCAGTAATAATATCCGTTTCAGCATCACTATAATATTTGGCTGTAGGAATATCTTCTCCATAACTTGAACTCTGGCAGCTAATATTCCTACACCATTTGGGAATTAGTTTCCTGTCTACAGCTGAGGAACTTGACATGGCACTACCTCTATTTACAACCATACTATTTCTTTCTTCAATACTTCTCCTCTTTATCTTTCTGTCGTTCTTGGTCCTCGTCTGTCTATCTTTCCTAACTTCAACCTTGTCTCTCTTAGTCAATTGAGTTGGTTTTGACTGATTCTCTATGAAGTCAGTTTGAGTTCCCTTTGTTATCTTGCTGACTGGTTGTACCTGAGTCTGCGTACTACTTTCTACTGTATTATTTGTCTGCGTCTGTGTCTCTCGGTTTATTTTCCTTACTAACACCGTCGTCTTCTTTTCCTGTTTAACAGTCATATTTGCAATCACCTTGGGAATAGTTGAATTTTCACTTACGTTTTCTACTTTGTTCTTTGACCCTGACTTCAAACACTGTCTCTGTCTCTTTTCAAACCAGTCGTTACGTCTTTTTCTGGCGGTTTCACTATGAGAGGGCCAGTCCCACGATTTCTTTGCAAGATTTCTGTCACGCCCACTACTATACCAGTTTGACCTTTCACTATTATGTCTGTTCTTCTTACTGTCTCTTACCCTATAAGCATTTGGACTTGGTTCGTCATAACCAGCCGCACACATAGAGCCATATCGTCTTCTGTCTTCATTAAGCACTGGCTGTCTCTTGTTATTCCCTCCTACTCTGTTGTTCCCTTTTATCTCATTACCTCTTACATTGCTCTGTAACCAGTGTACAAAACATTCTACCTCGCTGACTGCCACCTTTAATTCTCCTAACCATGCAGTCACGTGTCCTAAGTCTCTGTTCAAGTACATTTTTACTCTTTATGCTATCTCAGCCGAAATAATTCTCACTTGTGTCGTGATGAATCTGCTCTGCTAAAATATTCCTAAACAGATCTAAACCTGTGCTAAGGTGTCCTGTTCCGCCATGCTGAAAATACTGAAAGAAAGCAAGCAAAGAACCAAGAAGCACACAATTTCAAATTATTTGTTTCTAAAAACTGGTTAATTAATTACCCTATTTATGAATCACATAAATTTACTAATTTACAACACACAATTCCCACAGTCCATAAAACTGTTCAATTAGTTATTTAGTTCCAGAATCGCAAAAATTTCACTTTGTTAATCCCTAAAGAGCACCAGTTGTAATATTAATTACACGAATCACCATCAATATCCTGTCAGCGTAGAGGCAGGAAGAACCCTGTCTTCAATAACTCATATTGAAACCAAAAAGTTCACTATAAATCCTCGTACCTGTTTCTTAGAGTACAATAATGTTTTAGACTCTGCTCTAACTAAGAAATTACGGCACATCACCGGAGATCCAGGAAATACAAATTGTCTCTTTAATTAAACAGTTACCTTCTTTTGCTCGCTGACGGATCCAGTTCACTTACACGAGCTCGCATCAACTGACAATTAGTTCCAGAGTTCCGGTGGCGGAGTTCAGATATCCCCTCTCGTCCTCAGATAATTTCGTCCTTCTCGTGGGCTGCTGGACACTCTTCCTGCTTGGGTCCCGTCTCATGGGATGCCTGGATTATTTTCGACCCCTGGTTGGGTCCCTTCCTTGATTCTCGAGTGGGTATTTCATCGTCATTTGGGATGGGTCATACATTTGGGTCGTAGGATTGACAAGGCCCAAAAAATTGTCAAGGTCAACCGAAGCCCAATGACAATTAGTTTCAAGAAGCCCGATCACGAATTTACGAGGCTTTTTCCATGATTAGTTGAGCCCGACAAATGTTCAACTTGAATTTCTGATTTTCTCAAGGTCCCAGGACAGGATGGCTCTTCTTGAAAAACGATAGGATTCATGCAACGGCCATGGGAGGCCCCTTGAATTTGATAACGTTCATTGGCTGGCGCTTGGAAATAGTAAGCCTTTTCTTTTGAAACTCCAGAGTTCAGATCGCGGCCCTGGAAAGCGTTGAAGACTGAGATTCAGTTAACGGCCATTACCAGTTCCCTGATGACATTACAATTCAGCCACGGCTCTAGGAAAGCCTCTTGATACTTTTATCTTCTGAGTTATATAGTACTTCGCGTGGTAGCCGGACGGCTCAATTCAGAATCCTGGACATACGGCTCCATATTTACTTCTGTCATAGTGTAGAAAGAAGTAATAAAGTCGAAGGTTGAATAAAAGTTTGTTTATTTGCGTAAGATGACAAGCCGTGTCTGCCTTGCTGGACTATCGGATGTTGACTGCCCTTCACAACAACAATACGTCACGATTGAGCATCTCTCTCCGCTTTCACTCATAATGCTCAATCGTGCTGTATCTCTAATTCCCCACTAGATCCTAATTATAACCCAAACTACACATACTGTTACACTTTCCATCTCATCCCCTTCTGTTTCTCTCTCCCTTCCTCCTGTTTTCTCAGCATGTAAGGATATCTGTAGGAGAAAGGAATGTTCCTTTGTCTATGTGAAGATGGAGAGACAAAAATAGGGAGAGATAGGGACAGAAACAGAAACACGCAGAGGAGGAAGAGAGAAACATATATATATGCCAAAGAGAAAGAGAGGAGGAGGAGGAGGAGGAGGAGGAGGAGGAGAAGAAGAAGAAGAAGAAGAAGAAGAAGAAGAAGAAGAAGAAGAAGAAGAAGAAGAAGAAGAAGAAGAAGAAGAAGAAGAAGAAGAAGAAGAAGAAGAAGAAACTACAGCAAGACAACCTCCAAAATTGTCCACCATAAACACTGATTACCATTTGAGACACATGGAAAATGCTCTCATCTATCTTTGTTACAATGTCGTACCCCCTCCCCCTCCCCACACACACAGACTGTTATTTATCTCCATTACTGGCAACTAGGAAACCCTTTCAACATATCGGATCCATCAACCCACCCTCTTCTCTGCAGCTATGATCGAATTTACGTGCTTCCCCCCTCACATCTAAAAGCATACGAAATCAAATTCATGAGCATTTTGTAAGGACACCTGTAGGGGAGGGGAATGCCCGTGTTCATTTAAAGGGCCTAATGTGTTATCAATGTGTGGTAGGAGTAGAGGAAAGGGACTTTTCTTATGAGGTTGTTTTTATTTCCAATAATATGAGAGAGAGAGAGAGAGAGAGAGAGAGAGAGAGAGAGAGAGAGAGAGAGAGAGAGAGAGAGAGAGAGAGAGAGAGAGAGAGAGAGAGAGAGAGAGAGAGAGCAGGCAGTGGGTGAAAGAAAGAGAGCGGGACAGAGAGTGAGAGAAAGAGGGTGAGGAGACAGAAAGGGAAAAGGGCAAATGCGAGAGACAGAGGGTAGAAAGAAGAGACAATGAGAGGAAAGAGAGAGAGGAGGAGGAGGAGAAAGAGAGGGGGCGGGCGTGAAAGAGAAGTGGAGGAGAATAAAGACAGAGGAGAAAGAGAGAGAGTGGGGGTGGGGGTGGGTGGGTGGGGTGGAAAAGGAGTGGGGGAAGTTAAAGAAAATTACTGAGTTCAGATTTGAGCAAACAAACAATACAAGGGGGATAAATAAGAATACAATTGTTGTTGTATGCCCCTGCGATTCCTTACATGAACACACTCTGTGGCGAAGTGGTCAAGCCGTTTGACGTTTGACTCGTGAGCCGAAGGTTGTGGGTTCGATTCCGGGCCGCGTCCTTCGGTTTACGAGTTAAATGTTTCGGAGACTCCCATGGGTCGTCGCTAAAAGCTACGGAGTTCGTGCTTTGTGCGACGCTTTCCGTACTGCGGAAAGAGACCGAGCCATATGGGATAAAAACCCGGTGCAATGAAGTCGACCCTGTCGACTTTTAAGCGACTTTTTAAGCGACACAACGGAAACAGCGCGCAGACAAATACACACACACACTCCCTCACGCGTGTGTTATGTGCTTTGCATCTATGTGTAACGTTAACGACAGTTGAAAGATCTGCTAAGAAGTGGTCGACAGCGGGTTTATTGCTGGGTAAGTTTAGTGTTAGCTATTGCAGAAAAAAACAACAAAGTTACAGAAAATAGTTATTAAAGTTGGTTCATAAATGATCACATATGTTTTGTTTGGCGCGCATAGAATTAGAGGAACCCAGAAGGTTAACCCGGTCAACAAACGCCCGCAGAAGTCGGGTGTGTCGGCCTAAAGGCGCAGGTATCGCAGCTCCGCTGTAAACAGGCACAACGCAATTACGTCCGAGTGGGAGTCGAAAAGTCCTTCGAAACACCCGGGAATGTTAAACCGGTCAACAAACGCCGGCAGAAGTCGGATGTGTCGGCCTAAAGCCACAAGTATCGCAGCTCCGCTGTAAACAGGCACAACGCAATCACGTCCGAAAAAAAAAGACTCCGGATGAACGCAGAAGAAGAAGAAGAAGAAGAAAAAGAAGAAGAAGAAGAAAAAGAAGAACAAGAAGAAGTAGAGATTAGAGAACGCACCATATAATCACCCACCGGGATAACTATATATAGCTTTCAATGTTGATGTTGTCTGGTGCGGCCTCTAATCCGCTCTTCTTTTTTCTACTTCTAGAAGCGCGACACATTACATGTGTGTTTATTTATGAACTGCCTTAGTGGCCCCAAAGGGTTGCCCAACTGATAATATTAAAATTTGCAATGGCAAACTACTGAATGTAAACTTGCCATGAGTTCACAAACAGCAAAACATTGCTGGGGTTGATTGCTAAGTCCTGTAAAGGATATGCAATTTAAGATTAGTGTGGAAACCGCGCTGATCAGGTGATCAAATCCCCATCGAGGCGAAGATTATATTTACATATTCACCCGGGCTCCAACTTCAACCATGTCTCAAATATTGTCAGGAAATGCCCCAGAAGTAAAGGGGTCCAGTGTGGCACTGACTACATTAGTCGACGAGTGCCGGTTGATCTATAAAAAATGGATACGCCTTACAGCGTGGAAAAGGGCCCTTTTAGATTAACGTACAACGTGCATAATAAATAACAATGAAAATGAAAAGGTGGAGAACAGACACAAAGAAAGAGACAATTATAACGTTATGGTCGATTACAGTCCACACGTAACATGCAGATTCTATCAAAGCTTGCATCTAATAGAAGAGACAATTCCTAATAACGTAATGACAGTTTACAGTCCACACGTAACCGGTAAACTCTATCAACGCTTACATCTATAGAAGAGACAATCTCTTATAACGTAATGGCAGATTATAGTCCACACGCAACTGGAAAATTCTATCAGAATATATGACTGGAGAGAAACAAGACATAATGAGTGGGGACGGGGGGGGGGGGGGGGGAGGGGGGGAATGACAGAATGTGGGAGACAGAAGACGGAGAAGTGCGATTTGGTGTGGGGTTGGGGAAGTGTGCGAGGACTTAGCACTAGAGGAGAAACAAGAGGGGTAAAGGAAAAAGCAGGTGGAAAAAGATGGAGGCGGAGGCAAAGAAAGCAATGGTAAACAGGTTTACCGAGAAAAGACATGACCGTGTCGTTAGCAACTCTAGTTCTCATTTGTGTACGGCCATATCGTGCATACGTAACCTGAGGATGGGAGGGAGAGAAGGGGGGGGGGGAAGGAAGAGAGTGTGAGTGAAAGAGAGAACGAACGAACTTTTATTTTCAAAGGGTCACACACCGGACACGCACGCCCGTTTCCAACCACTCATCTTGAGCATTTCAATTATCTGTTGTTCATGCCACATTCACATAGAAGGAACATTGTGAAATGAAAGCTATGAATATAAACAATACATAATGAAATATGAGACAGGCAGGCAGCAGAAGACACACATACAGACACTCACAAACACAAACCTACATACACACATTAAAAATGCATACATTATTTACACAAACACTCACAGACATACACCCGCACAATAACACACCCACACATATCTTCACACAATTTTCACACTAACATATACAAACTCACACTCTCGCCTACACACATATACACTAACAACTTTCACGAGGACCACATAAAACTCAACAGCACAGGTATTATTTCTAAATTATAACATAATATATAACAGATAATGCAGGTCCGCATGGTCGAATGGGTGAGAACGCGTGTTCTTAAACATACGGATTGCTGATTCCGAGGTAAGCGGTTCAACCCTTACACCCGACAGCTGGACTAAAATTTTGATCTATCGTCCTTGACTTTGGAACGTACATTACAAGTACCTCTAAAGTCGGAATGGGTTCGCCTAATGGCGAGGGACAGTGTTATATGCAAAATTCAGTTCATCAATACTATAAATAGTGTAGTTTGTATGGACTACGCTTGAGTTCAAAGCGAGCGAGTGCAAGAAAAAAAAACCCACAGATAATATAACAATCAATGACCTTTCGTATTCAAATGTTAACATACCATTAGCAAAACTGAGAAAATGTAAAAGTGGCAGCGGAAAGGTGGTTTCTGTGGGAAAACAAAGAATACCAAGGATTGACAGAAAGTCGAACGAAACAGCGTTAAAGAAACAGATAAAAATCGTTAATTGATTGAAGAAGTTAAACACAGTCTAGTTTTTTGGATCAGGTTATGAGGAGACATAAACTTGGACACTTGGTGATATCTGGCAAACTTGATGGGGAAAGAGCATGGGGAAAAAAAAACAAAGAGATAAATTCAACGATGGCCTGGCCATATACCATACTCAAGTCAAGAACAGGCATGATCTGAGACCCCAATGAACGTGTGAACAAAGATCGGTATTGCATATGATGATGATATTGATAAGACAAATATCTATACTTAACAAAGACAACCAGCTTCACCGAAATAGGGCTCCGTGAAAGCGACCCGCACCAAATCTGCAACCACTGACACTTTTGTCATGATCAGTTGAGCGGGAAACGTGATTTAACGTCCCCAACCGGTGTCTTAATTTTACCAATTATACGCAAACAGAAATAATCGTACTCTTTTACTGCAAGATAAAGATGGTATGCCAATTGTGGACTATAAAATAGGATTTGAAGACAGTTTATACTGGTACAAAATGGATCATTTCACCGAGACGTCTGTAAACAGACGCATATAGAAACTGTAAACTAGGATTGTAAGACGGGAGCAATGCACTGTACTTAATGGACTATATCACAGAGAGAGAGAGAGACAAATGGACAAACACGAACCGTTAAATAGGGCTGGAACACAGGAAATATTCACAAGAGGACTAAGTGCACGAGGAAGGTGGTATTAAAAATGTAAAAATTTATGAAGAGTAAAAAAAAAAAAAAAACCAATCGATATACACGAACTTTGAACAATATCTAAACAGTAAAAAAAAAAAAAAAAAACCCCGAGCCATAAACAGAGAGAGCACTGATGGGAGGCGTGGTTCCTGGGAGAAAAGGTGAAGGTCATCTATGACGAAGAAGGACGCAGGGTAATATTACAGACTCCTCGAGCTTCAGGGTGCATGAGAAGACACGAGACCTTTTCGGCCGATCCCGATGAGAGCGAAGTTGTGCAGAGACAGTATCTGCTGCAAGATGATGATACATGAACTTTGAAAACACACAGCAATTGTACTATGTCTAAATAAAAGGAGGTCAGCGTGGATGAATGAATAATAGCGCTCGTTCTTAAACATCCGGTGTGCTGATGCCGAGGTAGGGGCTTCAACCCCTACACGGGTCAGTTGGACTAAAATGTTGACTTTTCGTCCTTGACTTGGGGAGGTAATTTACAAGTACCTCTGAAGTCGGAGTGGGTTCGCCAGATGACGAGGGACACTGGTAATAGGGAAAGCTAATCCACAAGCGAAATGTCCAGTCCAGTGCTACTAGAAGTTGTGTGTATGGACTACACTTGGGTTCAAAGCCAGCGAGGGCAAACAATATAAAACAAGGCAGGAAACAACTCAGGAAAGCAACAAATGAAGAGTCACTAGCACAAAGAAATTATATGATCGTGTCATTTTACACGAATCAGAGAAGACCGCTTAAGGAAACTAACACAAGCAGAGAAAGAGTTAAATTGTCAGAGAAAATTACAAATTAAATCACACGAAAAAAAAAAAAGAAAGAAAGAAAGAAAGAAAAGGGGGTGGGGGAGTTGTGACTGAGAGATTATGGTGTCCCCATCAGACTTAAAAGGTGCGGGATTCGTTCCCAGAATAGGGCTGAGAATTTTCCCGAGAACCATCAGTATCTGATGAAGCCCCCCCCCCCCCCCCCCCAACCTCTTGAGTAGTGAGATCGGATACCTAGCCTTGGATAAGGGCGAAAAACAGGAGGTTCCGACTGCAAGTTTTAAACGTCAACAATCACACGACGGCTGGATATTGCAAAGAGTAGGCAGTACTATCGCTGTCCTGGTAAAATTATGAGAGAAAGAAAACCTACCCACGGCGAAGGATTTACGGACGCAGTTCGTGATGCCGCATACCGCATTAGAAACACAGCTGTGGGCGATTTGGCAGCAGACCGCCTTACGTAGGCTTTTAATGCAATGGTATGGGTGCCGGTCGCTCAGAAAGCAATGGCAAACTGCTGAACGTAAACTTGCCCAGGAATCACGAACAGCCAAACAAATATGCTGGGGTTGACTGCTGCGTCCCGTAAAGGATACGCAACTAACTAACCCACGGGTTGATATAGCTTGGATAGAAGCTGCCTAGTGGAGGAAAACCGTACTGAGATGCATGCTGAAGTTGGAAACATTAACCTTTGAGGCGTTTAACTGGGTGTGACACACAATACCTCAAAAGAGGAACTTAGAATAAGAAATGAGACGATGATATGGAAGAACTATATTGTAGAAGCGTAGACTGTGTAACTCAGGTAGATTACTAATTGAAGTATCAATGGTGGAAAAACAAAGACTTCATTGGGTTGGCAAAAGAAAATTATTTCGAAGCGTAGTGACATGGAGGGGCCGGGGGTGCAGGGAGAACGAACGAACGAACGAACGAACAAACAAACTTTATTTTAAAAGGGTAACAAATTGGGCACGCAGGCCCGTCTTACATTCGGCCCTTTAAATAATCTCATTAAAACAAAACCTGCTAATTCAAACACAGGCTGGTTGGTATAAACAGATTTAATGAGCGCAACCATTAAAACAAAACCTGGAGTGGAAAGATTGAATGAACGCAATCAGTAAGACACAGACTGGAGTAGAAAGATTGCATGAATGCAACTATTAAGACAGACTGGTGTGTACTGAATGAATGCTACGATACCAAAGGCGTAAACAAGATTTAATGATTGCAACCATTAACACACACAATGGCGTTAACAGATTTAATGAACGCTACCATTCAGATACACAATGATGTAGAAATAGTTACTGACTGCAACCATTAAGACACACAATGGCATAGAAAGATTTAATGAACGCAACCATTACGGCTGGGATGGCACAAACGAACTTAAACTGAGCCAATAATTCAGGAAAAAGCATGCACAACGATCGATAAGCTGGGCTATCTTAACTGGGAAAAACAAACAGCTGTCTTAAAGTAAGATGGCTGGCATGTCGGTATCGCTATCAAAATTACGTTCTTGTTTTAAAATAACAGACAACAGAATAACAAGAATCTAAATTCAGCGGTCTACATCTCTATTCCAGAAACAGAACACGTTTAAAGTTTACAGCTCTATTCCAGAAACATAACAAGTTAACGGTTTACATCTCCATTTCAGAAACAGAACACATTTAAGGTTTACATCGCTATTCCTGAAACAGACCACATTTAAGGTAAAGTCGACTTTATTAAAGGAGATTATTTTTGATTAAATATCCACCATGACAGTTCGCCAAAGTTGAGAAATTATAACATGAAAACCGAGCCAGTGACGGGTTTTATGACTAGTACGCCATGTGACATAACAGCATTCTAGTTTCCTGGCTAAAATAACCGCTCGCTTTCCATACACTCAAATGCCTCACATTTCTACACCCACACTGTTGCTTAATGTTGAAACAGCAGGGCATCAATTCTGCCTTGTCTTTTGCTGAGGGAAAAACGGATATCAAAATACACAAACAGACAAGAAGTCATACAACACAAGCAACCGATAGTATCTCCGTGGGAGAAATCAATTACCGCCGCCCGCGCTGGACAAAAATAACAGGGCGGTCTTGTACAATGAGATAAACAAACAAATAACTTCATAATAGCCAGAGAGCAAACACAGAATCAACAAGGAACTATTTGATAATAACAGATATAAATACCTCGCTAATGTGCTAAAATGTATGCAGACTTCGACGTGTCCGTTGGTTGGGTCAGAATTGAGAGTGCAGGGTAAAAATAGACGGTTAAAAATAGGACTGAAGAGATACATCCGTAATGTGTTTTTACTAATAAATACACATGTATTGTTTGGCGTGCATACAAGCAGAGACCAGAGGTAAAAAAAAGTTAGTTGCATATCCTTTACAGGACGTTGCAGTCAACACCAGCATTTTTTGCTTTTCTGATCTCTTGGTAAGTTCACGTTCAGTAGTTTGCCATTGCTTTCTGAACGACAGGCACTCATACCATTTCGTAAAAACAACAACGCAACGCGATCTGCTGCCAAATCGCTCGCAGCTGTGTTACGAACGCGGGTATACGGGATCACTAAACGCGTGCGTAACCTCTTCGCCACGGAGAGGTCAGAAACTAGAGACAACATACAAATTGAAAGCTATAGTTACCGACGGGTAGGGGCGTCTAGTTGGTCATATGTTAAAGTACACTTGTTCCTGCAGCCAGGCGTTGTCGTAATTTGCAGGTGACAGGTTCGAATCCCTGCCGGTAACTAGAGCTTTCAATTTGCATGCTGCGCGAAACAGTATATGTGTGATCATTTATGAACTGTCTTAGATGCCTTAAAGGATTTCCCCAATTATTATTATTTTTTTTTTAATTAATGGCGTGTGTGCTATCCCTGACAGAAGTTAGTGGTTACCGAAATGACGAACTGCGTGATGCGATGTCAAGATTTATTCTTGAACAGTTGAGTTGAGTTAACTGTTTCTTTAACTCTGAACCGACATCACAGCACTCAGGACATTCCCATACGTGCTCCGTCCCCTCGTTCAACAGCCAGCGAAGAGTCGTACTACTAATCGTTCCCATCGCTATCTGATTAATTAAAAGTTCTCCTGGTGTTCCCTCTCAGTTTTGAGTTTCTTCCAGAACCACTCCCGATCCCCCGCAATCTCATTCTTTCCACATATGGGTTCTCAGTCTGTTCCCCCGCCTTCTCCAAATGGTCCCACAAGCGCGCGACAACCTCCCCCTTGTCCATAGGCAATCTACAACCAAGTGGTGCTTTCCCTGCTAGCCTATCAGCCTGTTCATTCCCCCGCACCCCCGCATGGCCAGGGTAAAATATCCATACAATTCTCACAATCTGTGTCCTCTGAAGACGAGAGCCATTCCACACGAAACATTCCTTTCTCCACCTTACTAAGCATATTCTTTGAATCCGTAATGTATACAACAGTAGTCTCCTCTAGCCAGCGGAGTGCCGCTGTTACTGCCTCCACCTCCATTCTCATGCTGGAGGTTGTAGTCTCATATGCCAGACTCTCCATGAAGACATAATAAACATTATACAATTTACTGCCTGCCTTATTTTGCTGTACATCGTCAGGTGAGCTAGATTATGACAGGACTGACGCGGTGAGGATCTCCGGGATCGAGTGCAGCAAAACCAAGGAACCCATTTGGAGAACCTGATAAACGGGGTTAAAGGGCAAGAGCATCGACTTCATTGCACCATGTTTTACCCCATATGGCTCGGACTCTTCCCGCAGGGCTCCCTGCCGAAAGCGTCGCACAAAGCATCACCTTCGTGGCTCCAGCAACGACTCCTGGAAGTCTCCGAGAAAACTGCACTCGTGAACCGAATGACAAAGGTAGGAATCGAACCCACAGCCTTCAAAGTGCGAGGCAAATGGCGTGATCACTTCGTCACGAAGACATCATGGAGATGCTGATTCAGCAGCAGGGGTGGGGGGGGGGGGGTGAGCAGAGGCTCTCGGCGACACTCAAACCGTAGAGGAAATCGCAGACGTATGTTCAGCCAGGCTGCCACTGGTACCATCAGCGTGGGAACTAATCGTTGGCTACTGAGCACATGAGGGAATGTCCTGAGTGCAATGATGATGATTCTAGATTTCGCATTTCAATCCCCACAATCTTAAATACATTGACTTGTTTCAGGTTGGTTCCACTCACTTTGATGGTGTTGTCATAATCTCCCCGCCAGTTCTGCCGCGTCGTCTTCGACGGAGCCTGGCAAGTACGGCCCAACTGTGAACGACACTAACCACGCTGTGCCAGCGATGGTCAGTTAGTGCAGGCGTGGGACATGAAGTCCACGCTATGACACAATCTCGCTAAGCGGAAACTCACGGCGAGTTAGCTACAGACGGCTGGGGACTGTGGCACTGGACGGACGGTTTGAATGGAGCTTGTGCGAATTGTGTGTTTGAACGCGAATAGATAGAAAGCCTTTGTGAGTATTAGGAGACTGTACGCCTGGGTTGTAGGATTGTAAGTTGTATTGCATTTGTAGATCTATTGATTATATTATGACTTTGCGATTGTAAATGCGCGATGCATGTAATGGTTGTGATGAGTGAGCAGCGTGAATAAAGTGTTTGAATTGTAGTTGTAGCGTGTCACGTCAAGTCATTCTGTGACCGTGTTTTGTATCGCACTTGTCAAGAAACAGGAGCCTGAGTAATTGCTGAATGCAAGATTCTGACAGGTGTATTTGGGTATACATGTTTCTTTGTAATAATCTTACTCCTGTTTTTCATAAGAAAACCAGTCAAATATGCATGGAGGAATACCAAGTCTGGATGTCAACAATCAAATAACCTCTTCTGCTAAGCATACATTTACACTCCTTTTTTTAGGCATTCACAGAGTTAAGACAAAGGTCATGATCGTGTATCATCCTGATAAGTGGGGTCTGTCATCTCACGCGATCACCAGAGTCTTTAATCATGTCTCTTTTCTTATCCCTGATACGTCATTTGGCCAAGCGCCATCTAGGTATTAATCTGTATCATCATTTTGCTCAATCAAGTTCTGACAGCCTGTCACTATTATTGACACTATCACTGTCAACATTATTTCACCTCATGACAAGCAACAAACAATACCAAAAAACATAAAGACGTGATGGTCTAATTACTCTAATAAATGTGCAAATTTCATCTGCTTCTGAAAGGTCTGTCTTAATTCCTTTAATGTCTGTCTGGTATTTACTGTACAGAGAGATAATTAAAAGAACAAGCAACACCCCCCCCCCCCCCCCAACACACAAAGGAGAGATGGAGAGAGAGAGAGAGAGAGAGAAAGAGAGAGAGAGAGATTAAAGATGGATACATAATATAGAGGCTGCCTGGCTAGCAGTAACATGGAAATAGAGTAACTCAGAAAAAATAAGGAAGCAGACTGGTTTAGAGGTAATATGGAGGTAGAGTGATTTAAAGGTTATATGGAGGTAGAGTGATTTAGAGGTAATATGGAGGTAGAGGAGTGGCTGGCCGAGTGGCTAGAACACTGGATTCTTCTTTTGGAGACCGGGGTTCAAATCCTCAGTAAGGTGTGGGATTTTTTTCTGTAGGGGCAAAAAGAAAAACTTACCTGCACAGTTCGTGGCGACTGCACAAGCCAGGTGGCCTTAATTCCTCATTCTCAAAGACCCTCCCTGCCATACACCGCAAGGTGCTATACTGGCAGTAAATGACAGTTCATGGAGGTAGAGTTATTTAGAGGTAATATGGAGGTAGTGTGATTTAGAGATTATATGGAGATGAGTGATTTAGAGGTAATAAAGAGGTAGAGTGATTAAGGTGTAATATAGAGGTAGAGTTGCTTAGAGGTAATATGTATGTAGAGTGGCCTAGAGGTAATATGTAGGTAGAGTGGCCTAGAGGTAATATGAAGGTAGGGTGGCCTAGAGGTAATATGTAGGTAGAGTGGCCTAGAGGTAATATGTAGGTAGAGTGGCCTAGAGGTAATATGTAGGTAGAGTGGCCTAGAGGTAATATGTAGGTAGAGTGGCCTAGAGGTAATATGTAGACAGAGTGGCCTAGAGGTAATATGTAGGTAGAGTGGCCTAGAGGTAATATGTAGGTAGGGTGGCCTAGAAGTAATATGTAGGTAGGGTGGCCTAGAGGTAATATGTAGGCAGGGTGGCCTAGAGGTAATATGTAGGTAGAGTGGCCTAGAGGTAATATGTAGGTAGAGTGGCCTAGAGGTAATATGTAGGTAGAGTGGCCTAGAGGTAATATGTAGGCAGAGTGGCCTAGAGGAAATATGTATGTAGAGTGGCCTAGAGGTAATATGGAGGTAGAGTGTTTTAGGGGTTGGGTATATAGCTGAAATTCAAAGTCACTGGTTTAATATATACAAACTTACCTGTTAAGAAATGCTGTGAATTTGGACCGTATGCATTAAGGGCATCCTGAAGATGCTGTAACCTGTCTTGCAACATTTTGTGTAAGGAGTTCCACCTGGTGACATGTGACAACAATTATATGCAACATTTTGTGGAAGGAATTTCACTGGGTGAAAAGTGACAACAATTAGGTGCAACATTTTATGTAAGGAATTCCAATGGGTGAAAAATTACAATAATTAGAAACACATCTTCAACTTCAGGGATGATGACTTACAAACATTGGTGATGTTATATTATGGTTTCTGAGTCTGGGACTGTCATTCCTGTGGATCGGCTGGGGAGTCGGTGTTCGTGTGAACGACAACCAACCCCCAACTCCCGATTAACTAGTGTGAAAGAGTGCACAAGTTCATCAGTTTCTATGACGCATAGAACCCATGTCATGTGGTTTTTGAAAGAACAATTCATGAGAGAACAAGATCAAAAGATGGCCGTACAATTGAGTGAGTGATGTATATGTTACAACTCTTGATTAAATAAGACCAGAGGTTGTTGTGTACAGTACAGCATGTGCTGAGGTACTGAATGCTGCAGGAGTTACAAGATCACACATAAAAACCAAAGGAAAAGACATACAATTTATGGGGCTTATCAGCATTTCTGAAGAGAGAAGATCAGAAATGATGAAATCTGGACTAAAGTGGGGGTAATAGCAGTGTTAGATTTAATTAGAAAACAGCAAGTGAAATGGTTTAGTCACATATCTTGGCTAATAACTGACAGTATACCACAACAAGCAATGATGTACAGACCAAGTGGAACCAGAAGAAAAGGTCAACCATGTAAACGATGGACAGAGGGAATCACAAACTCCATGGGAATCTCGATATATATGAAGCTTGTAAATGGGCCCTCTCCCGCTGCTTATGTTTCGCCTTGATACCCCAAGGTACAAGATGAGATCAGCAGAAGATGTGCAGTATGAGCTGCTGTATATGTTTTATGTAAATTATCACTTATGGTTCCATGGCGTTCTGTTCATTAATAATGTGAAACAAATGTTAACAGCTTTGATGTGTTATCTGTGTGACTCATCATCAGTAATGTTTGTGTGACCCACAGTAAGTAAGCTTGAGTTGTAATTATTTGTGCTTCTTAGTTTCTAGATTTTAAGAACGGACATAAAAGCACTCTAGGCAAATCTATAGATGTTATATCCCCATCAGCAAGGCATCTCCCTTGTAAAGTGTGGATGTTAATCATCTTTTATTTTAACATCTGGCGCCATGAAAGGCAGACAGGTTTTCATAATGGAACATTACCCTTGACACCACAATACACTGGCCTTCCCAAGATTCACTACTGAATTCACTACTCAGCCATCTTCTGCAAAGTCCAATATGTATCTCTGATCATGTTTTACCTGCTAGAACCAATCCAAGAACAATAAAGCACCAACTGCTTATGTCAAGGTTCCTCTAGGTACAACTGGCAGTATTCTAGTCAAGTATTGCTGTATATATGCTGAATGAATGATATCAGAGATAAAAGTAGGCCAGGATATATATGCAGTGGTTCCTATGTTCACTTTCTCAAAGGGAACACCACTGCTCTCTCAATCAATACACCTATGATCCAGGTTACTGTTAATGTAATAGTCCATCAAGCAATGACTATGTGTGAAACACAAAATGCTAGGTATCTTGGAGATCTATGCCATCTCCGTGGTGAAGGGGTTATGGACGCAGTTTATAACCCTGGATACCGCATTCAAAACACAGCTGCAGGTGATTTGGCAGCAGACCGCCTTGCATTGGTTTCTATGAAAATGATATGAGTGCCGGTCGATCAGAAAGCAATGGCAGACTACTGAATGTAAACTTGTCAAGAGATCATAAAAAGCTATATCCTGTAAAGGATATGCAACTAACTTTTTTTTTGGGGGGTGGGGAGTTGGGGGGGGGGGGGGGGAATCTATGGCCATGGTGACCATTTCTTATTTGTTTGTATGTGGTGATGATAAACAGTATTGGTAATGTATTGTGCGACAACAAAATACTTGTGTAATTTTTAGCTTTAGGTGTGTGTCTGGTACATAGTGGCGTGAAACATTTGAAAGCTGATTGCATGTTCAGAAAATGGCGGCAGCCGGTTGCTGAACTAACTAGTTTTGCACTAAGCAGTAATGTGTGTTAAGCTGCTGTATTTCTAATGACTGCCACTTTCATCGAAGATGAACTGTAATTTTTGTGGCGGACTGTTGTGTTGGCATTCTGGCAACGGCCTTTTGTATGTTGTTGCCTGTGCGTGACCTTTGGTTGTCGGGACTGCTGTCCGTTTCCACTCTTCACATGGGGCAGTGAGGGTTTTTTTGTGGGATATTCTCTGGCACATAAACAGAGCATTATGGGGTGACCCTTTGCTGTGAAGTTGGAACAGCGACTAACTAACTAACTAAGCTGATTGAATATTTAAAACATGCTATTAATTTTTATGAATTTGGGAACATCATATTATTTGAGTTATTAACTGATAAAAACTTACAATTATAACATTCTTTTGTTAGTTGAACTAAGTTGACAACAGCAGCCAGAAGAAAGCTCATATTTTATTATAAGAACGAGGTACATATACAAATTCAAATGGTTCAGCTCTAAAAAAATATTTATTATAAGTATGTAACAAATCTTTGTCTTCGCCTAATGGCGATAGTCTTCATGTTACCCACAGCCTCTTGCCTAGGATGCTGTTAGTTATTTCTGATACTCATGTTTCTCCAAGCCACGATGTCAGGCTGTCTATTGTTTACTTTCTAGATCTATCCCAATCTCTTTTCCCCTTCCAATTTTCTGTATTCATGACATTTACTAGTTTACCTCTTCTCAAGATATATTCAAATAATTTGAATTATTTACTTTTTAAATTTTCTTTCAAGTTGTTTTAATTACTGTCATTATCTTTGTACAGTTTTCTCAACATGTTTCTACAGAACCACATCTTTGCAATATATTTGTAATGTATCTGTTGATTTTCAAATGATTTCAATGATTCACCACGATACTTTAGAATTGGCTTTATGTAACTCTTTAAGGTGTAACATATATGAATCTAAAATTATTACAGTAGAAATATAAAAAGTATACTTTCCATTCAGTTAGATGAAGTCTGTACATTTTCAGTTATCTCGCCAAGGGAGATAATTTACACCACAAAAAAGATTAAAATGGGCAAAAGTAATTATTATTTCTAGCTGGTACGTTAATGTAATTGATACAGAGCTATACTGATAATGTCACGAACACAGTCAGATGATGATTTGATGCCTGCGCCCTACAGTAACATGAATATAAGAATCCACATAACGCTGATGGCGCAATATTGATATTTGAAAACGCAAGAGATTTGCAACTGGACGTAGTAGTTGTAGAGAACAAATTAGAAAGAGCATGGGGCAGCAGAGATGTGATTTCTGGGGCCAATGTTGTGAAAACCTTGGGCTGCCAGAGAAACTAACAATGGGTGCCTGGAAGGCCAGAGGAGGAGAGTCAGGAGGAGACTAAAAGAGAAGATGTTACACGGTCGACATCATGGCACGCAGGAACACTGGTATCAGAAATAACTGGCAGTACATTAGACAGAAACCTGTAGACAGACATGATCACAAGTGCTGCACAGCATGGACTATTAAAAAATTTTTTCTCTTACCTTTGTGTGAAGTCCTCTAGCCTATGTACATTATGATGAGAGAGGATGACATCAGCCTCCTGCAGTCTGTTGGCCTGATCTGTAACCTCATCGACCTCTCCCTGCAGTGGGTATCTAAGTTGGAAGCTCTGCAAACAACACAAGAGAATACATTCAACCATGATGAGACTGCAAGAAGAGGAAGAAGCATTAGAATGTACAACATAAACAAAGAGCAAACTGACTTCAGTCATCTGAGTGATATAGGTACTGACTGTGTAAGTCAGGTCTCAGTCAGATATGACGGAGCTACTGTATGACAGTAGACAATATTATAAGCTTTCTGTTAGTGTCGAATGTTGGACAGCGCTCACCAAACTCAAAGTCGTACATTGTGCCAAAGGCTTCGGTGGAGGAGTGCAATCGGGAGGGTACAAGCCTTATCATGGTGCGAGGATATGCAACCTAAAGACTAAATGTCATGGCAGGGCAGACCAGGCCCTAAGCACTGGTCGGTGACTAGTCTAGAATCGAAGCTCCTACAGGCAGCCAGTTAGAGCATTGCTTTGTTGATCCGACAGCTTCTGCAGCTTATCTTGTACTAGAAGTATTGGTGGTATCTTTCCTCTGGAGTTGTCTATGCAGTCCAAGAGAGGAATCTTGCTGCATGGGCGACACATGGTTTCTACAATTCAGCCCAGGCTTTGTGCTATGAAGGGGTTATAATGCTCTTTGTTTGAAGCACAAAGTAACAAACTATCATCTGTCAAGATGGGAAGGTGCCAGTAAGTGAGGTACTGACTGGAACACATAGTAAACTGGCAGAAGTAGATATTCTTACAATAAACAAATTTGAAATTCGTGGTGGATTCAAATCTATCACATGCAAATGGTACTTTCACCTCATTGAAGCAAGTCAGCTAAACACCAAGATCAAGGTTTATAACTATATGCATTTAGGAATCACCATATGAAAATAAGAAAAACATCTGACGGGTTCAGAAGCAATGACATGGACTATGTTGGCTGTGCTTCTATGACATTCCTAACCTTTTATTCAAGCACATGTGTATAGATGCGGCATGACTCAATACAGAACTGAAATGCAATGAAATATAAGAAAGATTTAAAAAAAACAACTTCTATTAAAAAAGATAATTTCAACTCAAATAATAATTTTTAAAAATTATTAAATTAACTGCCTAAATAAATAGTATGATATATAGCAAGGTAATGTGTCACATCTGACTGTACTTCTTACGTTTTATATGTGGAGTGTATATTTGGCCTCTGTGAAAACTGTACATTTGTGATTTTGTTCTTATTGGTCTCTCTCTCCCCTTCACACACACCTACACAAATTTGCAGCTGCTGTGACATTTTCGGACAGAGAGTTAATCTAGGAATGACACTAAGCTGCTAAGAGCAGATAACTCTGAAGAAATGTGATAAGCAACATCAAGAATAATCCAGATTAATCTGAAAGGGAAATAAATAATTAATCTGAAAGGGAAATAAATAAATGGTTGAGAGCGAGAACGACTAAGAACTGTGGATTGTTACTTTGATTTTGGCTTAACTCTATAGTATCATCAGGAATACAATCCTTACCTTCGTTCTGTCAATTTCTGCTTGTAGCTCTCCTATGATAATATCCGCAACATTTGGCCAATCCTTAATCTCCCGCTCTGCTGCCACCAGACGATCATGGAGACAGTCCATTGAGTCATGAAACAACATCATGCGCTGAAATATATAAATATTCTACACCTATATTGTCACAGATCACATCAAACATTAACATTAAGCAATGATTTCCGCAATTGAAATAAAAGGACACATGCATGGGAGTGCAATAATACCCGGAAGTCTGGTTCAATCTGGCGTGAGGTACCTCCTAGATCTTGGTTATGTATAAAATAAAATATGACCATAAAAGATCTCTACATACATGGGAAACCATAGGTAAGGCAGTCCCATGGGTAAGGCAGTCCCATGGGTAAGGCAGTCCCATGGGTAAGGCAGTCCCATGGGTAAGGCAGTCCCATGGGTAAGGCAGTCCCATGGGTAAGGCAGTCCCATGGGTAAGGCAGTCCCATGGGTAAGGCAGTCCCATGGGTAAGGCAGTCCCATGGGTAAGGCAGTCCCATGGGTAAGGCAGTCCCATGGGTAAGGCAGTCCCATGGGTAAGGCAGTCCCATAGGTAAGGCAGTCCCATGGGTAAGGCAGTCCCATGGGTAAGGCAATCCCATGAGTAAGGTAGTCCTATGGGAAAGGTAGTTGCATGGGTGATGTAGTCTTATGGGTAAAATAGTCTCATAGATGAGGTAGCCTCATGGGTAAGTCAACCAATAGGTGGGGTAGCCTCGCAGGTGAGGTAGTCACATGGGTAAGACAACTCATGGGTGAGGTAGTCTCATGGATGATGTAGCCTCACAGGTAAGGCAGTCCTATGGCATAAACTGTTGTTGAGATGTTCTAGGCGACGGCATAATGAAAAAGTGTGGTCAGCTCCACACACAGAACAAAAGTTAGAAATCTATTAACGAATTAACTAACCACACAGTAAAATAAATCACTCTTACATTAAAAGAAACACCAAGTAAGAAGACAACTTAAATCTTTCCATACATGTTTGACAGCAGTTTTAGCACAAGTGGCAACTTCTTCCAGTATTCAAATAGTAAGTTTAAATAAAAGTAAAGGACCCCTGTATATGCTCTGAGGCATATTGAGTACATGTGTTAAGCCCATGGATTTACAGATTAATTGGCACTGGATTGGTGATTGTGTCAACAACCTGCATGCAACATTTTCTTCCCATGATATTTCCCATAATTTAAGGCTGGGTCAACCTGGCAGCTGGGGTCAACTTAAACATTCTGCCTCGATGGAGATTTGAACACATGACCACTGGGCTGGTAAGCAAACGTGACTATTCAAATAGTTGCAATATATTTTACACACCTGATCTAATTTCACTTAAAGGCTATGAGGCCAGTAACAAAGGCCAATATTTCCTAGTGTTTATGTGGAGATAGCTTCTGCTAAACATTTTGTCCTGGTTATACATTTTACATATCCCCTTTATTACCACTTATAAATAATTTCAATAGAATTAAAAACAATGTTTTTTAACGTTTGCTGACTTTTAACTCAAGCGTAGTCCATATACATGCTACTACTTCTAGTGCACTGGATTGAATTTTGCCTGTGCATTAGCTTTCCCTATTACTAGTGTCCCTCATCGTCAGGCGAACCCACTCTGACTTCAGACTTACTTGTAATTTACGCCCCCAGGTCAAGGATGAGAAATCAAGATTTTAGTTCAACTAACCCGTGCAGGGGTTGAACCCCCTACTTCGCCACCATCACACTGGATGTTTAAGAACAAGAACTCTTATTCATTCAACCATGCTGACCTCCCTTTTATTTAAGATATGGTACAAATCTTTGTTTAGATAAGGTAAATTTTTTTAGATATGGTACAATTGCTGTGTATCAATCTATCAATTTATGCAGTTCTAGTTCAGAACTTTCCAAAATATCAAACATCATGATATATCTCACCTCAACAACCTCATCCAATTTAATCTGCCATTTCACACAGTTCTGGTTCAACTCAGCCCACTTTTGGTTCAGCAGTATAACTTGACTGCGAATCTTGCGTATCAAAAGTCTGGCATCTTTATCTGATGTGCCATCTGGATAGTTGTCATCTGTTATAAAATAGTCAATAAATTCTGTCAAAAGGACTTGAAATACGAAACAACAAAATCATAAATAAGTTAGAAAAACTCCTATGTATTACGTATAACTAATTGCAACGTATGAGTTCACTGTAACCTCACGGGAAGCAGAATGCTAAGAGAATTACTAAAGCTGGAGCTGGAAAAAAAACAAAAGTTAGTTGCATAGCCTTTACAGGATGTCACAGTGAACCGTATAATTTTTTGGTTGGTTGTGATTTCTGGACAAGTTTACATTCAGTAGTTTGCCATTGCTCTCTGAACAACTGGCACTCATACCATTTAATGAAAATCAATGCAAGGTGATCTGCTGCCAAATCACCTGTAGCTGTGTTTCGAATGTGGTATGCAAGATTACAAACTGCATCTTAACACCTTCGCCATGGAGCTGGCAAAGGGTAGCATCTTACTTTATGAGAACAGTCAGAAACGACATGAGAGAAGACTGGCTGAACAGATGGACAAAGGAAACATCTGAATAAACACTTTTAATGAAATGTCCTAAGCAAAAGCCAATAACAGCCTAGCTTGACCCAATAGCCATCAAAAGCGTATCAATCCCTGTCATGCTCCTGTGCAGACATTGCTGTGATTCTTATGAAACAGCCAACTCCCTTCTCATTAGGTGACTTTAACTATGAAATGCCAGGGAAATACTACAACAGCATTCTCCATAACTCTGTCCATGGGTCACTGGAACAGCTTGTGAGGAGAAGCACCTTCTTAAAGATGACACAGAGCTGCCAAGAGACACCTGTGCAGCTTTTGGATCAACAAACAACTATGTATGGCTGTGAACATTTGACAATTAGTAAACTAAACAGACAATCCGTTGAAGTCTTATGTTGAATTATGACAGAATGATGTTAAAATAACAGCATCAAGATGAGTAAGGTAACTATTTATGTCCCAAGTGAAGAGAGTACTGAATTGTTATATGAAACCTGAATTGTTATATGAAACCCGAATTGTTATATGAAACCCAAATTGTTAGATAAAACCTGAATTGTTAAATGAAACCTGAATTGAGGAGAAACCTGATACCAATGCCAGTTGGTAAGGCGCTTGATGATGATGATGATGATGAGAAACATATTCAGAGTTATCACCAAATACCACAGTAACTTCAGATTGCCAAATAAATGGAGAACATTCAGTTTTTTCAGAATACAATGGTTCTAGAATGTGGCTGGAGATTACAGACATGTATATCTCCAAACATCCTCTCAGTAAAGTAACAAATGATCAGGTTGAAAACTGCACAGATGGCCCTCACTTGTTTCCTACATCAATATTTTAAAATATGTAAAACAATTCCATAAGAAAACACATTATGAAGTGTTAAAAAGAACCAATTCTGTCATTCACATGTGATTCTTGAACATTTTGTGAGGGTTAAAGGCAAGAAGATGTATTTAACTGCACTGGGATTCACCTTTATGACTCGGCACATCTCTGCACAACAGCTAACTGCCCACTGACAGCGTCGCACAGAGCATGAACTCAGCGACTCTAGTAACAACCCGCAGGGGTCTCAGAAAAAATTGCACTTGATGAACCAAATGACAGAGTCTAAAAATGAACTCACAGATGGATGAACCCTGTCAAACCAAAGAACATGCGAACAATCAAGAAAACGCACTGAAACCGTTTTAGGACTTTTTAAGACTTTTTTTTTAAACGCACTGAAACTACACCAATGTACTTTAAGATAAAGAATGTTGAGGGTTGTCTTCTGATGTCTGTAATGAGTTTTCTTTGTATCTTGCTTCTATAATATTTTTCTTTACTCATTTGATTAGTCCATGGTATTTTTAACATTCATTTGTCAAGTCATGACAGATGGAAAAAAAAAAGAATAACGTGTGATAGTTGGTATGATTAAAGAAAATGGAGAAGCAGTAATAAGACAGTCGTGCAGTGGGGTGTAGCCCGATTTCAACACACACATCAATGAAAAGATTAGTGATCAAGGTTGTGGAGAAACAATCATCCATTCATGTTGACTAAATGTCTGAAGAACAAGAAACATTTTAACTCTGATATACCTCTAACTGGATGGTGAGAAAGCAGAGCAAAGTGAGTGATGAGAAAACAAGACTAAAGATGAAATACAGATTTCAGGTGTCTTGACAGTACCCACATATCTTCTGTTATGAATGTCTGAGATTCCAGCTTGGCAGGAGTAGTGTTTGGCTCTTGTTAGCGATGAAAACACCTAACAAGGAAAGAGCCCTAGATGTACAGTAGACACCAGATCTGGTACCATATTCCAGTATTTCCCCATTACAAAATATAGATTGGAAGGGAAAACAAGCACTGGAAAAAATCAATACACCGGCTTTATAGATTCATACAGCAAGCACAACTCAAAACCACATATCAGTTATCGGAGTCTAGGAGATACATGTAACCTTGTAATCCTGACGGATTCCTGAAAGATAATTGACAAAATCAATGTCTAATGACACATAATAATAGTTGTGCTAACTGGCAAAGCTACTCAGATTGCACTGCGACTATGATGATTTTTGTGTGGGTTATATGACAATTGAACATCGTTTGTCTAGACCAGTGGTTCTCAATCTTTTTTGGCCCATGCACTCCTTCACCATATGTTCAGAACGTCATTTCCCCCCTTTCGTATTTTCTCCCTATGAATTTTCTCCCCTCCTTCTACACAGTATACGTAAAAATGGAAGCTAAATTTAATAACACATACTAGAACTAGTCTAGATGTCAACATAAAACGTGATTTGTGGGTCTACTTACGTTATAAAATGAAGTTCAGAAGGGGGAGAAGTACAGAACCGTAAAGTATGGGTATGGAGAGAAAAGCAACATCAAGTAATCAGTTCTTGTATTAACGCGATCTTAAAATAATCTTAATTGTGTGTGTGTGTGCATGCATGCAAAAGAGAGAGAGAGAGAGAGAGAGAGAGAGAGAGAGAGAGAGAGAGAGAGAGGAGAGAGAGAGAGAGAGAGAGAGAGAGAGAGAGAGAGAGAGAGAGAGAGAGAGAGAGAGAGAGAGAGAGAGAGAGAGAGAGAGATGTGGACATATGGACATGCTTTGTGAAAGCAAGATTAGGAGGAAAAAGAGGATGAGGACAAGAAGAAGAATTTTCCAGAATTGCTTCTATTTACCATTGTCTCAGTCCTCTTGTATTTTCACTGATGCAGTGCCTAAGGATAATATATCACCACATGTGATCTCCCATTTGGCGAGAAGGAGGATATATCGCCATACTAGGGTCATTTTTTTTGGTGTGGTTTCGTGGCCTCTTCCCCAATTTCAATGCTCGATGAATGGAAATTTACATTACAATACTTGTTCATTTGATTGTGTGAACCCGGGAAGGTTAACCCAGCCAAAGAATACCCGCAGAAGTCGGATGTGTCGACTAAAAGGTGCAAGTATAGCAGCTTTGCTGTAAACAGGCACAACACAATTACATCTGAAAAAACACTCCGGATGAACGCAGAAGAAGTAGAAGAAGAAGAAGAAGTAGAAGAAGAAGAAGAAGTAGAAGAAGAAGAAGAAGAAGAAGAAGAAGAAGAAGAAGAAGAAGAAGAAGAAGAAGAAGAAGAAGAAGAAGAAGAAGAAGAAGAAGAAGAAGAAGAAGAAGAAGAAGAAGAAGTTTGTGTGCCATGTTTGGTCCAAACCTATTTATTGTTTGGCAATGAATCAGTCAATTTACACGCTAGCAGCTATTGTATCTTTATCATCATTTTGATCCTGTAATACTCATTCTTGCAATCATATTTCCATTGTTATTTGGTTTTCACAATTGTGTTCGCCTTATTAAAATATAATTCCTTTAGATGTTCTATAATTACCTTCTATAATGCATCTTAAAATTACACTGCTGTTGAATGACATAACAATAACTGTTAATAAAGAAATTAAACAGCGATAAACTGACCAGTGCTTTCCCCACTGCTATCGTAGCGAAGATCCTCCCCTTCCTCTCTCAGGTAGAACTTGCCTGCATCCAAACTCTGTTCTATCAAAGGTCTCTTCAGTTCCAGCTGCTGCTGCAGACGCTGTAGAAGGGGACATGTTGCGCAAGTCAGTAAATACAACAGGCATATACAGGATGTTTGTAAAGTCTCTACTCCTGTGTGTTGCCGGGGCCCATAAGGGAAGCAAAGAATAGCAACACTGTAGTCTACCACGCATGTCGTAAGAGGCGACTAAGGAGGCTTGATGGTTCAGTCGCCCTGCTACTGAGTGCGTGTGTGGCGCGACACTGTGAGCTGTGAGTTTCGTGTGAAATGCTTTTGAATCTGCCTGAGGTTTTTTGGAACGTGACTGCATGTTCGGAGTGACGGCAGGTGGCTATGTCCCAGAGTTGACTGGTTTTTGCCTTATGCAGAAATGCGTGGCTGCTGGGCTTCTGGTTGACTGCCACTGCCATCAGCGATGAACTGTATTTTCGTGGACTGTGTGGGTGAACATCTAGGAAACATTCAGATAGGAAAATGACTGCCGATTCCATCAGAGATGAACAGGGTGTTTCGTGGGGGACTGGTGTGTTGACATTCTGGTGGCGGCATTATGCACAGCATATCTGTGCGGGCTGTTGTTTGTCGAGACTCCTGTCTTTTTCACTTTTCACATTGGACAGTGGGGAGCATTTTGGGGACGACCCGTTGCTGTGAAGTTGGAACTGCGACTAACTAATTAACTAACTTGTAAAGTCTCACTACACTTTGTAAGTAAAACAGCTGTTTGTTGGAGAGTATGTTTTCAATTTGCAAGATGAAAACACTCTCCAACAAACAGCTTTTCTACATACAAAGTGTAGTGAGACTTTACAAACACCCTTTATTATATGTGGGAACCACGGTAGCATAATTGCAAAACATTCACCTGCTGGTCATCAGTTAAAATTCGCACCAAGGCTGGCTTGTAAAAATTGGCCTGAACTCCCAACCTTGCCTCGAATGGGAACCAGGAAATGTCTTGGAAAGTAAAGGTGTCCAGTGTGGTACTGACCACATCACCCAGCGAGTGTCCATTAAACAGTTAGTTGCATGCCTTTTACAGGACACAGCAATCAACCCCAGCATTTATT
The DNA here is from genome assembly GCA_963921405.1 of Cepaea hortensis. NCBI lineage: Eukaryota > Metazoa > Mollusca > Gastropoda > Stylommatophora > Helicidae > Cepaea > Cepaea hortensis. The sequence goes on from OY992886.1 coordinate 87,136,369, forward strand.
GGCTGTTTGTGATTGTCTAGGCAATTTTATGTTTTTAGTTTACCATGGCTTTTCCTGAACAGCTCATGCACAAAGTTAGTTGCACATCCTTTACAGGACGTCAAAGTAAACCGCAGAATTTTTTTCAGCTGTTTGTGATTTCTTAGTAAGTTTACATTATGTGATTTGCCATTTCTTTCTGAATGACGGGCATTCATACCATCGTATGAAAACCGATGCAAGGCAGTCTGCTCCCAAATCACATGCAGCTGACTTGGAACCTGGAATGTGGGGACTGTAAATCTGGGTCCACTACCCATAAGCCACAGAGTGCCTAGTGGTCCATAAAAACATGGATGTGGCACCATTTGACCCATGCATTCAGGCTTGTAAAAAGGTCCTTGACCTACTTTATTCTATGTGCCACAGACATGCCAGACCAGCTGATTGTTAGTGTGCACACAATTCAATAATAATACGTTTATCAGATGAATTAACACTTTGTTTGTGAATTTAGATTTTAAACAAAGTTTATCATGTCTGTCAGGCCGAGCTAGCCTAAAATGGGTACTAGGTAATGTCCAGGTAAGCAAGGGCTCCGGCATGATATTGATCAGATCAACCATTGAGTGCCGACTGCTGTATAAAAATATGTAGCCATACCATATGCGGCTCAAATTTTACACATGGGTTGTGTACTTTTTTTATGTTTCATTCATTCATTCAGTAGCATGTCCTTTGCAGAACCTTGCTCCCATAACAACCTTCCGGAAGACTTTTCGATCACAAGCAAGATGTCCCGCGTCTGATACACCCATTTGGAGATCATCCACCACATCCTGCACCCATCTTCTCTTTGGCCTTCCTCTTCCTCTCTTCCAGGCATATACCCCTCCATTATTTTCTCCCCAAACTTTCATGACGTTTCAAGTGACCAAAATATATCAATTTTCCTTGTTTTATCGTCTTTAACAGCCAACCTTCTTCAATATTCAGCTCTTGAAATATGGATGCATTTGTTCTTTTCTTTACCCAAGATATTCTTAGAACCCGTCTATAACATTTATATTCAAAGACATTTATGTGCTGTTCAGCTTGTTTGATAAGTGTCCAGGTCTCACAGGCATATGTTGCAATGGGAAAGATGCTTGCTCTTTTTACGTTTACAATTGTAATATAACATATTCATTCATTGGCACCTTGCCGTCATGACAGACGATAGTTTGTTATATCGTGTCAAAAAGGCATAATATTTACAACCCATGGCGGTAGTGAATGTGATGTGACTGATCAGACTGATAGGAATAGAAATACAAGATAATATAATTCCTGTATAACATAATATAATTCCTGTAGAGCAGAAAGAAAAATTATATGAACTATATGCTACAAACCAATTAACAAGTGTTACAGTATACAAAGTATAGGCTAAATTATTATTAATAAACAAACAACACAACCAAGCAAGGTAGCTCCCTATCCAAGAAAACACACTACCTGATTTTCCACTGCCTGCCTTTGAACGCTGGCCAAGTCTCCTCCTATAGGCTGTTGCTGTTGCAGCTCTAGTTGTCTCTCACCGACCCAGGTCAGGAGCGTCTGCATGGTTTTGATCAGTCTAGCCCACTGTTCTGTGTTGCTTTCTAGACGGCCTCTGGGATACAAAGAATATATTAAGAAAAACCACAAACATTACATGGAAAAACGATGGTAAAATCAGGGCAATTCAAGAAGAATATAGACAGTGTAAAAAATACATAAATTCTATTACTAAATACAAATAGGACATTTAAACACGTACAATGAGTACAGAAAAAAGCACATAAATGTCATGGTAGTATAGTGAGATATAAACAGAACTTACCAAAGCTCTATGAAAAAAAAAAACACAATAGGGTTAGAACAATAAGGTTGTGTAGAAGGCAAGAGTATAACAAATGCTGTGTATTTGCTGAGAATATTAATAGAATAATAGAAATAAGCAAAGACCTACATCTCTTTTTCACTGATTATACAAAGCCCTTTGACAGAGTAAGACATGACAGACATCATGACAGACATTCTTGCAGATATCCAAATTGATGGAAACGACCATAGATTTGCAAAGAGCATATACTAGCAACAACTTGCTGCCAATGATATTGATAATGAAGAAAACCAATACTAGCCAATCAAGAGAGGTGTACAAGGATGTGTAATGTCTACAGGCCCCCCCCCCCTTTTGTGAAAACACTGCCACATCTTGCAAAGGGTATGCAACTTAACAATGAAAGTGAACAAATTATGGGAAATATAAGACACAAGAGGAATCACTATCAAAGCACATAACGAGATCATACAGTAGTGGTACTGACCGGAAACAATGAACATGATCTGTAGCATTTGGTAGATGCTGTTATTGTACACAGTGAGCAACTAGGCTTAGAATTAAATTGTAAGGAAACAAACGTTATGGTCATCTTCTAGAAACATGAACAGCCACAATAACAATAAATAAATAGTTAGTTGCTTGGTAATAAATGAGGTAACCCTCTGTCTATTTCAGATACTTGCCATTTTGTATCACTCAATGTCAACTATTTTTAAAACTCTTTCTTTATGAGACAGAATGAATTTAACTCTTTTAAATAAATTACATGTTACATTAATAACTCTCTGTAATAGAAAGTTAACCCATTAGTTGAGAGATACAATTTCTACATATATGTCCATGCCATATGGCCTTCTGTCTTGTGAACTAGAAGTCATTTGTGATGTTCCTCCTTGCCATGTTGTCAAATGGTCCAGCATCTGCTCTCTTGGTCTCCATCTGCCTCTCCTCCCCTTCAAATGTCATGCTGTCATGGTGGTACTCCAGATTTTCCCTTCTCATGACATGCCCATAGAATGTGGACTATCATCGTCTGATGCGAGTAAGCAGTTCTCTTTGTAAGGTAATTTCTTTGTAAGTTAATTTCAAGACATTTTCATTACTCTTTGTATCAGAAAGCAATGGCAAACTACTGAACATAAACTTGCCCAGGAATCACAAACAGCCAATAAATGCTGGGGTTGACTGCTATATACTGTAAACAATATGCAACTAACTTTCTATCTGTCTAAGATGTTCCCATCATTCTTCTATAAAACCACACCTCTGTCCAAGATGTTCCCATCATTCTTCTATAAAACCATATCTCTGTCCAAGATGTTCCCACAATTCTTCTATAAAACCACATCTCTGTCCAAGATGTTCCCATCATTCTTCTATAAAACCATATGTCTGTCCAAGATGTTCCCATCACTCTTCTATAAAACCACATCTCTGTCCAAGATGTTCCCATCATTCTTCTATAAAACCATATCTCTGTCCAAGATGTTCCCACAATTCTTCTATAAAACCACATCTCTGTCCAAGATGTTCCCATCACTCTTCTATAAAACCACATCTCTGTCCAAGATGTTCCCATCATTCTTCTATAAAACCATATCTCTGTCCAAGATGTTCCCATCATTCTTCTATAAAACCATATGTCTGTCCAAGATGTTCCCATCACTCTTCTATAAAACCACATCTCTGTCCAAGATGTTCCCATCATTCTTCTATAAAACCATATCTCTGTCCAAGATGTTCCCATCATTCTTCTATAAAACCATATCTCTGTCCAAGATGTTCCCACAATTCTTCTATAAAACCACATCTCTGTCCAAGATGTTCCCATCATTCTTCTATAAAACCATATCGCTGTCCAAGATGTTCCCATCATTCTTCTATAAAACCATATGTCTGTCCAAGATGTTCCCATCATTCTTCTATAAAACCATATGTCTGTCCAAGATGTTCCCATCATTCTTCTATAAAACCATATGTCTGTCCAAGATGTTCCCATCATTCTTCTATAAAATCATATCTCTGTCCAAGATGTTCTCATCATTCTTCTATAAAACCACATCTCTGTCCAAGATGTTCCCATCATTCTTCTATACAACCATATGTCTGTCCAAGATGTTCCCATCATTCTTCTATAAAACCACATCTCTGTCCAAGATGTTCCCATCATTCTTCTATAAAACCATATCTCTGTCCAAGATGTTCCCATCATTCTTCTATAAAACCATATGTCTGTCCAACATGTTCCCATCATTCTTCTATAAAACCACATCTCTGTCCAAGATGTTCCCATCATTCTTCTATAAAACCACATCTCTGTCCAAGATGTTCCTATCATTCTTCTATAAAACCACATCTCTGTCCAAGATGTTCCCATCATTCTTCTATAAAGCCACATCTCTGCTCAAGATGTTCCCACCATTCTTCTATAAAACCATATCTCTGTCCAAGATGTTCCCATCATTCTTCTATAAAACCATATCTCTGTCCAAGATGTTCCCACAATTCTTCTATAAAACCATATCTCTGTCCAAGATGTTCCCATCATTCTTCTATAAAACCATATCTCTGTCCAAGATGTTCCCATCATTCTTCTATAAAACCATATCTCTGTCCAAGATGTTCCCACAATTCTTCTATAAAACCATATCTCTGTCCAAGATGTTCCCATCATTCTTCTATAAAACCATATCTCTGTCCAAGATGTTCCCATCATTCTTCTATAAAACCATATCTCTGTCCAAGATGTTCCCACAATTCTTCTATAAAACCATATCTCTGTCCAAGATGTTCCCATCATTCTTCTATAAAACCACATCTCTGTCCAAGATGTTCCCATCATTCTTCTATAAAACCATATCTCTGTCCAAGATGTTCCCACAATTCTTCTATAAAACCATATCTCTGTCCAAGATGTTCCCATCATTCTTCTATAAAACCATATCTCTGTCCAAGATGTTCCCATCATTCTTCTATAAAACCAGATCTCTGTCCAAGATGTTCCCACAATTCTTCTATAAAACCATATCTCTGTCCAAGATGTTCCCATCATTCTTCTATAAAACCACATCTCTGTCCAAGATGTTCCCATCATTCTTCTATAAAACCATATTTTCTGGAAAATTGTGTTTTTCCTGAATCAGTTTCCTGCTATTGGTCTATGATGTGATAAGAACACCATATTTTGTAGACCTCAATGCACGGAGGAATGGGGGGGGGGGCAATCTTTCCCTCACTTAGCAGGTGACAAGGCCTCATCAGAACATGCTCATGACATTATCAGTACAGATCCCTATAAACTTCACTAGTATGCTAACAGCTTCCACACAATTCCTCATCTGACCATTAATTCTCCTTGATTTGCTTCTGTATATCTGGATCGTATGAAATAGCTCTTAGAAGCCTTTTTTCTCACCTCCATTAACAGAGATACATTGCAGAGAATATTCTTCATCTTCTGAAATGCTGTTTTTTATTGGGCTATTCAACATTTAACTTAATACATCTTTCATTGGCTGTTAATAAAGTACCCACATACTTAGATACATTTACTTGTTTAAGATTGGTTCCCTTCAGTTTGATGTATTTCAAATTATGTCTGAGAGATACAAAAGAAAATAACCAACCTAATTTCCATGGATTTCTCCATCAAGTGCAGCCATCTCTTGTTCATTTCCTCCAATCTGGCCTGCAGTTTGTGTGAATCTGGCGCGACCATAGTTCTGGTCACCTGACTTCCTGTGTGGTTGATGTTGTCAAAGGTGTTCTGATAGGAATCCACCTCGGCTTGTAGGTCCTGCATCAGAACAGCAGCGGGTTTAATGATTACTGTGATAAATGTTAGGGTGCATCTTGAGTGATGAATATGATGGAACAAAAGGTGTGAAGGACAGTATATTAAAAGAAGATAGGTAAACATACAGAGGGACAGACAAGCATACAAAAGAGACAAAAACATTGAAATAAAGAGAAATAGAGAGAAAACGGACAGAGAAACAAGGAGAGAAAAAGATAGAATGAAAGAATGAGAGAGAGAGAGAGAGGGAGAGAGAAAGAGAGAGAGAGAGAGAGAGAAAGAGAGAGAAAAAGACAGGAAAAGAGAGAGAAAGAGACATACAGAGAGGGACCAGAGAGAAAAGTACAGAAAGGCATATAAAGAAACATAAAGAAAGATTGAGAAACGGATAACAGATAAATAAAAACACAGAGACTGAGAAACAAAGAAGCAGGTAAAACAGACAGGTAGGACGAGAAACAGACAAAGTGACAGAGAGCAACAGAGAAAAATCGATAAACACACACGCAGAGAGAGAGAGAGAGAGAGAGAGAGAGAGAGAGAGAGAGAGAGAGAGAGAGAGAGAGAGAGCGAGAGCGAGAGAGACCCGCCTGGTATAATCAATGTGCTAGGAATAGTCTGATATCCAGAACAGATATTAAAAGCCAGTCAAAGGTTATGATGCAGCAGATACAATAGGTTGTTTTATGTGAGACCACGAGCCATTACTGACATTGGATCATTGCTACAAATACGCTTTATCAGCCAATGACGTCATAACTAGATATTAGAACTCTACATAGGTTTCAAGAAGTATATTCGACATCGGTCATACAGTCAATATCGGGCTTACATTCAATATCAAGTATCAAGAAGAGAGAAAATCAGACATAAATAAATAAGGACTAAAGTGGAGGTTATTGCAGCGCTAGATTTCATTAGAAGGTAGCAAGTCAAATGGTTCGGCCATGTAACTAGGTTACCAACTATCAGTATACCACAACAAGCAATGATGTACAGACAACATGGAAGCAGAAGACGAGGCCGAATCGTAAACGATGGACACGGAATAGCAGAGTCTATGGGAATATCGATACAAGAAGCCCATACACGGGTAAACTCCCGCTGTTTATGCTTATCTTCGACACCGCAAGGTACAAGAGAGACAAGATGAGATAAGATGAGTCAATATCAAACGTACAGTCAATATCAGGTGTCAAGTCAATATCAAGCGTATATTTAATATACGACGTGCATGCACATATGCAGAGCATAGAAAAGTATGTTGGACTAAACCCTCTCCTTCTGAGGGTAAACTCAACAAGTAAAATGGATACCAGAAAATGACTTGGGGAAGTAAACGTGGTCGGTGTGATATCGGTCACATTACTTCTGGAACGCCGGTTGGTCTCTAAAAATGTGCGTCTACCACCGTGTGCCCGACACATCTAAGGTGTGTGAAAGGGTCCTGTACTTATCTACTCTCTCTCTCTCTCTCTCTCTCTCTCTCTCTCTATCTCTCACTCTCTCTCACACACACACAAATACCTGCCTACCTACCCACCCACCCACACACCCCCTCTAAAAATAACAAAATCATCGGGCATTACTCTTATAGAATTATTCGTCTGAAGTAGAATACACAGAACGTGTAAATCATTGTTTAGCATATCCACTCAACACATAGTAACATCAATAATCTACTTATTAGTCCCAAAAATTATACCGAAAGATATCAATACTCAACTCTATCACGCAGACGTACTTTTTTTTTTTTTAAATACAGAAGAAAAGTACTTTGGACTTTTAACAATCACGCAACATTCAACTATGAAATGTCAATATTGTCTTTTTCGCACTTCCTATTATAGGACATTGCTGTCAGCGCCAGCGTTTTACCGCTGTTGTTGATTTCTTGACAAGATTACACTAAGTAATTTGTCATTGCTTTCTGAGCGGCCGGCCACATGTCCCGTAAGTAACGGGCGCGGCGAGAACCAATGGCAATACACTAAGTCAATTGTAACATTGCTATATTCTCTGAGGATTTGTCTGACATCGTGCCCTATGCGTGATCACAGATGAGATTCACCCTTAGCTTTCTAGACCAGGCGACGTGTGAATAAAGCTCAGATCAGTTGAGATTAGTCTAGACGCACTTTTATTCAATAGCTAAAACACAGACGACATACACATATCTCTAGATTTGAAACATCGTCGCCGTGGCGGCTAACCCGGACAACACACGCACGCAGAAGTCGGATGTGTCGACCAACAGGTGCAAATATCCCAGTTCTGTGTTTTAAATTGACACAACACAATTACGTCAGAAAAAAAAAACGGACAAACGACAAACAACAAGAATAAGAAACAGGATCTATAATTAATATGTAGGCTCTGATAATTATTATTATTGTTCATCCACTCGAGATTGAGCTATGCAGTAGAATTCTCAATGTTCACGTTGGAGTGATCATGACTGCTGATAACACATGCAATGAAGACTGCGGTGACGCCATCGCCTGACTGTATATGACAGCAAAAATTATTAGAACCACGAATTGGACAAGATACAGCTCTGACCGGCTGTGTTAGGCGACGAACATATTCCAGTGAAATAAACAACGGCTGGGTGTCCGACGCTGGATTACAGGGGTAGTTTCAAAGAAAGTGATTGTATAGGAATAAACGTCGTCTCAAACCCATCCGCTATTTCTGGAGTTAATCGATGTGTCATGATGAATATTATACATTTGGTTAAACCTCCTAACTAGCGAACCATCATCACTAACCACCGAACACAATAGACAGTCCTGGTTAAGGAACATGCAAAAATATAACTGAAGAAAAAAACGAAAAAAAAAAAAAAAAGGTTTTTGAAATGTACTAGCTACGATTCAACAAATCAATCACACGCCGTCTTTGAAATGACTTGCTACAATCAGTGGCTTTCAAGTATCAGCGCCATATACTGGCTTTAGAGTCTTAGTTCAGATGAGAAATTTCTGTTGATCAAAAATATCATTCTCTTTATGTTTCATGTGTGGTTTGCTATTACTGTCGGGTTGTATTCTAAATAAGTCCCTTTATGATGTGGCAAGTCAAATACAATATGATCAAACAAACGGAATCTCAATTTCCCCAAAAATGAAACTCTTATAATCAAACCAGCAGGGAATCGTAATGGCGCTCTATCCTCCATCATATACGAAATAAGGCAGACGTTCAAAAAATTATTTATCCCTCCAGAAATAATAAACACGCTAATTTGGTTTTGTTTTTCATCTCCCTTGCGTCTCCGCTCCACCTCATACAGAAAGTGCGCTTAATTACGTTATAAGGAACTTAAAAAAGAAAGAACGGAAATAAAGGACAAGGAAGGATGCAATCATCTAATAATTTACACAGCATCGTGTTTTCCCCACCAGGAAATTTGTTTTTATTTTAAATTTTGCCTTTTCATTTTCCAGCTCTCGGAAAAAACACTGCTGCAACTTTTTCAGCTACTTGAGCAAACAGAGCCTGGATAGTCTCACCGGTAGCACGGCTGTCTTTCGTGGCTATGAAATGTGAGATAGGGACAAAAACAAAAAGGCTGAGGAAGGGAATTTATTACTTGACCATACACTGCAGTGGCCTTTACATAAACAGATGCACCATAGTATTTCATATGCCTATATCATAATGCTTTGAGTATTCCTATACCCTTCACAACTACCTCTGGGCATTGGGATAGAGTGTTGACTATCAAATCTGTGGAGGAAATATCAAATGATCAACTTATGCCTAATCTCAATGGCAAACCACTGAATGCAAAATCACAAACAGCTAATAGGGGCAGGGGATGACTGCAACGTCGTGCAAAGGATAAGCAGTTTTAAAAGCCAGTCAGTCTGTATGTGAAGGGCCGAAACTTTGAAAACTGTATGTCAATGAGCATATGTGGAATTGCCAGTACAAGTGCTGCACACTCCGATGGTTTCTGAGCTTGGAGAGCTCAATGAAAAGTTCCAGAGGAAGTGGTACTTTGGTACTGGGTCGAGAGAGAAGGCTCTAAACCAAACACAATCCGATAAATGCAATCCCTTGTCAGGGCTCACAGACCTGATCGTCAAGCCAACAGATATAGGGGTTACACCTTAGTCGTCTAGAGAAATCACCCTCTCTCTACCCTCACTCGTTCGTCATTCATACTTCTCAATTTGTGTATCCTCACTTTTATTTACTCTTTGCCAACTCCAGCCGCGCCTTCCATATTGAGATTGATATTTTATTGCCCGCTCTCCCCCTTCCCAACATTTATTCGGCCTTCACTTACACTTCTCTCATTCTGTCACGTCCTGTCAGATGAACTAAGGAGCTCGTAATACAGTTTGATTTATTGAACTCTGATCAAGATGTCCCCAGGACCGACGAGATATAGCTAAATAACCTTTTTGTTGTAGTTTTAAATTTAGTTGCATCACTGTCTTTTTGTTACTGTGTGCTGATAAAGCTTTACTAGCTTTTACGCCAATCATGTCACCTGTGTTCCTATTAAGGTGACCTGTTCCACGTTCCGTTATTGTTGACCCATTCAGAAATGATTTGCTAGGGGCATCCTTGTTTTCAGCAACACACACGTGTGAAAACCTACATCGCGCCCACTCTAACATGTTTATCAGTCCGGGATTTTATCTGTCCTCCTCTTCTACGTTTGTAGTCACCTGTTCCCTGGAGGATCGCCTTTGAGAGGTTGTCATGACTTGCCCAAACCAGACCAGCCATCGACGTTTCACCACTGACATCATCAGCAACGCCACAAGAGGACGAACATATGACTTTAAGGACACTTGGAACCTGCGTCCTTGTCCAGAGGAAGATCAGAGTGCAGCTGGCAGCCGCCAGACATGAACATTTTGTCAAGAGCACAAGACATTTGATTAACCAACACAAAACTGTTGCAATCAGTCCATATACACTGGCCGAGTTGTTAATGGAGGAGATCGGAGCACCTATGGACCTGTCCGGAGTGTGATGACGACTGTCTTCACTAATCACTAATCCACAGTGTTCATTTCCTTTTTGTCCACAGCTACCCAGGCACTCAAAGAGATATCAACATATTTACCTACTCTTTTACCCTGTTTCGTTACATTGTGTTTTGCATATTAGGGACACGATTAAGAAGCAAGTTTCTAAGTTGTTTATTAATGTACAGTTGAAGGAGATGGTACTCTGCGACCTCGTGAGGGTATTACATAGCCCACACGCTGGAACATGTTGGTGGTAATTCGGTGCAGATGCCTATTCAAAGGACTATGATGTGCTGCAAGCTAACAATAGTACTTTGGTCACTAGACATATGCCTGATGATGTCGCCAAGAACAGTGCTGATCGCATGAGTAAACACGAATATCCCAGTGACCCGACGATTCAATCGCATGTCCTTAAATAATAATATCATGTAGCAGGAATCTACTATGAAGTATTATATTGCGTTCAAAAATTTTTACCCCCGTAATAAAATCCATAACTCAGTAACCAACTGAGTAAAAATGATGAGATTTAGCATATAACCTTATAATTATGTATACTCGACACAATTTTGTTGTTGTTCTGGAGATATCTTAATGTTTGTTTATATGCGGTATATAATTTACGGGTCAGAGATGAAGTGCATATTATGAAATGTATTACATCTTCACACAGAAACATCAGTGTTAAATAATGAATATTCTTCGTAGTGCACGGGAATTTCCTTATGAGAAACACTTCGTAAGTCACATAGTAGAACGGAAGTGTTCAGAGGCAACCCGAATTGACGTGTATTACTGTAAAACAAGTTTGTTAGCTTGAATTCAATTAGTTTTAGCCAAAACATAAAAGAAATTTCGCCACTTTCCGTGATTTCAGTTGCCTTTGGACCTATCAAAACATATTCCTTGGGTGGGAGTAAATATAATACGGCAGGAAAACTTTCATAACGACGCAATAGGTACTTTTCCAGGGCAAATATTTGTGAACGTATTATAGGACCATCATAATCGTGTAGGCTTGAATGCACAGAGGACAAGGTCGCAAGTCTTTCTGTCGAGCAAACGTCGAGCGCAGCAACCAAACCCTCGTCCAGCCTTGCTCATACCAATCAGTGTTAGAGAACTTCCCAACCGCTTAACCTACGCTCTTGCTTCACAAGTCCTTCTAAAGCATTATTATTCCGTGATGCTGCAAATCAGGGAAGTCACGTTTATAGCCCAGTGTTGTGGCAGGCGGTAGGAAGTCCTAGTATGATGGTAAAGGTAATACAAAGTATTGGTATATACAGACAAGCAGGGGTATCAAAAGAATATAACACACGAAATACTAGGGATAACAAAAGAATATAATATGAAATAATAGGGGCTATCAAAAGAATCGTAAAAAAAAGTCAAATCCTCCTCGAGGCAGGGATTGTTTCCCGCAACTAGCGTGAGCGCCCAGGTCGACAAATCATAAAATGAGTATAGGAAGTTTCTAGCGATGTAAGGGCGTCCAGCGGGATATTTACTACACCAAACATCGAGACATTTTTCAGCAGGCCGCGGTGAAGGCAACGTTTTGTAAAGGAGTATCACAGCCTGGGATGTGAGATGAGTAGTAAATATTTGTTTTCGTTTATTTTTTCATTTTCATGTTATCTTCACTGCTCTCATTTTATTCATCTTTGTATTCTTTATGCCGTAATGTAGTCACTCGAGGTTCTTCTCCGTGATTATCACACACAGACAGGCAGACCCCGCAAGTGATGGATTAGCGGAGCAGCCGAGGCCCCGATCAACGTTTTCAATGTAGCCTACACTGGGGCCTTGTCCAGACAGTTCTCCCTAATCTGACACTGAAGGCTGCAGGAACGACAGCAGGACGAAAGAAAGAAACAAAGAAAGAAAGTAACTAAGAAAGAAAAACAGAAAGAAAGAAAGAAAGAAAGAAAGAAAGAAAGAAAGAAAGAAAGAAAGAAAGAAAGAAACCCCCCCAAAACAATTTTTGTTTGAACTCCAAGGGAGAAAAAAATGTTTTTAAAAAGTCTGAGAAAGAGTGACATGTAAACAAGCCTGAGGACGGGTGACAAGTGAACAAGTCCGAGAAAGAATGACATGTGAAAAAGCACAGAGCGAGGGGCTGGAGAGTAAATAATTGCCATCATTTTCTAGATATACAACAAATGATCCCCTTGGAAATCCACAGTCCAGGCGGTATCAATGACAAACGTCTCACTGGGTACAGGCTGTGCGTCTAGGGAAAGATGCTGGTAATCTACATAACAAGGCGGTGGCTAAAGGTGACGCCGATGGATTATTCATCTGTATATACGGTGGCAGGTGGAAGAAAAACAACACTGCATTGGAGGGCAGGATAGGATATCGCTGATGGGAAAAAATATAAGAAATTAGTCGATTATTTAAAATAGCGAGAAAACCGATTGCCAGAGACAAAGATAGAAAATATCTATTATGGGCTGTAGATTTCTCACGGGAGATAAGGGGTGTTTACTGGCCTAAGCATTATCTGAAGTTATTTGTAGTACTGATGTGCCAAGGGATGTAACTGCAGTTGACTAGGCTTGTTATCTAGATACATATAAGGTGGATTATCAGAATAGAAAGTCGGATAGAGGGATCAATCGATCGATAGACAGACAGACCGATAGACAGATATATAGATGGGCGGGTGGGTAGATAGGCAGACGGAACTTATTTTCAGTACTGATGTACCAGGGCATGTACATGTACTATGCTTGTTTTCTTGACACATATAAGGTCGATTATCAAAATAGATAGAGTGATCGATCGATAGACAGACAGATACATAGATGGATGGCTGGGTGGGTTGTTGGGTAGATTGACAGACAGATAGATATAATTGACACATAAAATATGACTAGTAAGCCCAATGGGAAGGAAACAACACATAGTTAAACGTGAACGTTTCGACCTAAGTCTTCATCAACGAACAAGAAAAATAAAACACCAAAACAGATACAATAAAAAAAAAAAAACACACACACACACAAACAAAACAGATAAAATAAAACACTAAAAACAGAAGTTTTTTTTCTCGGCAAAGGGTGAAGACTACGGTCGAAACGCTGGCCTGTATCTGTGTGTGGTTTTCCATTTGTCGAACTTCTTAGTCAGATTTAGTGATTTTATTTACACTCACTGTTTCAACTCGTCAGCGGTCGACCCCGTTAATCAGATTTAGTGTTTTTACTTGGACCCAAGTAACAACTAGTCAGCGGACGACCCCCTTTCCCGATACCATTTTAGATAGGATGGGTAGGTGGATTTGTGGGTGGATGGACGGATGGATAGACAAATATACATGAGAAAGGAAGAAGGAGAGGAACGGCGGGTGGAAGGAGGGAGCTGTAAGGAGGAAGAGAAGCGAGGGGGAGAATGGAAAAGAGGGGAATCGTAGATACAGACAGAGCAAGAACGAGGGAGAGAGAGAGAGAGAGAGAGAGAGAGAGAGAAAGAGAGAGAGAGAGATGGAGGGGGGGGGGAGACGGAGGGAGAGAATTAATACACGAGATGTAGGAAGTAAAGACCCCGACAATGACAGGATATGTTGTTCGGGCACAAAAGACATTGTTTATACATCCCTTGACATTTCCAAGAGGGTAAGTTGCAATGATTCCGCATTCTCTATTGCTTTCTATGGTGCTTCAATATGCCGTTGTCTTGACTATCCATTCCGTCTAATGTTTTTGTTTGTTTGTTTGTTACAAATAGCCAAGAAACACTTTATTTAGTGAGTCACATTATTAGAAGAGATAGTTCAGAGAGGGTTGTGACAAACGAAACAAATGAGACTGTTTGATAGTTGTGACAAACGCAAGAAATATGGGCGTTTGAGAGTTGTAACAAACGGAACAAATGAGGGCGTTTAAGATTTGTGACAAACGGAACAAATGAGGTTGTTTGAGAGTTGTGACAAACGGATCAAATGAGGCTGTTTGAGAGTTGTGACAAACGGAACAAATCAGGGTGTTTGAGAATTGTGACAAACGGAACAAATGAGACTGTCTGCAAGTTGTGACAAACGGAACAAATGAGGCTGTTTGAGAGTTGTGACAAACGGAACAAATGAGACTGTCTGCAAGTTGTGACAAACGGAACAAGCGAGACCGATTGAAAGTTGTGACAAACGGAACAAATGAGGCTGTTTGAGACGGAGGGTCAAGAAAGGGTGGACCCTTGGAACGGGTTGCCAGAGTTACACCAAATCAGCGGATGAACTAACTCAAAACACTGATGGTTATGGTAGACAATGATCGCCAGGGCCGCAAGGCCACGAACTTGTCGATGATCTTGTCATCTAGGCCACTGTTTTACATCGGCCTGTTTGCCTTTTACCTTTGCCTCTAGCATTTGAATGTCCCCTGTTCCTCTAGCGTTTGTCTTTTAACCCTTCTCCTCCTAGAGCTTCCATCTTCTTTACATTTGTCTACAGCGACCAACGTGTGCTGTACTCTATTAATTCGGCATGGGCAGTGAACAGAAGCCTGCGCCATTAGTCTTCAGTGGATCCTCATGCACATTCTTGCAGGGTTGCTTCCGTGTGGGACAGATTTCCATTCTCTGCCGGCCAAATTATAAGCAGTCTTGTGGGGGTGTGCTACAAAGTTTGCTAAGGCTCTCCACAACCACACGAAGCAGAATCTCAGAGACCATTCATTGAAAGTGCAGTTTTAGCCTCGTGGTATGTCTATCTGTATATACCTCAAACATATCTCATTTCCTTTCTCTAATTTTCATCAGGCTCAGTAACAAAATTTGATTCATAAATTAATTAGGGCTTTCAAATAAAGCAACAGGGGCTTCATGACTAAGAGATCAAACCGTCTGCTTCGTGCTCTGAAGGTGGCGGGTTCGTGTTCTGACTGCGTCAGACCAGAGCCGGATTTCTCCGGAGACCCCCCAGGAATCCTGGTTAGAGCTGTGGAGATCGTGCTTTGCGCGGTGTTCTGGGCAGGTGGCTGGCCGTTGTAGTGAACAAGACCGAACCACACGGGCTAACCAGGCGTAATGAAGGTGTTCCCCTTACCGTTAACTGTGTAAACAAGAAGAAACGTAAACAATATAAAGTTAGTTGCATTTCCTTACAGGATGCCTCAATCAACCCCAGCATTTTACGGCTGTTTGTGATTTACTGGGAAATTTATACGTTCAATAATTTGCTTTTGCTTTCTGAACCATCGAAGCTTATACCACCAAAATCAACGCAAGGCGGTGTGCTTCCAAATCGCCCGCCACGGATTTGAAACCCCCAACTAGGTATGTCGGGGAATTGTGAAAGCATTCACTGCCACTAGGCCACAGTACGGGTGAAAACAACATAAAGAGAATCCAAACATTCAGCGTCTCTTACAACAAATTACTAGGGAAACAAAAACACGTGCAACGTTACCTGGATGTATGCCCTATGATGGGCTGCAGCAATGGCTGCACGAGCATTGAACTGCCGGAAGTTGTTCTGAACATTCGACGACCCATAAGCCCGGCGGTCTTCGCCCAAGTATCCGTCTGCCATAGCACAAATCATGAAAGCTGGTAGCAAAATCGCAGGGTAACTATAAACACTCTATTGGTCTTCACATTTCATTCACATATTTCCCAAACCTAGCACTTCTACAACTCGATACATCAGTTCCCATTCGGTTGTAACTATAGAACCTCTCTATCGGTCTTCAAATTTCCTTCAAAGGCTTTCCAAAACCTAGCAGAATGAAAAAAACACACTACATCAGTTCCCATTCGGACTTGACTATTGAATCGATGAGATCAGTAATAAAACTGCCGCTAGCGAATCTCGGTGTAACTACGATTTAAATATAAAAACTCTACGGGTCTTCACATTTCCTTCAAATATTTCCCAAACCTAGCACTTCTACAACATGATACATCAGTTCCCATTCGGTTTTAACTATAGAACCTCTCTATTAGTCTTCAAGTTTTCTCCAAATACTTTCCCAAACCTAACAAACTTCTACAACACAGTCTTTAAGTTTTCTCCAAAGACTTTCTCAAACCTAACAAACGTCTACAACACAATTCAAATACATCAGTTCCCATTCGGACTCGGCCATTGAACCGATGAGATCAATGCTACAACTGCCCCTAGCAAATCTCGGTGTTACCATAAACACAATATTCACCAGTTCTCATTTGGATTTAACTGTAAAACCGACACGATCAATATTACAACTGCCGCCAGCTAAAGCCATCTATTTTACAATAATATTAAAACAGCACACATAATTTCAGACGTGGATAGACCATAACTAGAACCCCCCAAAGACAATGAAAACACGATCCAATTTACTGAATATTTAGTAATAAATCATCCCAAAAATCAAACATCGAAGAAAAACCTTCGCGACTCCTACTGAACCAATAACAAAAATACTACAACGGACACCAACTAATGCCACCGGCTTTACAATAAAATTAAAACATCACACATACTTTCAGATGTGGGTAAATCATAACCAGAACCTCCACCAAGGACAATGAAAGCACGATCCAGTTTGTACTGAGTAGTAATCGATTATCCCGCAAATCAAACATTGAAGGGAATCCTTCGGGACTTTCCCGAGATACCGCCTATTCTGGTATCTGTATAACTACAATTTCATTGTTCTTTCACTCACCATTTTAGCTACGTTATTGTAATCAATAATTACCACGAGGACGTCCAAGAAGAAAATGGATTGACGACATCAGAGACATTGTACAACCTCACGGAATGACACTATCCAGTGCCGTCCACCGGGCGCTGGAACGCAAATTATTCCTCCCCACGACGCTTGACGGCAGAAGTGGAAGATGATGATGATGATGATGATGATGATTGTAATCAATCAATCAATCAATCAGTTTTACCTAACCTCGAGGAGAGAATTGTTGTTTTCTAGCCAGCGCGGATCTAGAATCGACGCAGCCTGCCGGACTCCCTGGCCTAGGTTTTAACGTCTTTCTCCGTAATCCCGTATATTCTCGTGAGTAACGTAACCTACGCGAGAATCGGTAGCGGTTCTCGCCGCGTTGGTAACTTAGGGGTATGTGAGCCGGTCGCCCACAAAGCAATGGCAAACTACTGAGCGTAATCTTGCCTAGTGAATCAACAGCAGCTGAAAAATGCTGATGCTGACTGCAACGTCCTGTAAGGGATATGCAAAATAATGATATTATTTATTGTAATGCGTTCTGTTGGGAAAATACAGGAGGCCGACGTGGCTGTGATAAATGGACAAAACATTGGAGGTCGATGTATATTTGATAAATGAAACAATACAGGAGGTCTATGTATACTCACATCAATGGTTGTGCATTGTGATCAACAGACAAAATACAGGAGGTATATGTATATTGCGAACAATGGACAATAAAGGAGATGGCACGTAAGCAAGATAACTTTACTTCCGGTGTGCTTCCTTCTAAACTTCACTGCTATGACGACAACACATAATTTCGTATAAACATAATGCATGCGTGTGGATGGATGGATGGATGGATGGATGGATGGATGGATGGATGTATGTATGTATGTATGTATGTATGTATACAAGTACGTATGTATGTATACAAGTACCAGATCATGAAGAACACCCTTTGTCAGTGATGAAACATCGAAGGCTGGCTTGGTTTGGACACGTCATAACACCCTCTCAAAGACGATCCTCCAGGGAACAGGTGAATGCAAACGGAGAAGACGAAGACAGGTAAAATCTCGGACTGATAAACATGTTAGAATGGAAGTGACGTGGATGTTCACACGCGTGTGTTGCTGAAAACAGAGATGGCTGGATGACACTGCTTGTTGCTTCAACAATGACACCCATACGAACCACGCCACAGGGTACGGGATGACAGAGGGGGATTCTCGTTTCTGATTTCTCTTTTTCTTCTTATAGCTGTGTGGTGTTGCTGAGTCTGTCTGTCCAGTCTCTTGCCCCTTGGGCTGTCAATAATTTCTGATACTGATGTTTCTCCATGCCTTGGTGTCTCTCTTGGTCACCTCCAGCCTCTCCTCCCCTCAGCTTTCCCGTTGATACGACATAATTCATGAGATTTCCGCAGATTGTGGATTGTTTTCTTATGATGCGAGTAACCAGTTCTCTTTATGAGTTAACTTCTTTTCATATATTTTTATTGCTCTTTCTAACCTTCCGTGGAGTTATCATTCTTCTATAAAACCACACATCCACATAATTTACCATTTGTTTGCTATTTTGTCCATGATTAGCTTCCACACATCAGGATTAGCTCAATAGATCTCTTAAGAACTCACTTCGACTGCCAGTTGTAGAGAATATTCCTCATTTTGTGGAATGTTGTATTGGGCTATTCTAAATAATTTCCTTAACACATCTTCCATTTGGTGATATTTAAATATCCACATACTTAAATGTATTGACGTGTTTCAGACTGGTTCCATTCACTGTAATGTTCCTTTAGGGGAAACATTTTTTTCTTTATAATTACCACTACTTCTGTTTTTCTGTTATTAGGATTATGTCCTTGCTTATGACTTTCCGTTGCAATTATATCTATCCTTTCATGTAACTCGTTTGATTTTCAGTGACCATAACCATGCCATCAACATAAAGCCCACACGCAAAACTCAGTCCTTTACTACTTTAAACAGTGTGTAAGGTCTACGCTCGAGTTTAAGCGAGCGAACAAAAAGAAGAAGAAGTTTACAATATGCTCATCGACCGATATTCCTGGCATGTCATGTATTGATCTCATTACTATTTCTTGTTTCTCATTCATCTACAAATCGGTTAGTACTGGCCTGGTAGAAATGACACACCGAGATGCTGTTTTCCGCGCTAGAACAGCTCCATATCACATTAAAGAAATGAATGCACTGTTTACATATTTGCAGTGGGGGGAAAACCCGTATCAATGGAAACCCGCTAATTGTAGCACAGTTCGATTACTCCAATATTTGCTGCCTTAGCATACCGGGACAGGGTTGTTTTAATACCATGTCAACATGTGAGTCACATCAATCTCTACTGGGATCGCAGGAACGGGTGGCTGGGCCGAATGCCTGTGTGCAATAATCGATTACCACACGTTCTAGTCTAAGTTAACGGGTTAACGAGTAGAAGTGAGATTGAGGGGTGGGGTGGGGGACTGAGAGAAACAATATGGTTACTGAAATCACTCGGCCACAGCCCACTACATCCGCAGTGACGACAGGTCTAGACGATCACCACGATTCCCAATCTTCCCTCTTTAGTGCTTATTATCAATTGGTGTGCTGATATATCTCCGTGCCATGATGGAGAAAATGGCTGGTGGCGTTATTATCTTGTGTCTTCTTTTAGTTCCCATGAATCTTACCAGCATTTTCATGCAAGTCTGATATCATGGCAACATTCTTGATGTTTGTACTTGCAATGTTTGCTGCTGCTTTACCACGCCAAACCTCTCCCTTCCACCACCGTACTACTACCACTACAACCACCACCACCACCGTACTACTACCACTACAACCACCACCACCACCGTACTACTACCACTACAACCACCACCACCACCGTACTACTACCACTACAACCACCACCACCACCGTACTACTACCACTACAACCACCACCACCACCGTACTACTACCACTACAACCACCACCACCACCGTACTACTACCACTACAACCACCACCACCACCGTACTACTACCACTACAACCACCACCACCACCGTACTACTACCACTACAACCACCACCACCACCGTACTACTACCACTACAACCACCACCACCACCGTACTACTACCACTACAACCACCACCACCACCGTACTACTACCACTACAACCACCACCACCGCTACACAACAACACAAACTACTGCAACTACGACCACGACCGCAAAAGCTGCGAAGTACGGAAGAAGAAGAAGAAGAAGAAGAAGAAGAAGAAGAAGAAGAAGAAGAAGAAGAAGAAGAAGATGAAGAAGAAGAAGAGGAAGACGGAGTAGATTAAGAGGAAGTATCTAACGCTTCCTATTATCGACAAAGAATAACAGAAGATACAATTGTGAAAATGACACAAACATTAAATGGAATGACTAATATGGATCAGCTATGACTATAATGGAACAACTAAGACAATTTTTACAGAGAAGAAGAAAACACTGACAGATGATAACAGTATAAATGTAGAATGACCAACAGCAATTCTACGTACATGGCCAATAGAGATTTACGGCTCAGAAGCAATGATCGTCTGAAAGAATACCCAAGTGGGCTGCCAGGTGGTCGACATGCCATGCTATGGTGGTGTGCATTAAATGAGTTGGAAAGAAATAAAATCAATGTTTTCAATGTCTGGGCTGCACAATGACATCTAGGGGAAGATGTCACAAAGAGAGGCAGAGAAGGATCGACGATGTGTCTACAGATTCTATTATAAGAATGACCAGCGTCATCAAATGCAGAAATTTCACCAAGGGAAACATCCGCTCCATGAAAAGCTGTGTGAGGGTGTTCTTTATACGGGGTACTGGGTTCGTTCCACACGCCGGTTTGTTAGACTTAAATGGTGTTTTTCTCGTTCAGAAAGCAAAGGCAAACTAATGAATGCAAAATGGTCTAGTAAATTTCAAACAGCCGATGCAGGCTTGATGTGACTGCAATGTCCCGCAAAGGCCGTGTAATTTGTCCATATTATTTCGCAGATCCATCCATCATGTGCCATGCCGGAAAGCGTGGGCGGTCATGACTTGCCATTTCACTCGATTACCAGAGTCGTGGATCAGCTCAGTGTTCCTGTCTCGACCATGCCATGTGGTCAAGCCATCTAGGTATTTACTTCTCGGTCTTCCTCTTGGTCTGTTTCCTTCGACCTTGCCAGCTGTCACCAAGTTCTTCAATTCATTTCTTCTCATAACATGTCAAAAAATTGTGAGTCTACGTCTAATTTCTCTAATAAATTTACGATTTTCATTTGTTTCTCGTAGTACTTGGCCATTTGTTTTTATCTCTGTCCATGGAATTCTTTGCATTCTCCTCAGATACACAACTAAAATATGCATACAACTAAAATGTATGTTTTTGTCTAGATGTCTACAAAGATAATTAATAATCTATGTTATTTCTAGACGCTTATAAATATAACTAAATTAAGTTGCTTCCTTCTGCGTTGTTTCCAGATGCTTATAAATATAATTCAATATTATTTTCCCCTCTGGCGACCGATTTCTGAAGCGGCAATAATCGAATTAGTGACAACACCCCTGCCATCTTAGAAGAGCAGCCGAACAAGGGAGAGAAACCACACTAGTTCGTCTCTATTAAATTTAGCCAGGCAGTTTAGACAGCATATTGCCCGCCACAACAGTTTACAACTCCAGCCAAGAACGAGCGAGTATGTTCATGTCTGCTGGAGGTAATAATGCAGTCTTGCTCTAGAAAATTGACACCTATTGACAAGGGTTTCGCCATCATAAGTCCGGTCAGTCAAGTGTATAATGGAAAGAGGGAGGTTTGAATCTCAAGCTTGCTTTGTTCTAGGCCTGAACGAGCGAGCATATTGCCCGCCACAACAGTTTACAACTCCAGCCAAGAACGAGCGAGTATGTTCATGTCTGCTGGAGGTAATAATGCAGTCTTGCTCTAGAAAATTGACACCTATTGACAAGGGTTTCGCCATCATAAGTTCGGTCAGTCAAGTGTATAATGGAAAGAGGGAGGTTTGAATCTCAAGCTTGCTTTGTTCTAGGCCTGTTATACGGTGTTTCTTTCTTCTCTCGTAAAACCGCGGAAGGAGAATAATTTAAGATACCGGCACACAGCCGGCTCTCTGGCGAAGGTGTTACAACTGCCGCATTGCGTTGTTTTCAATACAATGGTATTAGTGCCGGTCATTCAGAAAGCAGTGGCAAACTACTGAACGTAAACTTGCCAGGAATCAAACAGCTCCAAAAAATGCTGGAGTTGACTGCTAAGTCCTGTAAACTAACTAACTGGCATTTACAATGGACGGTTTCTGGGAGAATTGGAAAACAAAGCCATGGCAACAGATACTGTATTGGTGTGTTTGGCAAGAATGTAGCACTAGCGCTGATAGTTTCCAAGTGAGACACACATGGAACGAGTTGAGTTGATCACCGAAATCCATCACTTGGGACATTCCCATACGTGCTCCTTCCTCCTCTTCATCATGAAACGTCTGTTATCTTGTGTACCAGACGCTCAGTTTTACCTAGTTGACGGCAGCTAAGTTGATTCATTCAGATTTACAAGACAAAATTTCGAGTTAAAAATCTACCCAAAGTATTTAAGGATCCTCGCTGGTGCTACGGAGTTCGTGCACAGAGCTGAGTTTCTCCAGACTCAGGTTTGAGTTAGGAGGAGAACGGAGCACTTATGGGTTACACCCGTGTGCCGTGATGTTGATCCATCGACTATTCAGATTTACAGTTTCTCTTCACCAAACATCTGTATGTTGATTACGACAGACTTCAATTTTCCTTTCATCGACAATTGTAAATTGCCAAAGTTAATTTTTCAGTTTTACTGCATTGGCATTTGTAGGTTGCTTCCGCCAAGCTCCAGTTGAGGACACACTCTATGAGGATGTCAAGAAGCTCAAGGTGACAGCTGCTTTCTCTGAATATACCCATGCTGAAGTCTGAAGGTGTAGGAAGAAGACAGCGAGAGAGAGAGAGAGAGAGAGAGAGAGAGAGAGAGAGAGGGAGAGAGAGGGGGGAAGAGAGAGGGGGAGAGAGAGGGGGAAGAGAGAGAGAGAGGGAGAGAGAGGGGGGAGAGAGGAGAGAGAGGGAGAGAGAGGGGAAGAGAGAGAGGGGAAGAGAGAGGGAGAGATAGAGAGAGGGAGAGAGAGAGGGAGAGAGAGAGGGGAGAGATAGAGGGGAGAGAGAGGGAGAGAGAGAGGGAGAGAGAGAGGGGGAAGAGAGAGGGGGAGAGAGAGGGGGAAGAGAGAGAGGGAGAGAGAGAGGGGGGAGAGAGAGGGGAGAGAGAGAGGGAGAGAGGGGAAGAGAGAGAGGGGGAGAGAGAGAGGGGAGAGATAGAGAGAGGGAGAGAGAGGGGAAGAGAGAGGGGAAGAGAGAGAGGGGGAGAGAGCGAGGGAGAGAGCGAGGGAGAGAGAGAGGGGGAAGAGAGAGAGGGGGAGAGAGAGAGTGAGAGTGAGAGAGAGAGGGGAAGAGAGAGAGGGAGAGAGAGAAAGAGAGGGGGAGAGAGAGTGAGAGTGAGAGAGAGAGGGGAAGAGAGAGAGGGAGAGAAAGAGAGGGGGAGAGGTAGAGAGAGAAAGAGAGGGGGAGAGAGAGAGTGAGAGAGAGAGAGAGGGAGAGAGAGAGGGAGAGAGAGAGGGAGAGAGAGAGAGAGAGAGAGAGAGAGAGAGAGAGAGGGGGGGGGAGAAAGACAGGGAACGAAAGAACTTTATTTTCAAATGTTTAAAAATTGGGCCCGGCTTATGAGAGTTTACAGAGAGATTGAGAGAGAGAGAGAGAGAGAGAGAGAGAGAGAGAGAGAGAGAGAGAGAGAGAGAGAGAGAGAGAGAGAGAGAGGGGGGAGGGAGAGAGAGAGGGAGAGAGAGATCAAGAGAGAGAGAGAGGGAGAGGGAGAGAGAGAGGGGGAGGGTTAGAGAGAGAGAGAGGGGGGGGGGGGAGAAAGACAGAGAACGAAAGAACTTTATTTTCAAATGTTTAAAAATGGGGCCCGGCTTACATTGAGAGTTTACAGATAGATAGAGAGAGAGAGAGAGAGAGAGAGAGAGAGAGAGAGAGAGAGAGAGAGAGAGAGATCAAGAGAGAGAGAGAGAGAGAGAGAGAGAGAGAGAGAGAGAGAGAGAGAGAGAGAGAGAGAGAGAGAGAGGGGGGGGGAGAAAGACAGAGAAGGAAAGAACTTTATTTTCAAATGTTTAAAAATTGGGCCAGGCTTACATTGAGAGTTTACAGAGAGATTGAGAGAGAGACAGAGAGAGAGAGAGAGAGAGAGAGAGAGAGAGAGAGAGAGAGAGAGGGAGAGAGAGAGAGAGAGAGGAAAATAAATCATCTAATATAATTCCTTGATCCAAATTAATTCAGCTAAGTATTGCTGCAGAAAGGAAAAAAAATATTAGAGTGCAATATATTGGACAACTTCAAACAAATGAAATAATAAACACTCAAAGCACCACATTTAATCTTCTCTGAAATAGATGACATAGGAAAACATCGTGATAAGGTGTCATTCGGGAGACGAGTCGGTGTCCGCGAGGATCGACTGTCCTCAGAAAAGTACACTAGTCTGGCAAGAGATTAGGTAATAGCATTAAGTTCTAATGAAATATACGGACCAGTGAGTGGCGGTTGAGTTAAAGTACCGGAACATACAAGTTGGGCTTCCCAGTGAGTCAAAGGAATCTTATCTGTTGAAAAGGGTAGGGCCGGCTGCTTGGGGGATGCGGGTACGGGCTTTAAACATCACCCCTCAATAAAATTCTAGTCACAGACGAACAGACAGACAAGGCAAGGCAGACAGATAGAGAGGACAAGGAATCTGATCTGTTGTAGTGATAGACGTATAGACATACAAACAGGTAGGTAGACGAACGGACAGACAGGCAGATAGACAGACACAGACAGGTAGACGGACAGACTGACAGATAGAAAGAGACAGACAGACAGACAGATAGACAGACAGGCAGATAGATAGATAAATAGATAGATAGACAGATAGGTAGATATATAAAGTAAAAGAGATTGCAGGCAGACAAAACGCCTAAAACTGAAAGCTATAACAGGTATGTTATTGATCATATATAATCAGGAGGCAGAGGCGCTGATATGGCACGGTCGAATCTCGCACAGACCAAGATCTCTCCCCACTTCCCTGTGGGGCATCCCGGGCAGACACCAGTCTGGCTAAAACGGAGATTCAACCATCATCTGGGCAGACACCAGTCTGGCTAAAACGGAGATTCAACCATTATCTGGGCAGACACCAGTCTGGCTAAAACGGAGATTCAACCATCATCTGGGCAGACACCAGTCTGGCTAAAACGGAGATTCAACCACTATCTGGACAACCACCAGTCTGGCTAAAACGGAGACTCAACCATCATCTGGACAGACACCAGTCTGGCTAAAACGGAGATTCAACCACTATCTGGACAAACACCAGTCTGGCTAAAACGGAAATTCAACCATTATCTGGGCAGACACCAGTCTGGCTAAAACGGAGATTCAACCATTATCTGGGCAGACACCAGTCTGGCTAAAACGGAGATTCAACCATCATCTGCGCCGCGACGAAACAAACACAATTACATCAACAAGTGCATTTCTAAATAACCAAAAAAAAAAAAAAAAAAAACAGAAACACACACATGATCCCTCCTGGTCTTGTCTCTGAGAATCGACGGTGTTTGCATTCCGGGAAACCCACAGAAACACCCACATTGTCCTCCCCGATCTTGTCCCTAAGAATCGACAGTATTTACGCGGGTGGGGGGGGGGGGGGCTGAATGGTCTCGACTCGAAGTATGTTGTCGGCCTTGAATTCTGGAGGTCCGGGGCTCAAGTCCCGGTGAGAGCCGGGATTTTTTCACGTTGACTTCTAGTAACACAATTTCCCCTGGTCTCTGGGTAGTGAGATCAGGCGCCCGTGTGTATTGTTGCGCACGTAAAAAATCCCTTGGCAGTTGGAGATCGAAAAAGAGTAGCCTAACGGCGCTGCCCGGGAAAAAATCTCAAGAAAAAATCGGGAGAAAATTCCAGTTAAAAATCTACCGAAAGTATTGCAGGATCATCGCCGGTGCTACGGAGTTCGTGCCCTGAGCTGAGATTCTCCGAACTCAGGCTTGAGTTAAGAATAGAACGGGGCACTTATGGGTTACACCCGTGTGTCGTGATGTTGATCCGACGAGTAAACTAAACCGACGGTATTTGCATTCCGAGAAACCCACCGATACTCCGACAGGTCCGCTAGCGAAGTTCGCAGGGAACTGCGATGGTCATGCCATGAGCACGGTCGGACGCGGGTTCGACGCCTGGGCTCGTCGCTTGTCACAGTGAGGGAGAGACTGACCACCGATTCCTCCTTGCTCTAGAGCTGCAGAATGTGACGCTATCACATTTCTGACTCATAGCAGGAAACTGATTGAGTTCAATTTGTTATTGTGTTCACAGATGCTTCGTTTGTCATCGGGAAATCTCACTGGATGAGCAAGACATGTCCCAGAAGAAAAAACACAGAATAATGAAGTGGATAGGCGTTATAAAAGAAACAGAACGGTAGATGGAATGGGAATGATGGGGGTGGGGGAGAGGGGGAGAGAGAAATTGAGAGAGTAATAAATAAAGAGAGAGAGAGAACAAGAGAGAGAGAATAGCGAGAGAGAAGAGAGAGAGACAGTGAGAGAGAACGAGAGTGAGATAGACAGAGAACGAGAGTGAAATAGAGAGAGAACGAGAGTGAGAGAGAAAAGGAGAGAGGGAGAGAAATAGATAGATAGATAGATAGATAGATAGAGAGAGAGAGAGAAAGAGAGATCGTGTTTGAGAGAAAAAAATACAAATTTAAAAAAAACCACAGTTAATAAAAGGAGAGAGAGAGAGAGAGAGAGAGAGAGAGAGAGAGAGAGAGAGAGAGAGAGAGAGAGAAATTGAGAGAGAGAAATTGAGAGAGAGAAATTGAGAGAGAGAGAGGCAGTGATAAAGAAAAACAGAGTGAGAGAAAGACAGTGACAGAGATAGGGAGAGAACGAGAGTGAGAAAGAGAGAGGGAGAGAGAGGGCGAGAGAGACAGACAGATAGACAGACAGATAGATAGATAGAGAGAGAGAGAGAGAGAGAGAGAGAGAGAGAGAGAGAGAGAGAGAGAGAGAGAGAGAGAGAGAGAGAGAGCAGGCGACAAAGATGCAGAGATAATAAGCACAAAACGTTAGGCCTCAAAACCGGCTGCCGCAGCAGAAAGGAGCTAAGGTCGGAGTGGGGGAAACACGAGAGTGGGTGATTGGACATCGCTGGCGAGCTCCAGCCGAACCGGGGACACCACTAATTAGGAGAGGGGATCGAAGGTAACCATCACAGGAAGGAGGAAGAGTACTCAGGAACTGTCCAACAGGACGCCAACACGACAACGGAAGGAGATCAGGGGGCGCGACTGGAATTTATCCATTAAACGCTGGAGAATGAGGTCAGAACATTTGCGGTTAGGAAATGAAGAGGAGAAGATTGTGAGGTAGTGTGGATGTGCGTGTGAAATGAGTCGGCTGACAAACAACATATACCCCTGCAAACATAAATATACGCACGAGTGCCTTCACGCACACACCCACGTACATATATATTTGACGGATGTTAATCAACCAATTATCGTCTCTATAATGAGAGCTGAATGTGATTTGTTTTTGAGCCAACGGGCTGCTACTTCTAGTGCACTGGGCTGATTTTTGCGTGTGGGTTGTTAGCCTTCCCTATTACCATCAGACGAACCCACTCTGACTTCTGAGGTACTTGTAATTTACGTCCCCAATTCAAGACGAGAAGTTAACATTTTAGTCCAACTGACCCGTGCAGAGGTTGAACCTGCTACCTCGGTGTAACAAGCTACGTGGAGGGTCCCAAATAGCCCGGTCACAATATTTCAAATATCTTCTATAGCCCTGGCTTAGATAGGTCTTTACCTGCCAACCCTCCTCCGTTTTCCCTGGACACACTGTCACGCTTCCTTTCGACCTAGGGACCTATTTCCTGCAGTGTTCTTCTGGCTGACGCATAAATAACATGGCAGTCGTCAGAACAACTTGGAAGTAATTTTATTAACCTAATCAAGAACAGCACAGGAACACATAAAGGCAGATAAACAGATAGATCTACACAGACACTACACTGGTAAATTCTAACACAGAGCCTCAAGTCGCCACAGTCACAGATCCAGCTTCAGATACTGTCTGATCTGTCCACACACTTCTCACCAAAGATGTCCGAATCTCCTTCCTTCTCCAACAACTGGGTGTAGGTTCAACCGGCTTTTGTAGAATCCAAGCGACTGGTGTGTTGAGGACTTCTGTTCATTGTCATCTGAATTAGTTCGGCACTAGGTCTTCACTGACCTATGAAAAGCTTTAGTGTTGCCGATAAGGTGAGGTGTTTGTGAAGGATAATGGTTGGGTCCTTTTAATGTCCGGGATAAAATGGGTATGCCAGAAAATCACTCTTAGGCTCCCTCCGGACAACAACTGCTCTCAGGCGTATGTTGTTAAAACAAAACCGGCAATGCCCCAGTCATACAAAATGTCCTTGCTTCAAGACCTGCACCTTGCCTTGAGTTGGCCTCGTTGGACATATTTACGTTAGCCTAGAAGCACCGGTGATAATGTCCCTTCGAAGACATAGTCACTTCCCATAGAAGAGGACCCTTTCTTCACCACTTCAGTAGGAGGTTGCATCTCTGTCCCAATCTTCAAATCGACTTGACAAGATGCCACTATCCAACGGTAGGTGTGTACACGGCCATGAATTGCTTAGCAGCCGCACCAGCGCTCATTTGGCGCAAGGCGCTCCATCGGGTTTACCCGATGTGAAAGACATTGGCTACTTGCTCCATGTAAAGATTGTGATAGGAAGATAACCCAAAGAACCATCTTTCATGGAGATTTGAGAGAACAAGAGAACTGAGAGCTTCCGAAAGCCGTTCCCCCCTGTCTACCCAAAATAAAAGAATGCATAAGGACATGGACCACTGGCGTTTCGCTACATAGGCCCCCTCTTAAGAAAGTCGAACCCTACGAACTTTCTACTGTCAGTGGTTCTGTTCGAATGACCCCACCCTCACGTTCAACCATAGGATGCCGTGATAAAAAATCTGCTCCCACATTCTCCCTTCCGGGGATGTATTCGACCGTGAACTGATACGGTTGTAGGAGCAATGACCATCTCATCAACCTCGCGTTCAGTTTCTTAGAAGTTGCCAAGAACGTCAGAGGTTGATGGTCGGACTGCACTTTGAACTGGACTCCATACAGATAAGGTTGAAATTTCTGTACCGCCCACACTAGAGCTAGACATTCCCGTTCGACGGTGGAATAATTCCGTTCGGCGGGTAACAGTTTTCTACTGGCATACGCCACCGGACACAACACCGAAGGATTATCTCGCCCTTCCTGCAACAGAGTTGCTCCAATCCCTATGTTACTCGCGTCGGTTCTCAGAACAAACGTTTTCTCCAAATTCGGGAGTTGCAGGACTGGCCTATCCACCAACGCCTGTTTCAGCTTCCCATAAGCCTCTTCACAGCTCGGGGTCCAGACTATAGGATCTGGCGATCCTTTCTTCAGGGTTTCGGTTAACGGCGCTCCAATTTCGTTGAACTTTGGAATGAATTTCTGGTAAAACCCACACAGAGACAAGAAAGACCTAACATCCTTTTTGGATTTAGGACGGGGTGCGAGACGGACCTTCTCAATATTTTTTTTCTTCCGGTACCAGTCCCCCTGGGGTAATAGTGTGTCCCAGAAATTCCAAGGATTGATATCCAATCATACATTTGGCTGGACGGGCGGTTAACCCCTCCTCTTTCAATCTTATGAAGATCTTTTCCAAGGATTTCAGGTGATCCTTCAGATTGTCAGACGCGATGAGAATATCATCCATAAACGAGACGACAGAGGGATCCCTTAAAGGGTCTAATAACTTTCTCATCATGCGAGTGAACACACTGGGCGCATTGCTCAGCCCAAAAGGCATCACCTTAAATTCGTAATGGCCACTCGGAGTACTGAAAGCGAGCATGGGCCGAACCTCAGGCTTCACAGGGATCTGATAATATCCCCGGCTTAAATCAATTTTTGAGAAGTACTTTGCCCTATTTAATCTGGCAAACAATTGATTTGTGTTTGGCAACGGCTCAACTTGGAATGTCGTACAACTATTTAAATGCCTGTAATCAATACATAAGCGGTGTTCCCCGCTTGGCTTCCTCAACAAGACAACCCCGGCATTATAAGGAGAAGTCGAAGGAGTGATGATGTCGTCGTCCAGAAGCTTCTGGATTTCAGTTTCCAGGGCCTTCTCTTTCGAAAATGGCACTGGATATATTTTCTGGCGAACGGGGTCTTGGGTAGTCAGAGTCATATCAAACTCGACCAACCCTGTCCGCCCTGGCCGATCGGTAAGAATCTGCTGATGGGACTCCAACAAACGGATGACACGGTCTGTTTCTTCAGCCGACAGATCAGGATTTATATGTACATCCCTATAGGTTTCCCCAGGGTGTAATGGATACCCCCTATCCGTTTCTTCGCCCGATTCAGTTTCCATCGCGACCGCCATAGTCATGAGTGGGAGAGAAGTACCATCAGATCGTTCTTCATACTTTTTGAGAAGGTTAATGTGGAAGATTTTAGATTTCCCCCTGATCCGGATGGCATAGTTGGTGCGGGAGACAACCCTTTCTACCGGGAAAGGCCCCTGCCAACCAATCTCGAGTTTATTGGAACCTACTGGAAGTAACAACAGAACCCGATCCCCCACCTTAAGAGACCTATCTTTCGTCCTTCTATTGTAGTAGGCCGCGTGTCTCTTCCTGGCCGCTCTCAGATTCTGAGCTGCCAAAGCCCAACCCGTCTGGAGTTTTTTCTTTAACTCTTCGACGTATTTATAAGAGGATACCACTTCTTCGGAAGTTTCTTCCTCTGTCCAACATCTCAATAAGGCTTCTAAGGGACCCTTGATTGGCCTCCCGAATAGTAGAGTGGCTGGTGGCAACCCGGTCGACCCATGGGGAACCTCCCGATAGGCGAACAAGGCGGCTGAGATATACTCATCCCATCTGTCTGGTTTCTCTTGTGCCAGCTTCCGAAGCATGGTCATCAAGGTACCATTAAACCTCTCTACTTGCCCATTAGACTGAGGGTGATACGGGCTTGTGTGAATGTGGTTGGTCTGGAAGATACGAAAGACTTCTTCCATCAGTTTACCACAGAACTGAGACCCATTGTCCGTTAGGATCTGGTTGGGAAATCCCAACCTAGTAAAGGTCTCCATCAGTGCATCAGCCACTCGCTTAGAGTCGATTGTGGCCAAAGGTATCGCCTCGCCCCACATGGAACAGCAATCCACCATCGTGAGAATGTACTTATTCCTCTTCCTAGTCCTAGGAAGAGGACCAACAAGATCGATGGCAACTCTCTCGAAAGGAGAGTTCATAATAGGCATGTCTCCCAGGACTACCGGAGCTGTCCAGTGTTTTGGTGCCACACGCTGGCACTCTGGGCACGACTTGACGTACCTACGCACGTCTCCAGTCATCCCTGGCCAGTAGTAATGGCAGGAAATGCGCTGGAGAGTTGCCCCGACACCCATATGTCCACTGAAAGAAATGGTGTGTCCCATATGAAGAAGCTGTTCCCGATAAGCCTTAGGAACCACCAGCTGTCCATGCTGGTGATCCTCCATTCCGGCTCTCCGGTACAGTAACCGATTCTTCATATAATACTGACCCCGTCTTGGTGGGTCAGAACCTTTTGGCAACTGGTTGAAGCAAGGTTGCAAAGTAGCATCCTGGCTTTGAGCAGCTCGTAACTCCCCAGGCAAGGGATTCACAATCAAGGCCGGCGTCTGCTCATCCTCCAATTGAGATCTGGTCTGCATTGCCCCTACGTACATGGGTTCGGTTGGAATCCCTAGAAAGACGTAGCGACAACCCAAGATCATTGGGAAGATAGGATCTAGCAGAACGGCTGCCTGTATAGTGCCGGTAACATATTTTGATTTGATGTCCACCTTCGCAATTGGAAGAGACATCGCTACCGCACTCTTTGTCGCCGTTTGAATCTCAATAGATTCCCCGGTTAGCTGCTCTGGGCTCACTAAATGTGATGAAATTACAGCCTCAAACTGCAGACCTGTGTCGTAGAGACACTCAACTGGTTGACCGTTCACAAGCACCGTTTCTACTACTGGTGGTTTTTCTAAATCTTTGGTCCCAAGATCCCTCCCTTCTACCTCCTTGTGAGACCCTTCCCCGGTTTCTACAAGACAAGCAGCATAGTGAGAGTCTTTCTGTTTACGCCGGCAATCTACCGTATTGTGTGTGGGAGATTTGCAATAGGCGCACCACTTTTCACTCCACTTTCTTTTAGGAGATCCAGGTGGACTCTTACCAGAGGGTTTCTTACTAGGAACTTTATCGAAAGGATCCTCCTTCCTGGTGTGAGCGGTTTTAGGGTTCTTCTTCTTTCCAGACCATGTGTCTGGTGGTCGGGGATTGTGTTGTGACAATTCCCCATTATCCCCATGAGCTAGCACATACCTTTCAGCCAACGTGTTGACTAGCTCTAACCTTTCTGCCCCATTTTCAAGCAAAAAGGTTTGCAAAGGCTTAGGCATCATTCTCTTCATTTGGTCCACGACCACCAATTCTTCCAAACTTTCATAGTCGTTAGCAAATCCAGCTAAAGACATCCACTTCAAAAGGTAAGACTTCAATCTGACACTGTAGGCTGCGAACATCTCTCCTGGCTCTCTCTTCGACTTTCTGAACTGTTGTCGATAAGTATGAGCTGTCATCTGAAACCTTTTCAACAGTGCTTTCTCCAGAGCTTCATAGTCATTCTCCATACCAGGTGGCAACCTAGAATAGACCTCGTATGCGGTCCCCCTCAGGCCCTGTGAGAGTTTCAAGTTCCATTTCCCTCGCTCCAATCCCATAGCCAAAGCCATCGACCGAAATCTGTGAAGATACTGGTCGATCTTATCTTTGTGTTCATCGAACGGGAGCAAAGGGAACTTCATTGCCTGGCATGGACCGCCACCAGAAGTTGTTGAGTCAGGGAGAACTGCGTCTCCCACTGCACCGTCTCTTTCCTTGGCAGTTTGAGCTTTCAGCTCCAACTCTCTCATACGGAACTCATGGTCTCTGACTGCCTGCTCGGCCTCCATCTTCCTAGCCTCAGCCTCCATCTCAATCCTCTTGGCCTCAGCCTCCATCCTCTTAGCCTCAGCCTCCGCCTCAATCCTCTTGGCCTCAGCCTCCATCCTCTTAGCCTCAGCCTCCGCCTCAATCCTCTTGGCTTCGCGCACATCCTGTCTGTAGTCTCTTTCCACTTCCCGCACATATTTCTGTAACTCCGCTCCATCATATCCCATCTCACGCCCTGTAGCCTGTACGTCAGCGACATTAAACCCAGCTGATGCCATCTTAAACTCAGAGGGTAAGGGAAGAGGTAATTGTCTAATAAAATTTTTCTCACAATTACACAACAAGTTACATTACACGACCACAACACGTCGTATGTCGGTCAGTCTGTGTCAGGAAGAGTATAGACAATAGCCAGGCACGGTAGGCAGAACCTATTAATAGAAAACAAGGATATCTGTCCCCTATCACTAAATCAGCCAGAACTTCACCAGGATTACAAATATCCCGGAACGAGCCCCCAGAAATTGTAACAAGCTACGTGGAGGGTCCCAAATAGCCCGGTCACAATATTTCAAATATCTTCTATAGCCCTGGCTTAGATAGGTCTTTACCTGCCAACCCTCCTCCGTTTTCCCTGGACACACTGTCACGCTTCCTTTCGACCTAGGGACCTATTTCCTGCAGTGTTCTTCTGGCTGACGCATAAATAACATGGCAGTCGTCAGAACAACTTGGAAGTAATTTTATTAACCTAATCAAGAACAGCACAGGAACACATAAAGGCAGATAAACAGATAGATCTACACAGACACTACACTGGTAAATTCTAACACAGAGCCTCAAGTCGCCACAGTCACAGATCCAGCTTCAGATACTGTCTGATCTGTCCACACACTTCTCACCAAAGATGTCCGAATCTCCTTCCTTCTCCAACAACTGGGTGTAGGTTCAACCGGCTTTTGTAGAATCCAAGCGACTGGTGTGTTGAGGACTTCTGTTCATTGTCATCTGAATTAGTTCGGCACTAGGTCTTCACTGACCTATGAAAAGCTTTAGTGTTGCCGATAAGGTGAGGTGTTTGTGAAGGATAATGGTTGGGTCCTTTTAATGTCCGGGATAAAATGGGTATGCCAGAAAATCACTCTTAGGCTCCCTCCGGACAACAACTGCTCTCAGGCGTATGTTGTTAAAACAAAACCGGCAATGCCCCAGTCATACAAAATGTCCTTGCTTCAAGACCTGCACCTTGCCTTGAGTTGGCCTCGTTGGACATATTTACGTTAGCCTAGAAGCACCGGTGATAATGTCCCTTCGAAGACATAGTCACTTCCCATAGAAGAGGACCCTTTCTTCACCACTTCAGTAGGAGGTTGCATCTCTGTCCCAATCTTCAAATCGACTTGACAAGATGCCACTATCCAACGGTAGGTGTGTACACGGCCATGAATTGCTTAGCAGCCGCACCAGCGCTCATTTGGCGCAAGGCGCTCCATCGGGTTTACCCGATGTGAAAGACATTGGCTACTTGCTC
The DNA here is from genome assembly GCA_963921405.1 of Cepaea hortensis. Taxonomy (NCBI): domain Eukaryota; kingdom Metazoa; phylum Mollusca; class Gastropoda; order Stylommatophora; family Helicidae; genus Cepaea; species Cepaea hortensis. Next base: position 87,171,422 of record OY992886.1, read on the forward strand.
CATGTAAAGATTGTGATAGGAAGATAACCCAAAGAACCATCTTTCATGGAGATTTGAGAGAACAAGAGAACTGAGAGCTTCCGAAAGCCGTTCCCCCCTGTCTACCCAAAATAAAAGAATGCATAAGGACATGGACCACTGGCGTTTCGCTACACTCGGTATCATCACACCGGATGTTTAAGAACGGGCGATCTTATCCCTTCGGCCATGCTGAACTCCACTGAATGTGTTGGGTTCCCAGTGCTTTCTACTCATCATCATCATCATCATGTGTCAGCCCATACGCATGGACGATCATGGTTCGCATCTCACACGATCACCAGTCCTGGATCAGGTCTATGTTATTGTCTCGATTATGCCATGTAACCAAGTCATCTATAAATTATCTCTCTGCCTTCTCCTTGTTCTCTTTCCATCAATCTTGCCAGTTGTCACTAAGTTTTCCTGTTTATTCCTCCCCATATGCCCCCCCCCCCCCAAAAAAAAAAAAAAAAATAAATAAAATAAAATAAAATAAAATAAATCTTGGCCGTTTCTTGGACTTGCTAATTCGTTTATCAGTCCATGGCGTTCTTTTGCACCACCCTCCCCCACCCCCAGAAATCACATTTTCACTGCCATTAGATGTTATGTCATCTTCTGTGCTTATTATCCATGTTTCACATCAATATAACAGAATGGGTTCTATATATCACTTTAACACTCTCATTGTGACAGTATTTACTATTGGTCAGTATATTTTCCATCTGGTAAAAGGCTATCTTTGCCAAACCGATTCTTGTTTGTCTCCTTTCCATCTTTCCCTCCAACACAACCTATAACTCGGAGCTATTGGGTGCAAAGGTCGGGACAAGAATATAGAGTTGACCCACGACTCTGGTGATCGTGTAAGATGACGAAACATGACCGCCCACACTTACCGGCATAGCACATGATGATAATGATTTGGATCTAAGTGCGCAAAGCGGTTAAGCCGCGTGCCTTGTGTCTTTATGGGAACGATCTTATTAAGAACATAATTTGTGAAAAAGTTCCGCGAACTCGAGGCGTTACTAACCATAAAGCTCAGGGGTTTGTTCTCAGGACTGCGTCATTCAAACAATGAGTAAAATTTTCCACAACTCCTGGGGGTCGTGGCTGAAGCTACCGAGTTCGTGCGTTGTGAGATGCTCTCGGCCAGGAGATACCTGGGGGTCGTGGCTGAAGCTACCGAGTTCGTGTGTTGTAAGATGCTCTCGGCCAGGAGAAACCTGGGGGTAATCGCTGGAGCTACCGAGTTCGTGTATTGTAAGATGCTCTCGGCCAGGAGAAACCTGGGGGTAATCGCAGGGAGTCTGACGGTAGTACACGCTTACACAGGTCCAGACACTTGCGATTGACAGGTATATGTGCCCAGTGGTCCGGGCGCGTATACGACCCTTACATGCGGGATTTGGCTGAACGCCTCTAAGTCAAGTCCCAAAGGTTTAGGGTCTGGCCACTGCTCGCCTCCTGCTCGTGGGGGAGAGGTCTCGGAGGTTTGATGCTGAGCCGCCAGCGTCTGCAGCCTACCTTGTTCCAGACATACTGGTTATCCTTTCCTCTGGATCAAACAAGGCAAGGCCGAAAGAGGGAACATGTCGTTTGAGCACCACATGTTCTCTGAAGCTCTGCCTAGGCATTGTGAGTTGGAATTTTGGCTAAATTTTAGTCCACATACTTTGGTCTGTCAAGACTGCAAGGTGCCACTCATTAGACCGGCTGTGCAGAATCCCTCGAATCCCAGGACACTAAATTTGGTCTAAGACTACGGGAATCTACGCGGTTCTAATTAATACGGCACTGCCATTATGCAAACAATCCTATCACGAATACTGTCAGTCAGTTAGTCGCAGTTCCAACTTCACAGCAACGGGTCGTCCCCATTATGCTCCGTTCCTGTGCCAGTGAATATCTCACAAAACGCTAATAAATAGAATAATTTCTCTTGGTCAGCCACCCCCATCCCTACCACCCCCATCCCTACGCCCGATCCTTCCAGTAGTCACAATACTTTCCAACGCCGCTCTTCTCATATTCTGTACATACGCGCAAAATACCGTGTTGGTTTCAATCAATAAAACAAACAGAACTAGCGCTACAATGGATGCGAAACATGAAGCTAGGTGTTTTCTGTCAATATAGACGGATCTAACCGTTCTATGGTCCAAGTGTAACTCTTCGGCTTTGAAGCGGTAATTCAGTTGTGTTATGTAATACGAATGGCAATCGACAAACTGTGAAATAATAACAAGAGAAATAAAATACGGTCCGTCTTCGATTACTTCCGTGCTAATGCATTCTGGGAAATATGGATTGGGGAGAGGGAGGCATATTTTATAGCGCTAATGGGAAAGGCGTGGAAAGAGAGTGAGAGAGAGAGAGAGAGAGAGAGAGAGAGAGAGAGAGAGAGAGAGAGAGAGAGAGAGAGAGAAGAGAGAGAAATAGAGAGAGAGAAATAGAGAGAGAGAGAGAGAGAGAGAGAGAGAGAGAGAGAGAGAGAGAAAGTATAAGAGAGTGTGCGAATGGGAATGCAGTGTGCCTAACAGAGTTATGAGTTTAGTTAGTTAGTTAGTTAGTCGACAGATCATTGCACATCGAACCATTCAGTCCATAAGTGCTCGGATCCCCCACCTCAGCAAATCCCGCAGCGTGTAGCGGCTCACGACACCAGTTCTGTGTTGGTTATGAGCTAAGAACCGGCACTGCACCCAGGACATTCCCACACGCGTTACGTCACCTCGTTCAGCAGCAATTGGAGATCATACTACTAAACGTTCCTTCCGCCATCTGACTGACAGTTATCCTGGTCTTCCCTCTCAGTTTTGAGATTCGCCCAGAACCCTTCCCGATCCCCAGCCATATCACTCTCTCCACATGCGGGTTTTAAGTCTGTTCCATCGCTTTCTTCACCTGGTCCCACCGCTTTCTTCACCTGGCCCCACAGGCGCCCGACCGCCTCTCCCTAGTAGAAAAGCAGGAGAAGGTAAAAGCGCACATGTGCTTATCCGCACGAAGCACAGATCCTTTGCAGAACGCCGCTTTAATCATAGCCCCTTGAATAGTCTCTCCATCTCTGGTCATTTCTCCTGCCTCATGCCCAAGGTGCCTACAGTGTCCTGTATCCATCTTCGTACTGACCGAACCCTGCCTCATCTTCCGGGTACCAGGTATTCCCTCGCTGTTTTCCCTCATCTTCCGGGTACCAGGTATTCCCTCACTGTTTCCCCCCAAGCCACTACGATGTTTTACATGGCCATACTATTTCAGTGTCCGAGCCACGAGACTCGTTATAAGCCAGGTTTCTTCCATGGTCAGGTCTTGTAGAATATCAATACTTGTTATTTCCTTGGTTCCCCTTGCTCTAAGATCTTTTCTGTAATATTTAAGCTCAACAGTCACATTTTTTTTCCTTTAGTGATTGCAATATGAGCCATGCCTCACATCCATATGTTGTCACAGGAAGAATGCAAGTGATCACAAATGTGACTTTAACTGATGTGCTCGTGTAGTTCCAAAGGTTCTTAGTGCTGTTTCACCTCTGCATTTCTAAGTCCAGCCTGCGTCTGACGTCTTTGGAACAGTCACCACTGTTGTTGATTAGGAGATTATTTGATATTAAAAGTTTGTGACATTTTCAATTCCTCCATTGTTGATTGCTATCTTAAGTTGGCATGTAGTTAATCTTTATAGATTGTTCATTTTCATATATACAGATCATCTTCATAGTAATTCATAGAGAGTATTTAACAAACTCCTAGAGATCAGAAATACTTTGGAACAGCTGCTGCATCGGAGGACTGAGCACGCATGGAAATACCCAATGTACAGTGACGTCATAACAAAGTATGACATAATAGAATAGTGCGTAAAATATATCCATGGCCCACGGTGAGTGGAATTACGGTGAGTAATGAAATGGCGTAGAGGCTGTTTTGCTGTATGGCGGTGAATCTTGGAACGTGCGTGAATAAATTAAAAAGAACATAGAAGCAACCGGGCTGTTGTTTTTGAGACAAATGTTGCGAATTCATCGGACTGCCAGAGTAACTAACAACGATTGCCTGAAAGAGGCTAATGAAACGAACATTATATACACGATAATAAAAAAGAGAAACGATGCTGGATGGACTGAGGCGGTGGCATGGAGGAATATCATCTAGAACACCAAAGACAGATGTGTCGAGAGACATGAACGTCTACACCAGCTGACAGGGCACATGATGATGACGAGTTAATGGCAAATAAACGAAGGCAGTATAAATGTGTGTGTGTGTGTGTGTGTGTGTGTGTGTGTGTGTGAGAGAGAGTCTGTGTGCGTGTGTGTGTGAGAGTCTGTGTGTGTGTGTGTGTGTGTGTGTGTGGGGAGGGGGGGGGGGTGTTTACAGAGAAATGTCGAGAATTTCCTGGACAGCGAAGAAAATAAACGCAGAAGTGTGTCGACAGCTGCAAGTGTTGTTAGGTCATTCGAAAAAAACCATAAAAAGAAGACAAATCAAATGTAAGAACCGTGTCGACTAAAGAAGCGATGAAATACAGAATTTTGTTTTATGTGGGGAAAATACCAGGCAAGAGAAGATCAGGAAGACGGGTAAGGATGTGACAAGCTTAAACAGCTGGGCAACTTATGTAGGCAACATTAGCTTCATTAAATATCATATGATAGAGAGGATGACCGATATCTGCTCCAAACCACGCACTTGAAGAAGGATGTAGCAAATGTTAAAACCAGACGTTTGGCCAAAGAACAACATTCAAACCGTGGCCCCCCCCCCCTCTCTCTCTCTCTCTCTCTGTCTGTCTCTCTCTCTCCCCCCCCCCCCTCCTCTTCATCTGCTACTCCTTTGGATTCATTTGTCAGATCGTTAATTAATTAAAGCGTTTTAATTCCAACGATTGATCCTGGTTTATCGCGAAAGCTTCATTACATCCTAGCTATATATCAAAAGGGTTTCAACGTTTGTAAAAACATACTTTGACGTATATATCAGATCACCAGTTTCATGTGTTGGCATGTGGAGCTTCCTAGATCTGTGTACATATTATAGGACGCTGTATACATATTATAGCGCAATACATACAGCGATGGCGAAATCCTCTTGGTTAAGTTTACCAAGCTGAGAACACATATTGGTACGGGGAGCGGGAAAGTCAGAAGGACAAATGAGTATAGACAGACACACATAATGACACATAGAAGACAGAGAAGCGGGTAGTTAAGGTAGACAGGTATCCAGACAGACAGTTATCTAGGCAAACAAGTATATATATATATATATAGACAGGGGGATAAACAGGTTAACAGACATGCCAATAAATAGGTAGACAGACAGATAGGTAGGTAGGTGTATGCACTTAGGTAGGTAGGTGAGTAGTTATATTGAGTATATTTTTTTTCATGATCGCAATCATTAAATGACGCAAAAAAGCGAAATATACTCTGACAGTTACTTAAACTAGGCAACACAGAGAAGACTTTAGTTGGTCATGATCATCGCTGTCAAGTTACCAGTTGCTGCCACAATACCCAGCAGATTATATGTCCCCATTTTCTAATCAAATGTCCGAGTTGTCAAGCACGTTCTTGTTGCATCCCATTTTATTTAGCGCTGTGATAGAAATTACAATCAACGGGGGATCTCTTGCCTTATTAATTTAGTTTGATAAATTGAAAGGTATAAATGTAGAAGATATGAAATTAGAGATAGACATTTGCAGTAAACAGTAACACCACAGGCAATATAGCAGAATTCACATGCGAATAACCATGAAGAGGATTGGAAGTGAATTAGAATATGAGTTATCTAGCAGAATCCTCATGTGAATAATCATGATGATGGTTTTAACGTGGGTTAGAATATGAGTTACAATTAGTGCAAGAAGGTTTCAGGCAGGACAGGGGGCGAGGCACCATATTTTGAATATCGGAACAATGTTTGAGAAATGCAGAAAGATGCCTGCTTCATATACTACAGGAATAACTTCTACTGTGTCCAAGGTTAGAAATTGTGGAACCTGACATTTTACCCGCTAAACTGAAAACTATATCACGAACAACAAGCAGCTGTCGGAGAGTCTGGTTAAACAGTAAACAGGTTTGAGGTGCAAAGGGGAATAAGACGGCCGCATTCTCTCACCATACATATACAACATTTATACAGAAAATGTAATGAGAGACGTCCAACATGATGATACCGGAGACAATTTTGAAGATAAACGGTCTATATATAAATGTAGAATCTATAAAGATAAACAATTTATGAAGACGAAGAAGACAAACTATCTATAAAGATGACTGCTAGCTGAAGACACAATGACAGGTGAATCAACATATATCAAGATGATTTAGTGTGGATTTCAGTGTAGTTTCAGTGGGAAGTGACGTATGAGGGGACGATTCCGACATGCTTACAGCAAATGTATTACTGGAACAGTCATCATCTACACCCTACGAGATCTTCTGAGGCACACGAAGCATGTATAGGTTTGTCCAGAGTGCACTGGTGTCCAAATCCTAAATTCAAGAAATATTATCAGTAACATCTTGTCCAGAATTTGCAGCAATCAACTTGCAACAATATGTCCGCGTTTGTACAGGATACATGTGTGATATTTAGTTGACTAGTTTTACTTGTGCTCTGTAATCCCTATTCCGTGAGTATAGCAAGAGCTAGTAGTTTTGGCCTTATTACTTCAATAAAATATGAACTAACTTATCTATTATATCTCTTTATGAATTCCATGCAAGGCTATGGGACTATGGGATTTCCAATATCATCATCACCATTATAATCAATTCATAATCATAATAATGATAAATTTATAATCATGATCAAATACGTTGGGCGACCACACTTCTCCACATCTCCAACATAATGTGCCAATTCATGAGCCGACCTTTTTTTTCATGCCATGATTAAATGCTGTCAAGAGTCTTCCGTCTCTCTTTCTCTCCCCCTCTCTTCTCTCTCTCTCCACATAAATCTTTCAAATTGTTACACATGTTCCAATGTTTGGCTTCTCACATTGTGGCCGCACGTATCATATAATATTCTGTCACTTCTGGTAACGACAACAATTTTTCTCAGGCACACATCAATTCACGTGTGATGATAGCACAATTAATGAAAGCCAAACTCACCCCGGAGCCACGGTAGCGCAAGTGCTATCACTCTCGGCCTGATGTTCATATGTTCAAAACCACATCGAGGCGGGATGTTTAAATAACAAAGCTGCCTGGCTCCAAAGGCAACCCAACCGAAAATGGGTCCAACAGAATGTTTTAGGGAGCCAATACGGTTGGTAGGATACGGCCCACTTCACCCATCGAGTGCCGATTGTAGAATAAAAATAAGGGGCTCGCCTCATATCCCCCCCCCCTCCCCCAAACGCGAGAAAGTGTGGAAACGGGTTATTTCCTTTCCACATTTTTAACCTTTTCAATCCACAAGTGTAAAAAATAAACACTTCTGCACATTCTTGGCAGTCGATGAGATCCAATCTCTTGCGGATTTTAATTCCCGATTCCACAAGCTGATTCGTTTGGTTTTTAAAAGAAAACAGAAGCGAAGGACGTGCCATATGGCTGGAGAAGCTGTTTTATCGTGGTTTTGTTTTCTTCTACAGCGGAGATCTCATGACATATCACATCCATGATCGACCAATTAAAACATCGCTCACAATTAAAGCTGTCGATGGTGATTCATAAATAAACACACCCGTTGTTATATGGTGCTTACAGAAGTAGTAGAAGGAAATGGAGATTAGAGGACGCACTGGGCAACATGAAAATTGAAAGCTATAGTTACCGAAGGGAATTCGAACCTGTCACCTAAACATGATGACAGCCCTCACTGCAGGAACAAGTGTACTTCGACGCATGACCAACTAGACACCCCTCAAAAAAAAAAAAAGATGTCTTCATTGGCCAGGTCTATCATCCACAAGAACTCACAACTACGGAATATGGTCGTATATTATTATTACCACTGAAATAGAACCGTAGGTTTCAGAATTGTATAGGTTTTTTTAGGGGCGTCTAGTTAGTTATGCGCTGAAGTTCACTTGTTCTTGCAGAGAGGTGCTGTCGTCATTTTATTCATTTTCAAGTGAACGAAAAAAAAAAAAAGTGCTGAAAACAGCATGGAAATAATTATTTTCCCAGCCACTGAGGTAATAAACGAGTTTCAGGCCGTTTGGCCATTAGGAAAAGTAATGTTTGTGACCATTGTAGCCTTTAGAATACAAAGGGGGAAAATATCTGGCAGCGGTTTAACGTAATGGAATTGCAAAAAGCAGGTCCGCATGGCCGAATGGATAGGAACGCGTGTTCTTAAACATCTGGTGTGCTGTTGCCGAGGTAAGCGGTTCAACCCCTACATCGGACAGCTGGACTAAAATGTTGATCTGCCGTCCTTGATTTGAGGACATAAATTACAAGTACCTCTGAAGTCGGAGTGGGTTCGCCTGATGGAGAGGGACACTGTTAATAGGGAAAGCTAATCCACACGCAAAATTCAGTCCATCACTACTATAAATAGTGTGTATGGACTGCGCAAGATGAACTCTTGCGCAGTCCATACACACTATTTATAGTAGTGATGGACTGAATCGAGCGCAAAAATAGTGCAAAAATAATCACCGACTTTTCAAGCATGCCATAAAGTCACATTATCAGTTCAAACTTCTGCAAAAGTATCTGTTATGTAAATGCTGCTTTTTTTTTTGGGTAAAAAAAAAAAAAAGTCGCTTAAACATATTGCACGGATTTTATTTCATATGGCTCGGTCTCTTTCCGCAGCGCGGAAAGCGTCGCTCAAAGCACGAACTCCGTAGCTCTAGCGACGACCCACAGGTGTCTCCAAAAAATTCACTCGTGAACCGAAGTAAGCGGCCCGGAATCGAGCCCACAACCTTCGGAGCCCGAGTCAAACGGCTTGACCACTTCGCCACGAAGTCGGGTATTTAAATCCGCCCAGAACCAACGATATAAACAAGGCAAACCTAATGGATCGGAATGATCGTATTAAGCAGTAATGCGTATATCCAATGACTGAGCTGTCAAATCTCCAGCAATGGGGGAAAAGGTGGAATATAAACAGATGATCGAGAGTGGTAAAATCAATAGCTATTTCGCATAGCACAAATACACAACTGCGCATTTATTCATTTAACAAACACATTTAGAAAACGTGCGGCGGGTTAACTCTTAGAAATCATGATGGTTTTCATTTGTTTGGTACAGCATTGTTCGTTCGGACCTTTCGTTTACTGTTTAAGCCCGTGATTTCCATGTATATAGTAGGGTCGTCGTGGTATAGAGGTTAACATGCTTGCATTCCACGACAATGGCTCGGGTGCAATCCGCAGCAGTCTTTTATTTTTTTCGTTCCTTCGGGTCGATCAAATCTCATACAAGGGCCCTAGCTAATTTTTCTTTTGGAATGTTCTGTGATTTGCTTCGGGGTAGGGGGTGGAGGGTGGGAAGAGAATAGGTGGCGAATAAAGTGAACTTGTAATCTCACTTCAATATGCAGTAATCTAAACTTATATAAAGGCCGAACACTTCATACACCAGGATCTGCCATCAGACTAGATTGTGCCTGTCTAAGTCTGCTCTTGTGGATGTCTACTGTTGTAAATGAGGACTTTTGTATATCTGTACTATTGTAAATGAGGACTTTTGTATATCTGTACTATTGTAAATGAGGACTTTTGTATATGCTTGTTGACTGTATCTGTATGTGTGTGTGTGTGTATATATATATATATATATGAGAGGGTGAGAGAGCCAGACAGAGCGACAGAGAGAGAGAGAGAGAGAGAGAGAGAGAGAGAGAGAGAGAGAGAGACAGAGAGAGAGAGAGAGAGAGAGATTTGTAAAAAGTTACAAAGTGAGAGAAAAGGTGTAAGAGAGACAATGGTAAGAAGGAAGAGACAGTAATATAGGATGTATGTTTAATGACTGTGGGGTGTTTGAAAATATTGCCGTTCCATGTTTTGTATTTACCTTTTATGCTGCATAAACTCTACAGAGGGTGAATACAAAACTTGGAGCGGCAATATTTTCAAAATCCCCATAGTGATAAAAAATACACCCTATCTATATATATATAATAGAGAATGTTTGTGTCTTTGTGTGTCCTTTATGCGTTCCTGAACGGTCCATCCGATTGAGATGAAATTTTCTAAAGATCTTCACATTCCAGCGCAGCCAACTAGCATAGTTTGTTAGTTTAAAAGCAGTTATTTACGTATTAAATCAATATTAAAAGGAAAGACGTCTAATTAAGGGGACTTAACAACAAAAGTTTATATCAAGGGACATTACTTTTAGTAACATTGCTATATTGTGTAATTTAAATAATTGTTGTATTTTTCTTAAAGTTTTATAAAATGTTTAAATTAGTTATCTAAAGTCATATGCGTTATAATATAATGATACAATCTTTAAGGCATTATCAAAGTTTTCGTAAAAATAATAGATCTATTTTAGATATGTGAAAATTGTCGAACCCATTTTTCCCGCAACGAGAACGGGAAAGGGCCGAACATATACTCTGTGCACCACATTCGTATCTGGTATAAACAAAGATTTTGCTAAGAATTATCATGCAAAGAATGAGGAAGAAGATACAACCTGAAATAGGGGAAGAACAATGCGGGTTTGTAGAAGGAAAGGGAACAGTAAATGCTGTGTATATGCTGCGAACAGTTATTGAACGTGCTATAGAAGTAAACAAGGATATACATCTTTGCTTTATCGACTATACAAAGGCTTTTGATAGCGTTAGACATGTCAGCATGGTGGATATGCTATCAGATCTACAAATTGATGGGAAAGACATTAGACTTATAAAAAACATATATTGGAAACAACAAGCTGCAATAAGGATTGATAGTGAAGTGGGACAGTATCAGCCAATTAAGAGAGGTGTTAGGCAGGGATGTGTAATGTCTCCAGATCTTTTTTCCCTGTACAGTGAAAATATTTTCAGAAATGTAGAGGATATAAATGGAATCAGCATTGGAGGACGAAACATCAATAACATTAGATATGCAGATGATACAGTATTAATTGCAGACAATCCGCAGGACCTGCAACAATTAGTAGATGCGGTTGTTGTACACAGTGAGCAGTTGGGGTTAGAATTAAATTGTAAAAAGACTCAGGTTATGGTCGTCAGTAGGAAGGAAGAAGTGCCTCAAAGTAATATACAAGTAAATGGAAATATTCTTCAACAAGTGAATCGGTACAATTATCTTGGAACAGTTATAACATCTGATGGGAGATGCCTTGAAGAGATTAGAACAAGAATCGCCATGGCGAAAGTAGCCTTTAGCAAGATGAAAAACATTCTGACCAATAAAAAGATGTCAATTGAAACGAGAAAAAGAGTGTTGAGGGGATACATAGAGCCTGTTCTTTTGTATGGATGTGAAACTTGGACAATGAACAGTCAAGCTGAAAAGCATCTGATGGCTGCAGAAATGTGGTTTCTGAGGAGAATGCAAAGAATACCATGGACAGACAGAAAAACCAATGACCAAGTACTACAGGAGACAAATGAACAACGTAAACTGATTAGAGAAATTAGACGTAGACAGTCAAAATTTTTTGGACATGTTATGAGAAGAATTGGATTGGAGAACTTAGTGACAACTGGCAAGATCGAAGGGAACAGACCAAGAGGAAGACCGAGAGGAAAATACCTGGATGGCTTGGCCACATGGCATGGACGAGACAGGAACACTGAGCTGATCCACGACACTGGTGATCGAGTGAAATGGCGAGTCATGACCGCCCACGCTTTCCGGCATGGCACATGATTGATTGATTGATAAACAAAGTGATAAAAACATTAAGGCATCTTCAAAGTTTTCGTAAAAATAACGGATCTATTTTAGATACGTAAAAATTTCTAACTCTGAACAATATCATCAAAGCTACAATTTTAAGTGTGAAATTTAAAGGAGAAGATGTACTGTTGCCTCGCATCCCAATGATTCCAACATATGTGCCATTCGAATTCAAACGTCTGCAGTTTCCGGATAGATAGATAGATAGATAGATAGATAGATAGATAAATAGATAGATAGATAGATAGATCGTAGATGGATAGATAGATAGATAGATAGATAGGGAGGGAGGGAGAGAGGGAGGGAGAGACAGAGGGAGAGACGGACGGACGGGCGGGTAGGCAGGCAGACAGACAGATATATAGATAGAAGATAGATAGGTAGGTAGGTAGGTAGGTAGGTAGGTAGGTAGATAGATAGATAGATAGATAGATAGATAGATAGATAGATAGATAGATAGATAGATAGATAGATCCCCGCCAGGAGGTGGGCGAAGCCGGGCCGGGTCAGCTAGTACTATATATTATGTAGTTTTGTTTCAATGGAAATTATTCATTATCTATTTTGAACGTACTTTTCCGTAGCATGCAGTTGGCGAGATACCGCGTCATAGGCCAGGCAATAATTGTGAAGTACGTATATGGTTTGTGTCTTCATCATCCAAATAAAAACTACTGTCGCAGGGGCGTGTAGACATCATAGGCCTTAATCTGATATCAGGCCAGGGCATTGTGAGGTGAGGTGGAACACACACCCCCCCCCCCCCCCCCGTACGTTTCCAGGAACGATTCTTGCTATTTCACCAGACTGGAGCAGGAACCACACTACATCGGATACATATTTTGCCATAGTTATAGTTGAACCACGACAACTGCAACGATAGGCAATTAAGTAGCGATTTACCACCCTCACTCCCAGTGATATTATGTGTGTGTATGTATGTATGTGTGGGTGTATATGTGTGTGTGTGTGATGTCTGCGTGTATGAGTGCTTGTGATGTCTATGTATGTGAGTATGTGTGTGCTGTCTATGTCTGTGAGTGTGATGTGTGTGTGTGTGTGATTGTGTGATGTCTATATATATATGTGTGTGTGTGTGAGTGTGTAATGTCTGTGTGTGTGATGTCTATGTGTGTGTGTGATATCTATATGTGTGTGTGTGTGTGTGTGATGTCTATGTGTGTGTGGTGTCTATGAGTGTGTGTGTGTGATGTCTATGTGTGTGTGGTCTATGGTGTGAGATGTCTATGTGTGTGAGATGTCTATGTGTGTGAGATGTCTATGTGTGTGAGATGTCTATGTGAGCGTGTGTATAGGATGACTATCTATGTGATAATTGTGTGTGTGTGTGTGTGTATGATGTATATGTGTGTGAGTGCGCGTGAGATGTATATATGTGTGAGATGTCTATGTGAGCGTGTGTATATAATGACTGTGTGTATGTATGTGTGTATGATGTCTATGTGTGTGTATGTGTATGTATGATGTCTATGTGTGTGAGTGTGTGGGATGTCTATGTGTGTGATGACTGTGTGTGTGTGATGTTTATGTGTGTGAGTGCACGTGAGATGTCTATGTGTGTGAGTGTGTGGGATGTCTATGTTTGTGATGACTGTGTGTGTGTGATGTTTATGTGTGTGAGTGCACGTGAGATGTCTATGTGTGTGAGTGTGTGGGATGTCTATGTGTGTGATGACTGTGAGTGTGTGTGATGTTTATGTGTGTGAGTGCACGTGAGATGTCTATGTGTGTGAATGTGTGTGATGTATATGTGTGTGGTGACTGTGTGTATGTGTGATGTCTATGTGTGTGAGTGCACGTGAGATGTCGATGTGCGTGAGTGTGTGTGATGTCAAACATAACAGGCCATACGGTTTTATTTTTGTCTGCGTAAAAGGGAATATAAAGACGACAAAGGAAAAAAAAAAAAAGGGGGGGGGGGGGAGAGGTTACACAAAAATCGTTTGTTCAGTCTGGCCCAGTGAAAATGTAATTATGTGTCTGCACGAAATTGTTCTTCCACTGTCGGAAATCTAACCGCTAATTTTAACTCTTAGGCTAAGCTCTCGAAATGGTTCCTGGACTGTCAGAAATCTAACCGTTCATTTTAACTCTTAGCCTACGTTCTCGAAATGGTTCCTGGACTGTCAGAAATCTGACCGTTCATGTTAACTCTTAGTCTACGTTCTCGAAATGGTTCCTGGACTGTCAGAAATCTGACCGTTCATGTTAACTCTTAGTCTATGTTCTCGAAATGGTTCCTGGACTGTCAGAAATCTGACCGTTCATGTTAGCTCTTAGTCTACGTTCTCGAAATGGTTCCTGGACTGTCAGAAATCTGACCGTTCATGTTAACTCTTAGTCTACGTTTTCGAAATTGTTCTTGGGCCGCGAGGAATATTTTAGTTTATTTTAACTCTTAGTCTACGCTCTCAAAAGTGTTCTTGGGCTGTAAGAAAACTAATCGTCCATTTAGCCTACGTTCTCAAAATTTTTTTTATAATCCTCGAGCCGTTGTGTAGCACTCTTAGTCTAAGTAAGTGTCCTTTCGTTGCGACCAAACCTAACTGCAGGCTGAATGTCTAGGCAAGTGTACGTTCAGTAGTTTGCCACTGCTGTATGAACAAGAAATCGACGTTGAAGTCAACTGAGCGGTATAGGGGTTGAACCCGCTTCCCCACCGCGTTCTCACAATTTTTCTTAGACTGTTAGAAATGTAACCATTGACTATGTCAGTCTTAACGTACATTATCAAAATTGCTCTCGGACTTCAAAAATCTAAAAGCTGATTATCGTTTTTAATCTAAGAACTCAAACCTCGCCCATTTTACCTCATCAAGGCGTGGATCATTTACGGTTTCTTTCACTTATTGTGACCATTGTTCACTTTGGCTACATTTATTGTTGCATGAAACATGTGTGTAATATGATCATTTACCGTTTCTTTCATTTATTGTTTCTTTCATTTATTGTGACCAATGTTCACGTTGACTATGTTTATTGTTGCATGAAACAAATGCAAAAATTGCTCACACATTAAAACAAATTTAATTCAATCTGTTTATATACTTTGCGTTCCTCTAGCATACGCTAAGCAGCTTTTAAAAGACGCTATCGAAAGAAAAAAAGAAAAAAAAACAACAACCGAATCACTATATGAATAAATACTCCAAATCACTACCAATGCGAAAGCGCAAAATACTCCAAGGGCCAGCCAAGTGATAATTTAATCATCATAACATACGACACCCAATAGGAAAATACAAGTAGCTCGGCCCCACACCGCAAAGCAGATTAAATCACAGAATACTTGAAGTATCCAGCTCAGCAAAAGAAACAACTGTTAGTTCGATGGAACGTGAGGAAAAGTAAAGAACTAGCGAATTGAGATAAATTGTGTTGCGTATCCCTTACGGGACGTTGCAGTCAACACCAGCATTTTCAGCTGCTGTTGATGTACTAGGCAAGTGTTACGTTCAGTAGTTTGCCATTGCTTTCTGAACGACCGGCCTCTATACCTTTTTCGAAAAAATCAGCACCGCCGTGTTTCGAACCCGGGTATACGGGCTCACAAACCGCGTTCGCAAGCCCTTCAGCCACTGAGATAAACACTGGGTAAAAAACTACATACTGCTGATTTACAACAAGTACTGGTCACTACTACTACTGCTAGAACAAACACAAACTACAAAAACGCTGCCATAGCCACATCTCGGTGTCCTGTCTCCAATATGTGCCACGCGCAACTGTCACCGCCGGCGAGTGACTGACCGCCGCGAGAGGACAGCGTCAGATTTGTTCACAAGAGGCAAGGAGGAGAGGAGGATGAGATGGGAACGCATTGCTTTTCAGTATCGATCCTCGTGAAAACAAGATAAACATTACACAAGCGATACCGCCCGTTTGGCAACAGGTAAAAAAATGCCACAGTTTGGTAATATAATTTTATAACGCTTGGTGACCGCACTTTTGGTTGGAATCGGCAGAAAGAGAAGCGCGACTATTTGCCACACGTTTTTTATATACACACGCCCCTCTCAATAGCCTAAGGGTTTATCATTAGACGCGCGTTTTACTGCTGCTCATATCCTGAAGAGGACGATAGATCGATAAGGTGATGATCAGCTGCAATCGGAAATACCCCCCCCCCCCCACCTCTATCTGTGTCTTTCTCTTGTTCTTTCTTTCTTTTTCTCCCGTCCTAATGTGACATTCGGGTATAACTAGTACACTTATTCTTTCAGTGAAGCGAAGCTCCGAGTTTGAACTGGGGTGAACTGCAGTGAAGCTGTAAAAATACCACGAGTAAATCAAATTAAAACAAAAACGGAAAGTGGACTCGGTCAACTTTACAAGAATACAATCAAAGTGACAATGGAATTTAGGGCTCGAAAACTTTCTCCATTAGCACAGAAATAAACACTGATACGACTACAACGTTAGTTGCAAGCACTTTGCAATAAACCTCAACATTATTTGGCTGTTTGCGTGATTTATTAGACACGTTTAGTAATTTGCTATTGCTTTCTGAAAGACCGATGCTCATACCATTGTTAACAACCAACACCAGGCGGTTTAATCCCAAATCGTCAGCAACTGATGTTGAACAAGGTATGCGGGATTGCGAATCGCATTCGATACTCCTAGGCTAAATACACCGGCCTGATACAGCTACACTAAAAAAAAAAAAAAATAAAGTCACTAGAAATAAATCTGTAAGTCTTGCGAATCCTAGGCAGTTACTAGACATGTTTTGGTTGCCAAATTTATGGCATAATTACTATGCTTATTGGTTACCCAATTTATGGTATAATTACTATGCTTATTGGTTACCCAGAATGGGCACCATGTACCACTCGAACCGAAGTGCAGTAAGAACACAAGAAGGTATATCAGATATGTTCACAGCCAACACAGGAGTGAGACAGGGATGTGTGCTCTCTCTTCTGCTATTTAATATCTACATGGACAGAATATTCAAAGAATCCAGCCTTGACAGAATAGATTCAGAAAATTTAGAACTCTTTACTCCAGATGAAACAAATGATTCACAGGAAATATATGAACTTCTATTTGCAGACGATCAGTGCGAAGAGGGCAGACTACAAAATCATATTAATAATCTGAGCTCAACATGCAGCAGATACAATATGTGTATAAATACAGCCAAAACCGAAGTAATGCAAGTTAGCAGATCGTCGGGCCCGTTAAGTATACAGATAAATAGCACAACTTTGAAACAAGTTAAAGAATTCCAATATCTTGGAAGTATGATCACAGAAGATGGCAGATTGCAGAGAGAAATCGAAATCAGATATTGAAAAGCTAGTGCACTTACATATAAACTTTCACCCTTACTGAAACATCCAAACATACCCACGCCCGCAAAACGACAGATACTAAACAGAATAGTCACACCAACCCTATGCTACCAATCTCAAACTTGGACTTTATCCAAATCACACTTTCGCAAAATCAACACCTGCGAGATGAGATGCCCGAGGAAGGCTGCGAACTTAACAATCCGAGACCGAGTAAGAAATGCTGTTATCAGACAGACAGTGGGATCAACATTGTGCCACATTTATTGAAAGACAGAAGATCAAGTGGTTTGATGTCTTACATCAAAGATCATCTGCGACGAGACCACGAGGATGTCCAAGAAGAAAATGGTTTGACGACATCAAAGGCATTGTAAAATCACACGGAATGACACTATCCAGTGTCGCCCATCGGGCGCTGGAACGTAAATTATTCCTCCCAACGACGCTTGAGGGCAGAAGTGGAAGATGATAATGATGATGATTGGTTACCAAATTTATGGCATAATTACAATGCTTATTGGTTACCAAATTTATGGTATAATTACTATGCTTATTGGTTACCCAATTTATGGTATAATCTCATCTCATCTCATCATGTTCCTCTTGTACCTTGCGGTGTCGAGGTGAAGTATAAACTTCGTGAGAGTGCCCGATTATGGGCTTCGTATATCGACATTCCCATGGATTCTGCTATTCCCTCCGTCCAATGTTTACGTGGTCGGCCTCTTCCTCTGTTTCCATCTGGTCTGTACATCTTTGCTTGTTGTGGCATGCTGTTGACTGGTGACCTACTTGCATGGCCAAACCATTTGACTTGCTGCTTTCTAATAAAATCTAGTGCTGCTTTAACCCCCACTTTAGTCCTGATTTTAGTCACGGATAAAGAAAATAACAAGTTGGTGGAACGCATAAGTAAAGAAAGCGGTAAAAGAAAAAAAAGGAAAAATATAAAATGTGGTTGAAGAGCAAACAGGAATGTGATTACAGAGAATATAGAATAGCGAGAAGACATGTGAGTAGAATAGTAAAGAGGGAAAAACAAAAAAGACTGGGAAGAGTATGGAGAAACCCTAAATAAAAACTACAAGGAGGCAACTAGAAACTTCTACAAAAAGGTAAGTGTAATGCGAACCAGAGGAGAACCCTTTGATCCAACTGAAATAATTAACACCGAAAATGGAGAACCAATAAGTGAACAAAAACAGATCAAAATAAGATGGAAGCAGTATTTCGAACAACTTCTCAACATCCCATCAGATGTCACAGGAATTCAAGAGACCTACACAGATGTCACCGGAGAACTAGAACCAGACATACTAAAAGAAGAAATTATAGAAGCCATCAGATTAGCCCCATTGAACCGGGACAGGATGAAATACCAAATGAACTAATTAAAGTAGCAAGAGAAGTAGGAACAGCTTGGCTACATAGACTATTCAACCATGTTTGGGTAGAACAACAGACACCACGAGACTGGGGAAACGCCATAATTATCCCAATTTGGAAAAACAAAGGCAGCAAAAGAGACTGCACACAATACAGAGGCATTTCACTGTTGAGTCATACTGGGAAAATATTTTGCAAAATTCTTGAAACAAGATTACGAACTACTTTAGAACCCCAGCTAAGTGAAACGCAACTTGGATTTAGGAAAAACAAAAGATGCACAGATGCCATTTTTGCTCTTAGACAACTTATAGAAAAATCAATCGAATTCAATGAAACACTCTACCTAGCCTTTGTTGACCAAGAAAAGGCATTCGATAGGGCAGATAGAAACAAGCTGTGGGAAATCCTTAAACAATATGGAGTGAGTACACATCTAGCAAACCTATGTAGAAGTTTATACAACAACAGTGAATGCATAGTGAGAGCAACTGGAGGACACTCAGAACCCTTCACCATAAGATCTGGAGTACGACAAGGTTGTGTCCTGTCCCCTCTCTTGTTCATAACATATATAGACAACATATGTAAAGAAACCAGCCAAGCAGAGACAGCAAGAATACCGCATGACGAGAACACAGAAGAAGAACCATCTGCAAATCTAACCATTAGAGAACTCCTGTTTGCGGGCGACCAATCACTAATAGCAAAATCAGAAGCTGAATTACAAGACCACATGAATAGTCTACACGAAATGTGTAGGGAACATAACATGAAAATTAGCACAAGCAAAACAGAGGTAATGGCTATAACTAAAGAAGAACAAACAACAACAATTCACCTAAACGAGCATCCCTTGAAACAAGTAAAGAGTTTCAAGTACCTAGGAAGTATAATATCATCAAATGGCAGATCAGAAGACGAGATCGAAAATAGGTGCAATAAGGCAAATCAACTCATTGGACAAATGGCACCAATACTAAAGAATAAACATGTATCAATAACTACTAAGAAAGCACTTTACAATACAATCTTCCTACCAACTCTATGTTACAAATCCCAAACCTGGAAAATGACAGAAAAAGAGAAAAGAAATTGCATAATTACAATGCTTATTAGATACCCAATTTATGGTACAATTACTATGCTTATTGGTTACCCAATTTATGGTATAAGTACCAGGGATGTGTAATGTCTCCAGATCTTTTTTCCCTATACAGTGAAAATATTTTCAGAAATGTAGAGGATATAAATGGAATCAGCATTGGAGGACGAAACATCAATAATATTAGATATGCAGACAATGCGCAGGATCTGCAACAATTAGTAGATGTGGTTGTTGTACACAGTGAGCAACTGGGGTTAGAATTAAATTGTAAAAAGACACAGGTTATGGTCGTCACTAGGAAGAACGAAGTGCCACAATGTAATATACAAGTAAATGAGAACAGTCTTCAACAAGTGAATCGGTACAATTATCCCGGAACAGTCATAACATCTGATGGGAGATGCCTTGAAGAGATTAGAACAAGAATCGCCATGGCGAAAGTAGCCTTTAGCAAGATGAAAAACATTTTGACCAATACAATGATGTCAATTGAAACGAGAAAAAAAAGTGTTGAGGGGATACATAGAGCATGTTCTTTTGTATGGATGTGAAACTTGGACAATGTGCAGTCCAAGCTGAAAAACATCTGATGGCTGCAGAAATGTTGTTTCTGAAGAAAATGCAAAGAATACCATGAACAGACAGAAAAACCAATGACCAAGTACTACAGGAGACAAATGAAAATCGTAAACTGATTAGAGAAATTAGACGTAGACAGTCAAATTTTTTTTTGGACATGTTATGAGAAGAAATGGATTGGAGAACTTAGTGACAATTGGCAAGATCGAAGGAAACAGACCAAGAGGAAGACCGAGAGGAAAATACCTGGATGGCTTGGCCACAAGTCATGGACGAGACATGAACACTGAGCTGATCCACGACTCTGGTGATCGAGTGAAATGGCGAGTCATGACCGCCCACGCTTTCCGGAATGGCACATGATTGATTGATTGATTGACCATGCAGATTGGTTACCTAATTGATGGTATAAATACTATGCATATTGGTATAATTACCAATGCATGGTATAATTACTATAATTCGAGGCGCAGTGGCCATCACTGAATTCGCATTGAGCCGGATTGTTAAAACTGACATAAGACTCCCAGGCCCACTCAGTCCAGAATGGGCATCAGAAAATGTCTTGGGAAATAAAGGCAGGCTCCACGATACTGACCACATCATCCCACTAGTGTAGAATGGTCTATACAAGTGATTCTCAACCCTCAACCAGTTGGGACCCCCCCCCCCGGGGGGGGGGGGAATTTTAGGGTTTCCAGGGGGGGAGGGGGGGAATTAAGATTATTTCAAGATCGCGTTAATACAAGAACCGATTACTTAATATTGTTGTTCCCTCCATACTTTACGGTTCTGTACTTCTCGACCTTCTGAAATTCGTTTTATAACGTAAGTAGACCAGCAAATCACGTTTTATGTAGACGTCTAGACTTGTTCTAGTATGTGTTATTAAATTTAGCTTCCATGTTTACGTATACTATGTAGGGGCGGGAGCAGGGGGGGATTTATAGGGAGGAAATATGAAAAGGGGGGGGGGGGTGACATTCTGAACATGTGAAGGGGTATAGGCCAAAAAAGGTTGACAACCACTGGTCGATACAAATATGGAGCTAGGACCATACGCCCAAAACTCGTCAAGGAATGTACAAAAAGGTTCTTCCCTTACTTTGTACACATAAATATGCACTGTTGTGGAACCCTTCGGTTCACCGAGATAACAATACATTCACAGGTAGTGATGGGCACGTATAGAAATAGAGAAAAGAAGCAGGTATCAGGACACACTATACAAATTGACAGCTACAGACACACCACACAAGAATTTGAACTTGTCACCTCGAAACACTAAATGACGACAGCGTCGGAGCAAATGTACTTCGAAGCACAGCCATTTAGACCTGTGATCTAACCAACCTGGCTGTCCATGGGACGGTCCTCAAACAGCTGGAGGCCCAGAAGTGAAATACAAACACTAGTCATTTCCTGCACGCAAACGTCGTGTTCCACACACAATCTGTCCCTCGTGGCACCAGGCACTCCAAGCGCTTGAGTACACACGCGGAAGAAGACCACCTGTAGGTCATGCCCCAAGCAGAAGTAGTCTTGGCGGGGATCGTGTCTGGCACATCGTAAGGACAAAGAAATCAATATGTCTAGTCAATGCAGAAGACACTTAGCCGGATTTGTTCCGGGCAGTCGTGTATTTTTAACCACGTTGCCAGGAACTAATCAGTGCGAAAGGTCTCTCACATTTTTAAACGCGAGAGCACACATACCACCCTAGGCTGTCGTCTTAGAACAGCAGTTAGATAAGATTATCTCTTTTAGGCAAGAACTGTGACCATCTGCTCAAACCGCACTGTGATAATGTGGAAGAAGTTGGTTTGGTTGTTTCTGAATCCGTTGAAATACTCGGGGTTTACCTCTTATGTCTGATGCACGCAGGACATTGCACACACCTTGAGTTTGAGGGTGCAAGAGGCGGAGAAATGGTAAGAGATGGTTTTTTTCGGCGGACAGTGATGTGTGCGACGTTCTGCAAAGGACCTGCAATTTGAGATGAGCCTGATGCATTGTCATCGGTGTCGTCTTAGCCATGTAAAGAGCTTGCATGTGTCGGAGTCAGGATGACGCAGACTTTCTCCCAACGCGGCACCGAAGTACACTAGTAGAGTGACGCAGACTTTCTCCCAACGCGACACCCAAGTGCATCGATAGGGTGACGCAGACTTTCCCCCAACGCGACACCCAAGTGCATCGATAGGGTGACGCAGACTTTCCCCCAACGCGACACCCAAGTGCATCGATAGGGTGACGCAGACTTTCTCCCAACGCGACACCCAAGTGCATCGATAGGGTGACGCAGACTTTCTCCCAACGCGTCACCCAAGTACACTAGTAGGGTGACGCAGACTTTCTCCCAACGCGACACCCAAGTGCATCGATAGGGTGACGCAGACTTTCTCCCAACGCGACACCCAAGTACACTAGTAGGGTGACGCAGACTTTCTCCCAACGCGACACCCAAGTGCATCGATAGGGTGACGCAGACTTTCCCCCAACGCGACACCCAAGTGCATCGATAGGGTGACGCAGACTTTCTCCCAACGCGACACCCAAGTGCATCGATAGGGTGACGCAGACTTTCTCCCAACGCGACACCCAAGTGCATCGATAGGGTGACGCAGACTTTCGCCCAACGCAACACCCAAGTGCATCGATAGGGTGACGCAGACTTTCCCCCAACGCGACACCCAAGTGCATCGATAGGGTGACGCAGACTTTCTCCCAACGCGACACCCAAGTACACCAGTAGGGTGACGCAGGCATTCTCCCAATGCGCCACTCAAGTACACCAGTAGGGTGACGCAGGCATTCTCCCAACGCGACACCCAAGTACAGTCTTCACCAGGGCTGAGTGGCAGAGGTCTCCTGTCCTTGTCCAAGTCCAGTAGAGAGCTGGACGTGCAAGACTAGAAGTTCACATCTGCGGAGAGGCACATTAGGATGTATCTAGGTCATGATTCAGCACAGCATCTACCCCCTGGCTGGGGTTGGGCCTGGGTTGGCGACGTTTCCTTCACAGGTTTTAGATATTTCTTTGTCAACAGACCCAGCCCAGTGCCCACTGGAAAATCAAGAGGTTAGCATAGACGTGTCTCGGGTAGGAGACCTAGCTTCTTCTTCTTCTTCTTCTTCTTCTTCTTCTTCTTCTTCTTCTTCTTCTGCGTTCATCCGGAGTTTTTTTTTTTTCGGATGTGATTGCGTTGGGCCTGATTACAGCAGAGCTGCGTTCTTGCGCCGTTAGGCCGACACATCCGACTTCTGTGGGCATTTATTGACCGGGTTAACCTTCCCGGAGACCTAGGTTCTATTCCCCGGCAAGACCAGAGACAAGAGACTTTCCCGCGGGCCGTGATGACAGCGCCATTCTACGAAGGACCTGCTCCACGACGATGATTCTTGTTTGTATTTTTGTTCGCTGATAAAGACTTGTGGGAGTAACGTTAGCTTGTACCCGAGAGTGTCTTTCCTGTGGCATAGCTTCGGAGTTATAACATTTCGCATTTATTCATTCGTGTTTTATAGAATTAGCAGGTGAATTGATAAGGAGTGGTTTCTCTATGCCGACTTTTAAGGTCAATTGTGTGTGTATGTGGGCGGTTACGTCCAACTGTTGTGCGAACCAGGAGTGTAAAGTGAAGGAGACATGAGTTAGGCAAGGTACATGAGGAAGGAAATCAGAAAAGATAAGTAGATGACATGCTTAACAGATGGAATGAGTGTTTTCTTTTTTTGTTGCATATCCTTTACAGGACATCGCTGTCAACACCGGGGCATCTTTCAGCTGTATGTTGATTTCTTGGCAAGACTACGCTCAGTAGTTTGCCATTGCTTTCTGAGCGGCCGGCTCACATACCACGTAAGTTACCGATGCGATTCGAACCACTGCTGATTCTCACCGTCATCACGTTACCGACGAGAGTATACGAGATTACGGAGAAAAGTCATAACCTCTAAGCCACGAAGCCGGCGGAATGAGTATACGGGATACAATAACAGAAGAGATACGCAACAGACGTAAAGTGTAAACTCACCAGAGAGAGAGAGAGAGAGAGAGAGAGAGAGAGAGAGAGAGAGAACGAGACTAACAGACAGGGCGATAGAGAGATATGAGAAAGAAAGAAAGATAGAGAGAACGAGTTTGAGATAAATGGATTAAAGAGAACGAGAGAGTACAAGAACGAGTGAGAGAGAGAGAGAGAGAGAGAGAGAGGGGGGGGGTGCAGAACGAGACTGACAGACAGGACGATAGAGAGAGAACGAGAGAGAAAGAAAGATAGAGAGAGAGCGAGTTAGAGATAAATGGATTAAAGAGAACGAGAGAGTACAAGAATGAGAGAGAGAGAGAGAGAGAGAGAGAGAGAGAGAAAACGAGAGAGAGAGAGAAAATAGTGAGAGACAAAGAACGAGAGAAAGGCAAGGAGAAAGACTGATAGACAAAACGATAGAGAGAGAGAGAGAGAGAGAGAGAGAGAGAGAGAGTTTGTGTGTGTGTGTGAGAGAGAGAGAGAGAGAGAGAGAGAGAGAGAGAGAGAGAGAGAGACTGCGCGTGTGTATCACTGGGTCGGATCGATAAGCTTCTGATTGGAATAAGGAAACGCTCCGGGCCAATGTGATTGGAGACGACACTGTCAGGTAGTGGTATCGATACCACCATTCCCGGAGACATTACAGGTTGCCAGCCACAGTAGGGACGCCGAACAACATAAATCACTTCCGCCGCGTTATATATTCTATGCAAACAACATTCATAACAAGGTGTCTTGAGTTCAAAACCTCCCCCAGAGAGGGTTTTAGAGTGGCCAAATACATTCGGTGTAGCGTAGAGGCCCGCGCGCTTGCTTGACAGCCTAGTGATCTTGCTTTCTAATTCGTATCCAGACGTATATATTTTTAAAAACCGGGTTCCCAGTTCTATAAGACGGCCGACGTGTTGGTGATCACATGACCTCTCGAGTTCCTATTGGTCTATAGATATAGGGCTAGTACATATGTCCAATAACCCCAACATCGAGTAAACATGATCGAAATCACATTCACACACAATCAACACCTGCGAGATAAGATGCTTGAGAAGAGATGCCAACTTAACTATCCGAGACCGAGCAAGAAATGATGTTATCACTCGCTTAAAGTCGCTTAAACTTCATTGCACCGGGTTTATCCCACATGGCTCGGTCTCTTTCAGCAGCGAAAAAAGCGTCGCACAAAGCACGAACTCCGTATCTCTAGCGACGACCCACATGAGTCTCCGAAAAATTTCACTCGTGAACCGAAGGACGCGGCCCGGAATCGAACCCACAACCTTCGGAGCCCGAGTCAAACGGCTTGACTACTTCGCCACGGAGACTTCCATGTTATCACTCAGACAGTGGGATCAATATTTTGTGCCACGAACATATGAAAGATAGAAGATCAAATAGTTCTGCGATCTTGTTATAATGCAACAACCCGAAGTCACTGTCTGGCCTGACAGATTCTAGATCGTCGACCCTCGCTGTCGCCCTGCAGTGTCAGGGCCAGTATCTTTCTTAACTCGACTCCAACAGTCCCAAACAACGTACAATGTCTGATGGACTTCTCATTACGAATCCAATCAATCACGTCAAGTGTTCTCTTACACTGTACATTTGGTCAGAGAGTATTACACAAATCTGGCTTTCCCAAATGAGCACTTCCACTGAATGATTAGCCTCAGTGGACGTAATGCGCTCGTGAATTTTCAGTGGTTATTGCGTGATTAGCCTCAGAGGACGGAATGCGCTCGTGAATTTTCAGTGGTTATTGCGTGATTAGCCTCAGAGGACGGAATGCGCTCGTGAATTTTCAGTGGTTATTGCGTGATTAGCCTCAGAGGACGGAATGCGCTCGTGAATTTTCAGTGGTTATTGCGTGATTAGCCTCAGAGGACGGAATGCGCTCGTGAATTTTCAGTGGTTATTGCGTGATTAGCCTCAGAGGACGGAATGCGCTCGTGAATTTTCAGTGGTTATTGCGTGATTAGCCTCAGAGGACGGAATGCGCTCGTGAATTTTCAGTGGTTATTTGTTTTCTAGGTTAGCTGCTGCCATACCTTCTGGGACTGAATGAGGTAGAGACGTTTGCCTCACTGCAGGGTTGGAACCCGTATTACCATCCCTGGAAGCCAAATACAATAACCACCTGGCCACCTGCTCTTTTTACACGTAAACTCCTCTAGCTAGTATATTTGCAGCCAAGGCGACTGTTGCCTGTTTGGCCAATTTCAATCTACAACAAATCCTACACAATAAAACAGTAGACGACAAAACGAAAGGTTTATAACAAATCTGCTTAATGTTAACACACAAGAAGCTTACCATATGCAATCCTACTTGTGGAATCCAGTAATTGTGGGTCGAAATAACAAGTGGTTTGAAGCGGTCAAGAGTGAATATATAAAAGAACAGCACTGCGATATATCACGACTAAAATGTCTTGAATTCCGGCAGCAGAGCAATACACAGAACTGTGCATCAAAGTGCAAGCACTTACCATCAACAAATTGCACTACTAATGGGATATACAAACACTTAAGTAACAGTTTAAACCAGGTAATCGCATTACCTCAGTGGCCAGCATTCTCTCCTACTGGCCCGGTGGTCGTCAGTTCCAGTCTCTCTTCAAGACTGGCTATTTTAAATACTGACCCAGATCGACCCAGTCCAAAATGGGCACAGAAAATGTTCTGGAAGCAAGGCGGCCGGCGTTACGCTAACCCCGTTACCCGCTGAGTGCCAATTATAACAAAGATAGATACCCATTCGCACCAAGGTGCCGGAAAGGGTCCTTATGTGAACAGACCAATTCAATTGACAAATTGTTAAGGATACAGTCCTAAATACGACATATATGTTATATAGGGTGTATTTTTAATGACTGTGCGGTGTTTGAAAATATTGCCGGTCCAAGTTTTGTTCTCACCCTCTGTAAAGTTCATGCAACATAATAGGTAAATACAAAACTTGGACCGGCAATATTTTTCAACACTGCCCTGTCATTAAAAATACACCTTATATAACAACGCATTAACATGACATGAAAGGACGCGCGTGGTATAGACTAAACGAAAAGTTATTTAAAATTGTAACAGCACTATAGTATTATAGTATAACAGACGTTTTGAGAACCTCAACAACCGAAACAGGATGCAGTCTGCGTAAAATCAAAAGAATTCTAACATTTCTGCTAAATAAAAAGTCACATATTACTAATTCTCTTCACAAAATAACTAAACACTTAATATTCTATACCAACAATTCACTTTCCGGCGCTTTTCTTTCCATTCTTAAGTGACGACTCACGTACTCAAGAGGACATAAAACTTCTCCTGTCCGTGGCAATACCGCGGTATCGATACCTAAACCAACAGACATTCTTGTTCGCCCCTTCCATTTTGTGCCCTTTAAACTGTGAGGATTGTATTTTTTCTTTCTTTCCGGGTTGAGCCGATTTTCCTGAAGTACATGAGATATGAATTTAGTCGGTCTCGATCAGGCTTTTGTTGCACTTTTATGCAAGCAACGCGCGAGGAAATAGCCGACGCAAACGCGGGGAACTTTACAGCCAGAATTGGTTTGGGAAGTAATAGCTTTCCAAAGGCTTGTCTACAAATAACAAATCCGCTTGACCCATAACAAATCAAGTACTGTAAGACATCACGTGTGGTTTTGTTTTGGTCACAACATCAAATCTTTCATCATCATCATCTTCTTCTACATTTGCCGTCAAGCGTCGTGGGAGGGTTTGGGGGGTGGGGGGCGTGAGAAATATAATTAGGAATGAGGAAATTAGAAGACGACTAGGTCAGAAATCAGTCATGCAGTTTATTAAATAAGAGAGGTTTGGAATCTCACAAGAATGCCCCGGTTTTATCCGCCACAAAGAGCCACACTGAATACATTTAATGGATACAGACCAAGGGCAAGACCACGTAAATCATGTAGTGATGGTATCAAGAGCAACCGTAGAGCAATGAATACCAACTTGCAAAGATTATTAGAAAGAGCGCATAGAAGAACTTTAATTCCCCCCCCCCCCCCAACACTTCACTGAGGCATATGAAGGATGAGAAGAAGAAGACCCGGTATGTCGAGGAATTGTGACCCTGCTTTCACTTCTTTTTTCCCTATACAGTGAAAATATTTTCAGAAATGTAGAAGACCTAAATGGAATCAGCATTGGAGGACGAAACATAAATAACATTAGATATGCAGATGATACAGTATTGATTGCAGACAATGCACAGGATCTGCAACAATTAGTAGACGCTGTTGTTGTACACAGTGAGCAGCTGGGGTTGGAATTAAATTGTAGGAAGACACAGGTTATGGTCGTCACTAGGAAGAACGAAGTACCACAATGTAATATACAAGTAAATGGGAATATTCTTCAACGAGTGAATCGGTTCAATTATCTCGGAACAGTCATAATATCTGATGGCAGATGCCTTGAAGAGATTAGAACAAGAATCGCCATTGCGAAAGTAGCCTTTAGCAAGATGAAAAACATTCTGACCAATAAAATGATATCAATTGAAACGAGAAAAAGAGTGTTGAGGGGATACATAGAGCCTGTTCTTTTGTATGGATGTGAAACTTGGACAATGTGCAGTCAAGCTGAAAAACATCTGATGGCTGCAGAAATGTCGTTTCTGAGGAAAATGCAAAGAATACCATGGACAGATAGAAAAACCAATGACCAAGTACTACAAGAGACAAATGAAAATCGTAGATTGATTAGAGAAATTAGACATAGACAGTCAAAATTTTTTGGACATGTTATGAGAAGAAATGGACTGGAGAACTTAGTGACAGCTGGCAAGATCGAAGGGAACAGACCAAGAGGAAGACCGAGAGGAAAATACCTGGATGGCTTGGCCACATGGCATGGACGAGACAGGAACACTGAGCTGATCCACGACTCTGGTGATCGAGTGAAATTGCGAATCATGACCGCCCACGCTTTCCGGCATGGCACATGATTGATTGATTGATTTCACTAACCCCTTAGACACAGATGCCGACATTCACTTGTATACATGACTGTACAATTTACTTTTTTTGTCTTATTTTCCTTAGACAAAATTTTATGTTGCTTTGTGTGGTTGCCATATACATATATAAAAGAAATGGAATTAAGGCAAACGATGATTGTAGATAGGTGACAAACTGAACGCGTGAGACGTCAGATGGTGCGTGATGGTGGAAATGACCATGTGTTCACATACATCCATTGTGGACGAACATTTACCGCGCTAGTCTGATCACTCACATTCGCTACTGCCAATGGTTGTAGTTATTACGTCTTTTTTTTAAACAAGGTGTAACAAAATATCGCCTGTCAAGACGACGGGTGCCAGTAATTAATTGCTGTATTCGATGTATTATATTTTTCAGCGGATTCTCTGCATCAATTATAGAAACAAAACACACTACTACAGCATTCCTCTTTCTCCCACCGAGTTTTGTGTGACTACAATAAATTTATTCTTCCGGTATTTAATGCATGTCACTTCCTTCTAAATTTGTTTGCCTTTAATGTACAAGCGATTTGCGATTTCTAACTGCCGTGGGTTTCTAACATGTATGGATGTTTTGCTCTGACCATGCGTGAGCATGAATAGTCTGATAGGCTGACAGGGAATGCACACCTTGGTGGTCGATTACCTATGAACAAGGGAGAGGTGGTCGTGCGCCTGCGGGACCAGGTGGAGAAGGCGGAGGACAGATTGAGAACCCGTATGTGGAAAGGATGAGATTGCGGGGGATTGACAGGGGTTCTGGTAATATCTCAAAACTGAGAGGGAAGACCAGGAGAACTTTCAATCAGATAGCGGTGGGAACGGTTAGTATTATGACTCTTCGCTTGCTATTGAACGAGGGGACGGAGCACATAGGGAATTCCTCAGTGCAGTGATGTCGGTTCCTAGCTCAACTCAACTCTAACATACGCAGCTTGCAAAAAGGATCTTTTTTTATCCGCCCTTATCCGGGAAGGTTAAGTATCCAAACACTACCCTATAGAAACAACAATGGTTCTTGTAAGAAAGCACAGCCCTGTGGTGGGATTGGAACCTGGTATCTTCTGAGCCCGTGGCGGAAAATACACCTGACAGCCACGCTTCCGCCAACCAAATGACAAACACACATTAATAATTACACTTGAAAGAGACAGTGACGTTATTTTGAGCGTGCAAAAAGAGGAAAAACAACTTAAAAACTTGGTTTAGTTTAGTTTAGTCGATGGATCAACATCACGGCACACGGGTGTAACCCATAAGTGCTCCGTTCTTCTCCTAACTCAAACCTGAGTCTGGAGAAACTCAGCTCAGTGCACGAACTCCGTAGCACAGGCGAGGATCCTGAAACACTTTGGGTAGATTTTTAACCCGAAATTTTGCCCGGGCAGCGCCGTTAGGCTACTCTTTTTCGATTTCCAACTGCCAAGGGATTTTTTACGTGTACAACAATACACACGGGCGTCCGATCTCACTACCCAGAGATCAGGGGAAATTTTATTACTGGAAGTCCACGAGAAAAAATCCCGGTCCTCACAGGGGCTTGAACCCGGGACCTCCAGCACTCGAGGCTGATATAACAGAAGGCAGGCGAAGGCGAACAAGCTACAAACATCACTCCAAGGCCGTTCTTTCTATTAAGCTCCTTTAATCGGATTCACATCAGTTCAGGAATAAACATACGTTAAAATAACCAACCCTTCAATTCCAGATGTTGCCCAGCGAATCACACGTCCTTCTTAGATGGTGGGTCCTTCACAACTGCCCTTGTTTCTACGATCCTCGTCATAGGACGACCCCCCTAGCTACCTAGCAGTTCTTAGCTACCCCCCCCCCCCCTACTATGGTGCTTGCCCGTGCACTATTTCATTATTGACTATGCACACCTCAGTGCCCCTTCTTCCTATTACTAACTCTGTTATACTGACACCATACCTCGAGACCACGCATCCCCCATTTGTTGACAACTGGCAGCTATGATGGCGAACAAGCATAAGCGCTAGAAAGAAATACATACCTGAATTACGTGGCCAAACTGCACACGGCGGAAAAAGCACACGGATCTGATCCGAGACTGACGACCGTATAAAACGGAACCCTAGTGCCCAAGCTCACCAAAATGGCACATAATGATGATTAATACCGTAGCTAGAAGTGGTTTATGGTGATCCACGGCAGCATTTTTTTATGTGTCTAGACGGCATTACGCTCTTTTGCAGGTTTCATTCCGTTAGGTCAGTCTCGAGTGCACAGTGGTTCCCAAAATACATTCGCGGTTGCCAAACTGTATCAACGGTTAACAAACTATAACAGAGGTTAATAAACTACATCCGTATACTTAAACTATTTCTGGCTGCAACCTGGTCTTCTAGTTCACAACCCTAGTACACAGACACACATACAGACAACACACACACATACGCGAGCGGGTTACATTCCGGTGGTTCAGTCTCGATTGCATCAGTGGTTCCCAAAATACAATCGTGGTTCCCAAACTATATCAACGGTTCACACACTACATCTGTGATTCTTTGGCAACAACTGATCTGCGAACTTTGATATTTCAATTGAATATATAGGATATAAATATTTTTAAAAAGTCGACTTCCTTGCACCGGATTTAAAAAAAAAAAATATCCCATACTGCTTAGTCTCTTTCTGCACCACAGAAAGCGTCGCACAAAGCACAAACTCCATAGCTCCAGTGACGAGCTCCAGGAGTCTCCGAAAAATATGCACTCTTAAACCGAAGGCACGGCCTGGAATTGAAACCACAACCTTCGGAGCCCGAGTCAGACGGCTAGACCACTTCGTCACGGAGACTCCTATATATATATATAGGATATAGCTAGCACTCATGTTAATACTCTCCCCCCCCCCTCCCCACCCCTCCCATGTTATGTTCACAGCATACTTAATATTTATGTGTTGTACTGGGGGAGTCTACGTGGTCACGCCGCCCACCTCACGCACCGGAAGTTGAAGGTTCGATTCCAGTCTCCGTCGTTCTGTTCACGAGTGCCATTTTCTCGGAGGAGACTCCTGGGGGTCGTCGCTGGAGCTACGGAGTTCCTACTGTGTACAATCGGCACGACATCCAGCGGAATGAGGCCGAGCTCTATGGGATAACACCGGGTGCAATGAAGTTGATCCTCTTGTGTTTCAAACACTGTTTTGCGAACTGAATGCGGGTACGAGTAATAACATGTACAGACGTTTGCTAGAAAACAAAGTACGCTAAGGTCCCTCTTGCACGCCTAAGACGCACTGGGCATACGTGGCAAGACCTATATTTGTGTAGACCAAACGGCACTAAGTGGATGATGCGGCAGGTATCAGACTGGCCCCTTTACTGCCCCAGACATTTCCTGGTACCCATTTTAGGCTGGGTCGACCCGGGAACCCAGGCCAAATTCGGAAATATTCAAAACCGTCCTGATAAGGATCGAACCCGAGACCACTAGTACGGCAGGCGAGCGTCTAGCGACTACGCTATCACGGCTGGAAGTTTGCCACACACGTCTAACGTGGCACAGATTAGAAAGACGCGCACACGCACGCACAGACACATATATGTATATATAAACACATAAAGTACGTGCGGGTAAGCTTGACATACAGCAATACTATTTATATTTTAATGTTGACAGTTCATAACGAAGAGGCCCGCTCCGGCCGCCCTAGGGATTTGACCGCCTGCGTGCTTGTTAGGTTGGCACACCCGTCAGACCCTGCATTGGGACAGAGTTGGAAAGAGAGGGACATAGAGAGAAAGAGAGGCGCAGAGAGAGAGAAAGAGAGGGAATTAGAAAGAGAAAAGATAGGAGAGAGCGAGAGAGAAGTTAAAGAGTAAGGGAAGGAGAGAGAGAGAGAGAGAGAGAGAGAGAGAGAGAGAGAGAGAGAGGAATGAAAGAAATCTCTCTGTCTCTGTCAAGAGAGAAAAGGAAAGAGAGAGAAGGAGGGAGAGAGAGAAAGAGAACGAGTGGGAGAAAGAGAAGACAGACAAAAGAAAAATGCCAGCAGTGCTCAAACTTAACCATAAAATACATGTGACGCAGATGACAAAGTGAATCAAAAGAAGCAGCAAAATAAAAAAAAAAAAAAACGAAAAACAAAGTTAAATAAGAAAAAAGAGCAATTTGAGAGAACGAATTTATCGATTATAATTCGCCCTGAAAAGACCTTGTCTGCTAAATTCCAAATTCTGTCAAGGCGTGTGAGTAGTACTCGATTTTAAAAGCCTGGGAAGGATGATAAAAAGTAAAAGTGGGACAAAAGTTTAGAAAGAGTGACGAAGACTCGATAGTCCTGCCACGTACAGTGCTCTCGTGGTGAACAAAACCTGGCCATGCAGGGCAAAACGGTAAAGGAAGTGTGAGAGCAGGTACCGCCGTGGCGGTTTAAAGTGCTCGGCTTTCACATATTCTAAAACAATCTAGCATGTCCTTACAGGCAATTGTGCATTCAGTAGATTCTGAACGAAGAGTCACTGTGTAAGTCCACCGTAAATGATTCAGTGCCGAAGGAAAATATATGTGACCTGGCATTTGGACAGAAGGACGATATATCGTCATACTGATCTATCAATGTAGGCTTTTCCCCCCGCATATCCTATTACAGGACATCGCTGTCAACACCAGAATTTTACCGCTGTTGTTGATTTCTTGGCAAGATTACGCTCAGTAATTTGCCATTGCTTTCTGAGCGGCCGGCTCACTGGGATTAAAGAGAGTGGTACAAGGCAGGCAACTATGGAATAGAATGAATTACTTGATGATGATAATGATCTACTCCCCCCCCCCCTTTCCCCCTTCTGTCCTTGAACCTCTCCGGGTTGAACGCTCATTTGAGAACCAATGTCATCAAGGTCTCTCCGTCTCTCCCCCCCCCCCCCCCCACCGACGACCTCAATTTCCCGTTTTCCCAGAGTTTCTCTCCAATTTAAAATTTACATAAGTCTGTGCCGGGAAATTTCTATCTCTCGTCTGCAGAATGCGTGAATAAATGATGTATTCAAGTTCATCTGCTCAAATTCCATTTGTGACGCCTAGCGTGAAAACAAAAATAAAATAATGAAAACAAAATATAGAGAAAGCTCTGTCTGCTGACCTTGCAAACATGTCCCCAAACTGCAGAAATGAAGCATCGCACTCTGTGATTGGTCGAGCTGTTTCCCGCCTTCGTCTACTTTCCCGCCAGCCAAATCATTAAATCATTGTCATGTTATCGTTTCTGCTCTCGAGGCCTGGTCAATAATGAAAATGGTTTGAGTAAATGATGCTAGTTTACCGATTTGATCTGATCAGCCCGGAAACCCAGCCGTGAGCTGCCTTGCTGGAGGGATCAACATTATAACTCATTGACCTTCTTCGTGGCAATAGTCATCACATCATCATCATCATCGTCTTGACAAACATGACCAACCCGCAATCCCAGTTATGAGTTGTCTTGTTGGAGGGATCAACACTAAATCCTTATTGTACCATCTTCCCAGCGAACATCACCATCTTGGCTACCATTACGAACATGTAACCCCAGTCGCGGGGAAGGATCGTCACTTAGGTTCCTCATTATTCCATCTGCTAAGCAATATCACATTTTATAATTATCATTACCAATCCGTAACCCCAGTCATCGATTGTAGGGGTACCACGAGGAAGTATACGCGTGTGTGTGTTTATTTTTAAGTATGTGTATGTAAATTTGTGTATGGAAGTATGCATGTATGTGTATTTATGGGTATACATGTGTGTACATCATTAACGAAACACTAACCACAACCCAATTCATCTCTTCATTGGTTTGTAATAGGAAAATTGTCAAATAATCTTTAATGTTACAGGGAACAGGTCGTATAATCGTTAAGGGTACAGGCAAATGGTCACATAATATTGAAGGGTTCAGGGAACCGGTAATATAGTATTTAAGGTTACAGGGAACCGGTTATATAATATTCAAGATTTCAGGGAACCGCTGGTATAATCTTTAACGTTACAGGGACCGGTGGTATAATCTATAATGTTAAAGGAAACCGGTAATATAATCTTTAATGTTAAAAGTAACCGGTAATCCATCAACCAGTATGATGTTAATTTAAACAACATGTAGAGGAGCGACTGGTCGAGTGGCTAGAACGCCGGATTCTCCTTCGGGAGACCCGGGTTGGAATCCTCGGTAAAGTGTGGGATTTTTTTTCTGTCGGGGGCAAAATGAAAATCCTAACCTGCACAGCCAGGCGGCCTTAATTCCTCAGGCTCAAAGACTCCCCTGCCATACACCGCAAGGTCCTATATTGGCAGTAAATGACAGTGACAGCAGACATCAATCAGTATATGGTGTTAATTTAAATAAAGTGTAGAAAACGTCAGGTTTTATTGAAAGCTATTGAAAGCGTGTTCAACTGAAATTGTTTAAAAAAATTGAATAATCAAGAAAGTATCAACTATTAAGACCAAACTCACAAGAGTAAAATACTTGGGATATATACGCAGACGGGTCATGACTTATTTACAGGTTACGTTTATTTCTTTCAAACATGTGGGTTATTTATTTGTGATGCTGATATTTTAGAAATGAACATATAAACTGGTAGGGAAATTAGTTGTTCCAAAATCTGCTGCTCATAAATTATAGAGGAAATTGATCGAGAAGAATGGGAATGGCGCTGGAACTTCAATTAATCCTTCTCTCCACGTTTAACGGCGAAAGTGGAAGATAAATGAAGAAAGAAAAAGACTGAGGAAGAAGAAGAATATGTAGAAAAGGAGAAGGGGGAAGTAGAATGAAGAAGAAGAAGAAGAAGAAGAAGAAGAAGAAGAAGAAGAAGAAGAAGAAGGTCTTTTTTGGGGGGAGGGGGAGGGTAGGGGTGTTAGATTCCAGCTCCCTAGGTATATGTGGTATTCATTTGTTGAATGGAAAACTGTGTTACAAAATACACAGCGTGAGAAATAAACCCAGTTAACCGTCTCGCACTCAACACCAGGAAAAGGAATAGAAATATGAGAACACTGACTAATTCTACACACTCAAGATGTTCTCGTTTATTCGGCCATAGAAGAAGCTTATTCGGGTGCACATTGAAGTCAGATATTTTTTTAGATATTTAAAAGATATGAGAGGAAACACCTTTGGTGGACATAGCATGAATAATATTAGATATGCAGATGGCACAGTAGTAAAGAACAGGATCTGCAACATTTAGTAGATGCGGTTATTGTATACAATGAAAAATTAGGGTTAACATTGAATTGCAAGAAGACAGAGGTTATGGTTGTCTCTGGGAAGAAATAAATACCACAATATAAATATACGGGTGAAGGAAAATAATTTTAAACAAGTGAATCGTTACAACTATCTCGGAACAGATGGCATCTGATGAGAGGTGTCTTGAATAGGTTAGAACAAAAATCGCTATGGCAATGGTAGTCTGTTGCAAGAGGAAAACATACTGACCAATAAAAGATATCGATTGCAACGAGAAAAAGAGTGTTGATTTGCTATAGAACCTGTACTTTTGTATGGATGTGAGACGTGGACAATGAGCAGACAAGCTGAAAAACAGTAAAGGCAGTGGAAATATGGTTTCTGAGGACAATGCACAGAATACCACGGACAGACAGAAAAACCAATGAGGAAATTCTACAAGAAGCAGCTGAAACCGTAAACTGATTAGAGGAATACGTAGACAGTCAATATTTTTAGACACGCTATGAGAAGAAAAAAAAATAGAGAACTTTGTGACAACTGGCAAGATTGAGAGGAAAATAACAACGGGAAGGCAGAGAAGTAAATACCTGGATGGCTTGGCCACGTTGTATGGTCGAGACAAGAACACTGAGCTGATCCACGACTCTGGTGATCGTGTGAGATAGCGAAACATGACAGCCCACGCTAATCGACAATGCACACGATGGCGATCAATGAAGTCAAAAGTGGCTGGAAATCCTGCAACCAGCCTTCAATACAAAGATTGTGTAGAATGGTGAAATCATCTTACTATTGAGGGTTAAAGACGGTCAGAGACACTTGATATACAGAAGCCAACATCGCGTTGATTAGACAGAAGATTGGCGGGATCAACGCATACACTTCGCCAACTGCTTGGGAAGACTGACCACCGAAAAGTATGCTAGAAGTGTAGTGATAGTAACAATAAAACCTTCGTGACCAGCAAAGTAAAACGCTTTTCTGTTGTTAAGTGTTGCTTTCATCTGAATTCCCTGGGGGGAGGGGTGACTAGGAACTGCTGACCCAGATACGTTTGAACCTAGCGGGAATTCATCGACGCTACGTGACAATCAATTACTGTGCCAGTTCGATTTCTCGATTTCTGGAGATGGATTAGGACAAGCCAAACGTTTTAATAATAACAATATTTTTTTTTTTTTTTTTGCGCTCGCTCGCTTTGAACTCAAGCGTAGCCATACACACTACTTCTAGTAGTGCTGGACAGAATAATGCATATGGATTGGCTTTCCCTATTAACAGTGTCCGTCGCCATCAGGCGAACCTACTCCGTCTTCAGAGGTATGTGTAATTTACGTCTCAAAGTCAAGGACGATATGTCAACATTTTAGTCCAACTGTTCGGTGTAGGGACTGAACCCTTTACCTCGGCATCAGCACGCCGGATATTCAAATATATATATATATATATATATATATATATATATATATATATATATATATATATATATATATATATATATATATATATATATATATGTGTGTGTGTGTGTGTGTGTGTGTGTGTGCGCGCGCGCGTGCGAGTGTGTGTGTTAACTGGATATCCCTTCCTATACCGTGACCTATCATATGTGACAATCATCATATCCCTACGGAGGTACCTACAATGGGACTACCTTTACCTTTCACGTATAACTATGAGGGTCTCCGTAGCGAAGTGGTTAAACCGCCTGCCTGGCATTCCGAATGTCGTGGGTTCGATCATGGAGTCGTCATTCGGTTCACGAGTTCAATTTTCCTGGAAGCTCCAGGGAGGGGGCAGGGCGGGGGAGGGGAGGGGGAGGGGGTGAAGGGGTGACGCTGAAGCTACAGAGTTCGTGCTTTGTGTACCGCTTTCGGCAAGGAGGTAAAGAGATCGAGCCATACAGGATAAAACCCGGAGCAACGAAATCGACTTTCGTCTTTAACAGATTCAGTGCTAAACAAAAAATAGGTTTGGACAAAACAAAAATGGATGACGGAAAAAAAAAGGGAAGTTGGGGTGTGTCACAGTTACGATGTTGTATTATATCGCAATGACAACATTTAGGCGATATATAAACCAATTGCAGATACGGGAAAACGCTTAAGACAATCACCCCATCGCACTTATTCTGTTAAACCCTATCTAAACCTACAGCTAGCCGGCTTCGTGGCTTAGAGGTTATGACTTTTCTCCGTAATCTCGTATATTCTCGTCAGGTAACGTGATGACGGTTCAAATCAGCAGTGGTTCGAATCGCATCGTAACTTACGGGGTATGTGAGCCGGCCGCTCAGAAAGCAATGGCAAACTACTGAGCGTAATCTTGCCAAGAGATCAACATACAGCTGAAAGATGCTGGTGTTGACAGCTAAGTCCTGTAAAAGGATATGCTAAAAAAAAAAAAAAAAAAAAAAACCTACAGCTATCCATTTTTTCTGTTGCCCAGGGTCAACTCTATAAACTCCACTTTCTGATGACAATCAATACCCCTGACAGCATTTAGTTTGAAACATCAACGTCAATATTTAACATAAGCTAAATTTAGACACAATCACGAGTACGTACATCATCATTCTCTGCTTAATGGGATAGAAACCGAGACGCGGGCCGTGTTGTCGAATAGGGCCAGCTGCGAGGGTAAAAACGATGCGTTATGAAGACATGCAATGAGAAGGTCTCGCGTTTATCTGAAACTGCAGCATTTAATCCAGTTATTCCAGGGACCTGTAATGGCGGGATTGCATGCTCTGGAGCGTTTCATGTCAAAGATACATTACCAAATGAAGCCATTATCTGCAGCCTGTAATAAATCATTCCTCTGGATGGTGTTTGTGTAATTTTGGCGGGAGAGTTTAATCGAGTTTACAGACGATCTAATTAAGATGAAACTCGCCGCCCCAGTGGTCACGGCATTGGAGAGGAAAGCTATCAAACCAGCGAGGTGCTATCACGGTGAGCAAGGTCCGGTCAACAAAGATAGTGTTAACAGTCTGTTATCTGGTGTCTGTACAGTCCGAAGTTTGCTTTACCTTGTATGGACCACTTTCATTGCGTGCATATACTTCCTTGAGCACTCAGTCTCCTGCTGTAGATCACATAAGCAGTTAACACAGTGCACGAACTCCATAACCGCCGGAGAGGACCCAAACGTAGGTGTTACAGAACTATATATGCACGTATTATTTTATGGGTTAAAAAAAGTATAGTTGCATGTTCTTTATAGAACATCGAAATCAACACCGGCATTTTTGACTGTTTGTTGCCATGGCTTTTCGAACGATCAACGCTCACAGCATTGTTACAAATAAAACACGGGTGGTCGGTTTCGAAATCTCCTGCAGATGATTTCGAACGCGGTGTGCGCCATCACGCCGGTCTCCCCTGGCCGAGGAGTTAGCAGCTTTCTCCGTAACCCCGAATACTCTCGTGGTTGACGTGAGCAGCACGAGAATTGGAAGCGGTTCGAGTCACGCCGGTGACTTGTGAGAGTATGGAGCCGGTCGCTCAGAAAGCAACGGCAAACTACTGAGCGTAATCTTGCCAAGAAATCAACAGTCAGCTGAAAGATGCTGATGTTGACAGCGATGTCCTGTAAAGGATATGCAAACAACAACATACGCCATCACAATGTAACACACCATCGTCCGGCAAGACTGCAAGGTGTCAGTGTAGAGTTAACGCGTAATAGACATTGAAATAACAAGTGTAACTATAACATATAACATATACGCTGAAATAACAAGTGTACCTATAACATATACATTGAAATAACAAGTGTAACTATAACATATAAAAGATAATTGAAATAACAAGTGTAACTATAACATATAACATATACATTGAAATAACAAGTGTGACACACACACATTGGCACCTTGCCGTCTTGACAGACGATAGTTTGTGCTTTAAAAAGGCATAACTTTTAACTATGGCGGTAGCGAGTGTGACTGATAAGGCCAATTTGCGCTGTAAATGTCCGTTCACAGTGGGTGCATGTGAACACGTGGTCATTTCCACCATCATGCACCATCTTACGTCTCAAACGCTTGGTGTGTGACTTTTCTGCAATAATTTTCTCCTTTGACTTTATTCCATTTCTGATATTTGCCCTCCATGCAACACGTTCAGCGGCGACTTGCTCCCAATGTGCATTATCAATGCCTGTATCAATCATGTCCCGCTTACACACATCTTTGTATCGTAGTAGAGGCCGACCCTGAGATCTCTTACCTATCTGTAATTCACCAAAAAAGATATCCTTTGGTATTCTACCATCATCCATCCGCCTAAGATGTCCTATCCATCTAAGTCTACGAAGACTGAGCATGGAATAAACTGTCACACAACCTGATCTTTCCAATACTTCAGTATTTGTGATTTTGTCTTGCCACTTAATACCAATAACAAGTGTAACTATAACATATAACATATACATTGAAATAACAACTGTAACTATAACATATAACATATACATTGAAATAACAAGTGTAACTATAACATATACATTGAAATAACAAGTGTAACTATAACATATAATATATACATTGAAATAACAAGTGTAACTATAACATATACATTGAAATAACAAGTGTACCTATAACATATACATTAAAATAACAAGTGTAACTATAACATATACATTGAAATAACAAGTGTACCTATAACATATACATTGAAATAACAAGTGTACCTATAACATATACATTAAAATAACAAGTGTAACTATAACATATACATTAAAATAACAAGTGTAACTATAACATATACATTGAAATAACAAGTGTACCTATAACATATACATTAAAATAACAAGTGTAACTATAACATATACATTGAAATAACAAGTGTAACTATAACATATACATTGAAATAACAAGTGTAACTATAACATATACATTGAAATAACAAGTGTAACTATAACATATACATTGAAATAACAAGTGTACCTATAACATATACATTAAAATAACAAGTGTAACTATAACATATACATTGAAATAACAAGTGTACCTATAACATATAAATTAAAATAACAAGTGTACCTATAACATATACATTAAAATAACAAGTGTAACTATAACATATACATTAAAATAACAAGTGTACCTATAACATATACATTAAACTAACAAGTGTAACTATAACATATACATTAAAATAACAAGTGTAACTATAACATATAATATATACATTGAAATAACAAGTGTACCT
Organism: Cepaea hortensis; assembly: GCA_963921405.1. Lineage (NCBI taxonomy): Eukaryota > Metazoa > Mollusca > Gastropoda > Stylommatophora > Helicidae > Cepaea > Cepaea hortensis. The sequence continues at coordinate 87,213,155 of OY992886.1, forward strand.
ATAACATATACATTGAAATAACAAGTGTACCTATAACATATACATTAAAATAACAAGTGTAACTATAACATATACATTGAAATAACAAGTGTAACTATAACATATACATTGAAATAACAAGTGTAACTATAACATATAATATATACATTGAAATAACAAGTGTAACTATAACATATACATTGAAATAACAAGTGTACCTATAACATATACATTGAAATAACAAGTGTAACTATAACATATACATTGAAATAACAAGTGTACCTATAACATATACATTAAAATAACAAGTGTAACTATAACATATACATTAAAATAACAAGTGTACCTATAACATATACATTAAAATAACAAGTGTAACTATAACATATACATTGAAATAACAAGTGTAACTATAACATATACATTGAAATAACAAGTGTAACTATACCATATACATTGAAATAACAAGTGTAACTATAACATATACATTGAAATAACAAATGTAACTATATCATACAACATATACATTGAAATAACAAGTGTAACTATATCATACAACATATACATTGAAATAACAAGTGTAACTATAACATATAACACGGAGGTCAGCATGGCCGAATTCATGAGAGAGCTCGTTCTTAAACATCCGGTGTGCTGATAGTGAGATATCAGGCTCAACCCGTACGCCGGTCAGTTGGACTAAAATTTTGACTTGTCCTTGACTTGGGGACGTATATTACAAGTACCTCTAAAGTCGGAGTGGGTTCGCCTGATGGCGAGGGACACTGGTAATAGGGCTAATCCACACACACAAATCAGTCATGTGCACTAAAAGTAGTAGAACGTGTATGGACTATGCTTGATTTCAAAGCGAGCGAATAATAATTAAAAAAAACAAACACATATAAAACGTACATAAAAATTAAATTTCCCTTTACAGCCTTAAATTACTAGGGTGAACAGGGCAGTCACTTAAATGTCGAGAGAAGAACACCCAGAAGCCGCGACATCTGAAGTGCCGGCACCAATCACATTCTCTGATGACAGCTTTACAACGTCCACACTGAACTCAGCCCGGCAAATTGGAACAGAAGACCAACAATTACTGTCCTGGATTTGAGGCTGATTCTGTCGACCATTCGGGTCAAACTAATGGAGTGATTCCCAACCTGCGTGGCGACCCACGCTTAATGGGGTTTGTGGTGGGAAGTTCCCATGTTATGATATTCATGTTATGAAGAAAACACGTGGGCGTTGTTGCCTAGAAGAGGCTAATGACACTAGAACATCTTCACAACTGTAAGAAAGAGTACAGGACGTGATTTTGGGACAAGTGCAGAAATTAAGTTATCTCGGCACGCGGGTAACATCAGATGGAAGATGCATCACTGAGATAAAGAACAGAATAAGTCAAGCACAAACTGCATTATATCACATGAAGCACATTTTGTGCAATAAGTCACTATCCTTGACAGTTAGAAAAAAAAATAGTTCTTGCATGAATACTTATGATATATACTAAATGATATTCATTATAAAGAACCATATGGTAGATAGAATCTCGTTATACATACGTTACAGAACAATATAAATATAAATATAAAAAAAGTTAATTGCATATCTTTTACAGGAAGTTGCAGTCAGCCCCAATATGTTTTGGCTGTTTTCTCAGCAAGTTTACGTTCAGTAGTTTGCCATTGCTTTCTGAACGATTGGTACTCATCCATTCAATGAAAAACAGCGCAAGGCGGTCCACTTCCAAATCGCCCGCAGCTGTGTTTCGAACGCCATATGCGGGATTACGCAACTCCTTCGCCACAGAGCCGACTAAATCAGCAAGTACGCATTAAAAAAGTGCAGCCACGCAAGTGAGTTATTCAAAATGTCATGCACACTGTGTAGCTGGACCGAAATATTGACTTCTCATTCAGAAATTACATGGCAAACTACTTAACATACAACAACTGTCCATATCAAGAAGAGCCAATAAAGACTAAGGTTGACTGCAGTGTAAAAGGGCATGCAATATTTTGTATGATCATGAGGAAACGGCAGTTTGGGAACCGCCGAGTTAATTATATTAGATTACAGACAAGAAAGAAATCCCTGGCTGAAAATGAAAAACGGAACTATAGTACAACGTCAGCGGGGAGAAAGATGTAGTGGCTGAGAAACTGGGAATTATAATCTACAAATACACTTGTATTTTACACTTGTAAATTACACTAAAGTGCTTAAGTTACGTTTAATTGATTCAGTGCCAAAGAAAAACGAAATTTTGGACTAAACATGGTGCACGGCCAAACGAACAAGTATTATTATTGCGTAAATTTTCCTTCACTGAGCATTGAAATTGCGGGAGATACCACGAAATAAAATTAATAACACGGTGGCCTTTGTATGGCGGTATTCTGTCCACATGGAAGGTCACATTTGGCGATATATTATCATTTAAAAATAAACAAATATAATTCTCCGCATTTGCCAATTTATCCTATGTAACACGTACCGCGTTTGTTAAACTGTAATTTAATTATGTTTACGGATAGACAGATTTAACATGCGTGCAGATAAACACATAGTACATAATTAATGAGCAAAGATGAGTGAATGGCAAGAAGGGCTGGACGTAAGGCAGGCTTTTGTGCTCAATTGTTAACACACTATAAACAAAATTCGTTGTTGTTTTTTCCTTCTCAGTGTGCGTGCGTGTGTTAAAAATGCAATAACATATTGGGAGCTCTTTTAAACAACCATGTCAAGTACACAACGGCTGTGATTGCCTCTAAATACTCACGGGACAAATTATATTGTCGTAACGATATGAATGGAATGGGTTCACCTGTCGTAAAGCCGTGGAAATGTAAACAATGTAACAGCACAAAGTATAGGGCAGCTTTGAAAAATAGATTTATAGAAAGCAAAAGACGTTGCGGCGACGAAACTTCATAAGAAACAAAAAAGAAAACAACAACATAAAAATCACAGAAATGACAGACACATTTGTTTTCCATTTTCCGTTCCGTCCATTCTGCTTATTATTCCTTAATGTAGTCACTGTGAGGAGCGGCTGGCCGAGTGGCTAGTACGCCGGATTATCCTTTGGGAGACCCGGGTTCGAATCCTCGGTAAGGTGTGGGATTTTTTTCTGTCGGGGACAAAAAGAAATTTCTAACCTGCACAGTTCGCGGCGACTGCTCTAGCCAGGTGACCTTAATTTCTCAGGCTCAAAGACTCCCCCCCCCCCCCCATACACACACACACCGCAAGGTACTACTACTATACTGGCAGTAAATGACAGTGACAGTAGTCACTGCAGTATCGTCTCTGCGGTTAATGTTGTGTTTACTTGTGTTTGTTTGCGGACGACAGCTTGTCACCGCAACGACATTTGTCTTCCATAACTGTAAAGCTGTCCTATGCTACGTGTTTTTATATTGATTATATTGTTGTGTACTTGTTTTTATTTCATCACCAGTACCAATGGAGGTGTCTGCAGTGTTTCCAGGTTGAGACACACAGACCGCTTGCTCCAGTCATCGCAACATTGTGTACACACTAGAATAGTCGAACACACGCCCTTGATCGTGTGAGGCCGACATTCTGATCCCTCGACCCGGCCACTCCTCAGTTATATTGTATATGATGAAAACATTCCAGGTGAACAAAAACGACACTTGTAACAATGAATTCATTAAAAAAATAATGCTGCTGCATTTATCATCTAAGGGTGACAAACAGGAGGTCCCGTATGCAAGTTAGTTAATTGCATATCCTTTACAGGACGTCGCAGTCAATACCAGTATTTTTGCTATTGTGATCTCTTGGCAAGTTTACATTCAGTGGTTTGCTACTGCGTTCTGAACAACCAGCACCATACCATTTCGTAAAAAAAAAACGCGGCTGTGTTTCGAACGCATGTATGCGAGGTTACAAACTGCGTCCGTAAGCCCATCGCCAGGGAGCAGGTTGTATGCAACTAATGCAAGTTAAAAAACAAAAACCCACGGCGGTTGGAAATCGCAGAGAGTAGGTAATTAGAGTAGACCCTGGCAAGTAATTAGCTTTCGTATTTCCTCCATATAAATTCCCCCACCCCTATACAGTATACGTAAAAATGGAAGCTAAATTTAATAACACACACTAGAACAAGTCTAAACGTAATTTGTGGGTCTACATACGTTATAAAACGAATTTGAGAAGTACAGTACCGTAAAGTATGGAGGGAAAAAACAATATCAAGTAATCGGTTCTTGTATTAACGCGATCTTGAAATAATCTTAATTCCCCCCCCCCCACACCCCGAAACCCTAAAATTTCCCTCGGGGGGGGGGGGGAGTCCCCACCGGTTGAGAACCACTGGTCTAGAGAAAACAGACCCTACAAAAAAGCATGCCAAAGTCGGACACACAGACTGATGATGTGCATAATTAGGTGTGACGCACTTCCTTGAAAGAGGGACGAAGAAGAAGATATTAATCACCATCATCTCTCACTCCGCCCCCAAAATCTTTCAAAGTTTCTTTCCATAAGGAGCCCAATCTTCTGCTTCTGCTGCTGTCACATGTAAATTAGCCATATTAATTACGTGGCCGGGTAGGGGTATCCCCTATCAATTAATAAGTAAGGCACCAATTTCCATCCGCTAGCCTACTGGACACCCTTGGATATGGTTAAGTACCCGTTTATGCCCCCCCCCCCCTCCCACCCCCAGCTGGGGTACCGTAAGACCATGCAAGCATGTGACAGATTGAGGTTAGCTGATTCCGCGCAGAAGAATAAACCATGTGACCTTCCATTTGAACAGACAGGAGGACGATGTATGATTCGCCATACTAGGGTCATGGTGTTATTTGTTGTGTTTCGTGGTATCTTCCGCAATTTGAATGCTCAGTGAATGGAAATGTACATTAAATACTTGTTCATTTGATTGTGATGGTTCAAATCTACTTTTTCTTCTGCACTGAATCAGTTTAACGAAATCGACCCTCTTGCCATTAACCACACTGCCTTTTTAGGACTAATAACACAAGAAGCGCCGGCCTCCCTGGCTGAGGAGTTAGCAGCTTTCTCCGTAACCCCGAATACTTTCGTGGTTGACGTGAGCGCACGAGAACTTGAAGGGGTTCGAGTCGCGCCAGTGACTTACGAGAGTATGGAGCCGGTCGCTCAGAAAGTCGTGGCGTGCTGATGAGCGTATTCTAGCCTAGGAATCAACATACAGCTGAAAGATGCTGGTGTTGACCGCAATATCCTGAAACAGGATAGAAACGCGGAAAAAACAACACACACACACACAAGAAGCAGACGGGCACAATGTAACCAACGCATTATTATCCAGACAGCTAATTGGATGGTTCGGTCACGTGTCAAGATTACTGTCAAACAACATACGACAATCCGCCCGACTTTTAAATACAACGGAATCCGAGCAAAAGTCGGACCTCTCATATGCTGGATTGGCAGGATATCACAGCAGAGCATTATTCTGCACCCAGTGAACACCCAGATCCTGTCCAGAAAGATCTTTCCGACCTGGCTCTGAAAAACATATCAGGGAAAGCAGAAAGAAAGACATAAAAAGAAAAAGAGAAGAAGATGAAGCCGAAGGAAGGAGACAATGATGAAGAAGAAGTAGTGCTCTAACACAATGGGTGGGTGAACACAACTGCTGCAGAAACTGTCAAGGAGTGGCTTAGATCGACAGGAACCTTAATTGGTGCATTAAAAGAGTTTTAATTCATTGTTCCATTAACTGATTCCCAACATAATTGTAAAATCGATACTGATGGATTATATGCCAGAACCTGTAATTTAACACCAGGAGCTCCCCTTCTAGCCCCCTTCTCTCTCTCTCTCTCTCTCTCTCTCTCTCTCTCTCTCTCTCTCTCTCTCTCTCTCTCCATGTCTTTTTAGCTCCAGCAGTGCCAAAGAAAGACTAGTGAAATGTTATATTTGAGCCTGTTCTGCTGTGTGGCAGCTGAAATGTGATTTCTGAGACGAAGGTGTGAATACCTTGGACAGCCAGAATAACTAACGATTATCTTAAAGATGATAATGAATGATATACACAACTATAAAAAAAGAGGCAATTAGTATTCTTTGGCCAAATAATCAGAGAAGACGCCTGGAAAAAAAAACATTCTGATGACTGGTAAGATCAGCGGTAGAAAAGGCAGTGGCCATCCGCAGAGAAATGTATGATCTAAGGCAATGACATGAAAGAATGTAATAAAAATTGACCCTGAAAACTAAGGACTGCGATCTGTGGAGAGACAAACTCCTACACCACTTTCAAAGGCATATGTTGATGATGGATGTGTAAGATAGTCTGACAAAAAAAAACAAAAAACATACAGGTTGAGATGAAAAGTACAAGCCTCTTTTCCTAACCCTACAATCCCAACATATTGTAACTATCCATCCCCCTGTGAGGCATCTCACTGGCCTGACTTTGACAAATGCTGTATTTGTGTGTATGGGCACGCATGAGTATAACATTGTTACAATAAAAACAAGGACAGCAGTTTTATTCTTTACTCCAAAATAAACAAGAACGGACAAGGGATAAATGCATTAACTGCCTTACAAAGATAATAAAACAACAAAGAAAAACAAAACATGTCAGCAGGTCTAAATTTGAGGATTTTTTGGACATATATGAGTATACACAACTGTTAAATTAAAAATAAGAACTATGCAGGCGCAATGTCAACAGACATATGAATGACAGGGGGTTTCTGATAAAGATGTTTCTTAATTTCATTTATGAATAATTATGAATAATTTACCTACATCAGTAATATATTAACAATCATACTATGGTTGATTTATTGGCATACAGTGTTGCTTGAAAATTTTATTTATGTGCAAGACTTATCTTAATATAATCTCTCTCGCAATACGTCTTTGTATTGTAAACATACTGGCAACTGGGACCAGAACGCAGACCTGACCGAAGATTCTGGTGATCATGCGAGATAACGAACCATGAATGTCCATTCTAATTAGCATGGTACATGATGATAATGACACACAATAACAAAGGGTGTCTAAAATTTATTCATATAGTAGACATATTGCCAGGTTGTGTTAGAAAACAAAGGCAACAAATAGGGGCAGTCTGAAGATTAATGTGTACTACAGAAGAAAGAATATTCAGTAACATTGGCTTGCTGGATCTGCAGTGCCAGTCCTCAACTATTTGTGTGTCCCTGGCACAGCCAGCTAGTGTGTAAATAACTGTGGTCCTCATGTCACTACTGCATTCTTCTGTAAGAAGATGTTAAAATTGGCTTCATGATAACACTGGTACTGTAGACTTACTTGGGGAAATTAGAAAAAGACTTGACAAAGACACATGTGTACTTTGACGCACAATTAGTTTAAGCAAAGAAGACACAAATAACAGATTTCACAATAAAACATTTGGATGTTAATGTCTGTATTTCAGCCAAACAGATTCATTTACTTTATTTCTATAGCATGCATCAGACAATATTCAGCAAAACATGTCAGACAACAAACTGTGCAATCTGTTTGTGTCTCCTTTGTTTTAAAAACCAAAGACTTACCTGATACTGCTCCAAAAACTCCTCCGCCAGCTCTCGGTTGTTCTGGAGGTCTTGAGTGGCCGTCTGGTCGGCCAGAGACTTGAATGAAGCTTCAGCACCTTCTAGCCAGGCCATGAAGTCTTGAAGTGTGGGCTCAAACTGCAGTCCACTGTCTCTGGTGGTCTGTAATGCCTTCCAATGACCAGCAAGTCTGTTGACAAGCAGGTGTTATGTCACACAACTATTTATGTAAATTTATCCTAAGTATTTATCATGTGCAAGAACTGACTTCATAATGTGTAAGGTTTACTGCATCATCATCATCATCAGGGATTTTCCAAGGCAGAATGGGTGACCGTGCTTCCCCACATATTGCCATCTCCAACAGACTGTATTAATTCATGTGCTGATATTTGTTCATGCCATGACCAGTGACCATCAAGAATCTCTCCTCACTGTCTTTCTCCATCTATTTTCTGTCAATCTGTCCAATTGTAACAATATTCTCCAGTTTACTTTACTCATTATATGGCCCCCATGACTCCAGGATACTTTCAATTCAACCTCATAAAATGGGTACCAGTCAATTTTCTGAGAGGTAACGTTGGTGTGATACTGATAAAACCACCTCCTGGTTTCATTTGTCAAAGAAAACATGAGTCCAGAGCCATAACCCCAATATGTCACATGGGATTTCTCTACCACTGCATAAACAAATTATCCCATGGAATAATTTGGTTTATCTACCAAGTATTGTTTTTCTCCGCATATCCTTTACAGGACATTACAGTCAACAGCAGCATTTTTCAGCTGCTGTTAATGTCTTGGCAAGTTTTACGTTCAGTAGTTTGCCACTGCTTTCTGAACGACCGGCTCACATAACATAAGTAACCAATGCGATGAGATTCGCTGCCGAATCTCGCGCAGCTGTGTTTCATACGAGAGCATATGGGATTACGAACGGGATGTGAACATGGACCTTTCAACAATCATTTAGGAAGAACATTGAGGCTGTTGAACTACAGTGTTATAGAACATTCTTAGAATATCCTTGATCAGGTCGATTGTGAGATAGACTAAGAGTAGAATGGGTCAAGCAAACACTGTTTCAGAAGATGAAAAATACTGTATGTAACAAGTCACTTTTATTTAATGTTAGAAAGAAAGTACTAAAATGTTAAACCAGATCTTCTCTGCTACATGGTAGTGAATCTTAATATGAATTAACAATTTAGGAAGTTTTTTGGAGTCAGCAGAGATGTGGTTTCTGAGAAGAATGTTGCAAGTGCCTTACACAGCCAGAGTAACTAACAATAACTGTCTGAAAGATAATGAAGGCAGAACACTACACACAATCATAAGAAAGAGGCAAACAGTAATCTTTGGCCAAATAATGAGAACGGAGACACAGGAAAACATCATGATGACTGGAAAGAGGCAGACAGAGAGAAATGATGTATGGTCTCAGATGATGGCATGGAGGAATATTATTAACAGAATTGAGCCACAACATCAAGGACAAAGATCTGTGGAGATACATGAATGTCTGAGCCATTTAGCAAGGCACATGATAATGATTATAGAGCAGTTTATGTAATTAGTTTGCCTTACACCACAGTTCCCTTTATACAAGGAGTTTATCTTATATGGTAGCTTATTCTATTCAAAGGTTTATGATATTAACAGTTTACTGGGTGTAATGTAGTGGTCTCATGAACAGTATCATATTATATCATAATAATCATCATCATCATAAACCAATTATTTGCACAAAAATACTACAGCTGCACTGTTAACAACTCCACCCAAAAAATGCTATCATATTTTCGCATCAATATTGCCATCAGCTGGCAAGAATGTGAGAAAAAAAGAGCTAATTATCCTGTGGAATGAGAAACAGCTAGGCCCATCATTTTACCTCCACCTTCTTGAAAAGGAAATGGTGAAAAAAACACAGAATAAAAAAGCCTGACAAAGGAAGAGCCATGACAAGAAACAGTTAACAAATGCTGGTTCCCTGAACTGTAAGCCTGAGATGGGTTACAGCTGTTGTACAAATGGGTCTCTGATTAAAATCTGGCATGGAGGGTAGGGAAGAGGGTGTTCAAAAAAGAAAGCATGAAGATTTAAAGAGCTATTATTCCGCAAGCATAGTTGGGGAGGTGATAATTTTTCTGGTAAGATGAAAAAACAACAACACAAAAAAGATAAAATAAAACAAGAATGTAAGAATGACAGAAGGAAGAAATGACAAAAAAAGAGGATGCAGTGAGAGAAAGATGAATGAGAACAGAGGTGTTATTAAACACACAATCAGTGTGGACTGAATCCCATACAACAAAGCACCTCTTGGCTGCAAAGATGCTCACTAAAATAAAAACAATTTAACAACTATGGATCTTAGGGGCTTCTTGATGGGCATGCACAATGCAGGTAAATGCCAGTGTATTTTCAGGTATAAGACGAGATCCACATTGTGGGATACATCGCCTCTCAAAGTCTCAAATGTAGGTGTGTTTAGTGAACATGAAAACAAGACTGGCCAAAGTAAGGACATTGCAAGACAGAAACAGACAGACTGATAGATAAGGCAAATAAATTGAAGGACACGGACAATCACATTCATGCATTCACACTTGTGAGCATAGATGTGTGTATGTCTGTCTGTCTGTCTGTACATATAAAGTTAGACAGACAGACAGACACACACAACACATATACTGAAAGAAAGAATAAAAGAGACACATTTATGGTTATGCATGCTAACACAAATACATTCACAGATAGATACACAAAGGCAGAGACAATCAGACCAACAAACAGATAAATAAACAGATAGGCAGATGATGGTCATTCACATTTGTGAGTGCTATCAAGACAAGTTGCCTGAACAAGTCAAGAAGCCTGATACGGGGGAAAATAGCACGTGGCAAGAACACCAAAAGACACGTGGCAACCAAGATGTGCAGCGTGGGAGCTGACAAGACCGTCAAGAAGACGAACATGTAGCGCCCACCTGCTAGCTGCAACAAAGAACCTGAAACTACAGCTACTACTGAAGCGACCATGAAGGAGAAGATCGACAGCCCACCACAGACATGATCCAAGACAGCAGAGAAGAAGGAGGAGAAAGACACCAGAGTCGGAAACACCGACTCAAAAAGTCCGATGGGTTGTCAAGCGAATTCAAGTGGAGCTGTCAGACGAAGAAATCCTCAAGCAGCTGCAAGAAGAGAATCTCAACATCAGAATCTTGAAGGCGGAGCGGATCCTGACTTACTCAAAGATCCCTACGACGCTGGTGGTGGTGACGACTGAGGGGAGCGAGATACCACACCAGGTATCAATTAGCAAGAAAATTCAACAGCCTGAAGGATTCACACAGAGGATTACTCAATGTTCCAGATGCCAGAGGGCGAGCCACAGCAGAGAAGCATGTTGCAGTTAAATGGAAATATGCTGGTACTGCGCCGATCATCACGCCTTAAGGAGTGTCCGCTGGCCAAGCTGAACACGGACTTCCGAGCACCCTTAAACAGCAAAAGAAAGTGCGCCAACTGCCTGGGCAAGCATGGAGCAAGATACCTGGGCTGTCCGTACCTCCTAAGACACACAGACGTCTTAAAGCTCGCCATTAACACAAAGACGCCATACAAAGAAGCAATGCGGAGGTGTGAGACAGCCACGTGTATATCCCAAGCTGAAAGAGATCAACTGCAGAACCAGATAGGCGAGTTGAAGAAGCAAGTCAAGGCAATACTGACGCCAGCACCAACCAGCGAGAATGAGAAGCTGCTGGCCGACATGAAAGAGATCCAGCACAACATCAAACAAGAGATGGAGCGCATGGCTAAGATGAAGAAGGAAAACAAGGATCAAGACCGAAAGAGAACTACTGAACGCCGAAAGGACGCAGCCCAATCCAAACCAACAGATGAGATGAAGTAAGATGAAGCACAACAAAAAACATTGAAAAACTGATGAAGACAATGCATAAAAAAGGAGGCAAAAAGCTGCATGATGGAACCAAGCCACAGACCAATCAGAAACAGCAAGCAGAAGCCAGTAGTCCAGCCACGATACCTAAGCAACCAGAGATGAAATCAGCATCCTGCCAGGTAGATGAATATGACTTAGAGGAGCCTGAAGATAACGGGAGCACAGACGAGGAAGACAGTCCTCTCTTAGCTCTATGCAAGAGGAGAGAAATATATAAAGCTGATTTCGAAGAAATGGAAAGGCAAGCCAGACTATGATGCAAACAATACAAAAATGATCCCCGCACATGAAAGGATAAATTTCATACGGAAAAGCAACTCATCTGGAAAAAAATGAAGGAAGAATACCACAGAAACTATGAGAAGGTGACACAAACTCAGAACAAAAGGAAAGCTAACCAAACATCAAACAAAGAATCCTTATAAGGACTGCAACCAGTCAAGCCAGACGAGCCAGGAGCCTTCACCAACAAAACAACAGGAAACGCGAACAAAGGACAGCCGCCGACCAATCCCCCAGCTGACGTCACAGACACAAACGCTTACATAACCAGTCCGAGATAGGACTTACTCATAAGAGCGCACAAGACAAGAAACGGTAAAAATACCCACAAAAGCCTCAGATCTTAACAATAACCAAAGCTGATGAGGCAGGTTAGATGAGACTGAACTTGGAATTTTTGTTTTGAAAATTGGAACTGGAATGAAGGAGAAAACATAATTTGAAAGCATACACTAATTGATTCACTGATGGTTTAGTTGAAGGGAAGGAGGGATTAAAGATAGAGCAAGATAGAGAGAGAGAGCGAGAGGGGGGGGGGAGAGAATAGAGAGAGAGACACAGAGAGAGACAGAGATAAACAGACTCCAGTGAATTAAAAAAATTAGGAAATGACAATGGCACTTTATAGGACACAATTGAAAAATCGTGATAATAGTAACCAGGAAGTCCTTTTTCTAGAACCCACAGGGAAAATGAAAGTGAGGGAGACTGAAATATACATGAAAAAGAAAAGTAAAAGCAGAGATGAATGATGTATTGAGGACACTGAGAGAGCTGCAGGAGATAGTTAAAGATAGGTGGACTTGGAGCGAGTTGGTTGAGGGAATTTGCTCCAATGAGGAACAAAGGACAGAATGATGAAGAAGTGAGTCTTGAGTCGGATGTGTTGATGTTCAGGTTACCAGAGTCCTGAAAAGGGTTTGCTTCTATCGAGGTGAGGCTTATGTAGAGACTCTCCTGAACTGGTATCAAAGTACCATCTGTACAGGAACTTTGGTGCAGAGCTCTACTTCCCCTCTCTAAGTGCAGGAACCAGTGGGGTATGCAAGACCAGCTCTTGAGCTTCATTTCTGCAGAGAGGCAAGGATTGTGGAGCAAAGCTCTAGTTCCCCTCTCTAAGTGCAGGAACCAGTGGGATATGCAAGACCAGCTCTCAAGCTTCATTTCTGCAGAGAGGAAAGGATTGTGCTGCGAAGCTCTACTTCCCCTCTCTAAGTGCAGGAACCAGTGGGGTATGCAAGACCAGCTCTTGAACTTCACTTCTGCAGAGAGGAAAGGATTGTGGAGCAAAGCTCTACTTCCCCTCTCTAAGTGCAGGAACCAGTGGAGTATGCAAGACCAGCTCTCGAACTTCACTTCTGCAGAGAGGCAGGGATTGTGGAGCAAAGCTCTACTTCCCCTCTCTACATGTGGGAACCTGTGGGATATGCAAGACCAGCTCTCTTTATAGACCAAGTGGCTTTAAGTGGGTCATGTGATTGATATCACAATGTCTGCCTTTACTTCTCAAGACATTTCCTGGTAACCATTTTGGGCTGAGTCGACCTGGGAGCCTAGGTCAATAATAATAAAAAATTCAAAACCACCCTAATGCAGATTAAACCCCAAATCACTAGTAAGGCAGGTGAGAGTCGAGTCACTTCACTTCCAGAGGATTCACACACAATTAAACAAACAACAAAAACGTTATGAAATCAGAAAGCAACACAATCAGAAGTCGCTGACCTGTTGAGCAGGATGGACCATCTATTGGTGAGTCTCTCCAGTTGCTTCTTCATCTGCTGAGTGTCATCGCTAGAGTGGTCTTCAATCATCATCTCAGCCTTCCACTTCAGACTGTCCACTACTTCTTTGTGTTTATTCACATCTTCTTGCAGTTTCTGTTGATTAAAATAAGGTAAACATAATCTCATGACTTAATCGTTGGTTCTATTATTTTGCTATGTTTGTCATTTTAAAATTAAAAATGAAATTTTTGTTGCAAATCAAGAAAATAGGTGGAATATAGAAATCAACACTATGTGGGAAAATACTAGGAAATCAAAGGGGCCTGAATAATAATTAAAAAAAAAAACAGCCTGGTTTGCATCTAGTGTTTTAAATTAAGAGAGCATTCATATTCAAATTCTGCAATCTTAATTTATGCCATTATCTGCAAAAGGCATAGCATGGGATATATTGGTGAAACCAACAGGAAGTTAGTGGATTTGTTCCATGAACAGCTTGCAGACACCCATAATAACACCCACAAACCAGTCTCAGTTTCAACAGCCCCAACCAGCTATGTAAAGGGGACATTTCTTTCACAGCCTTAACATCTTGCTTTGGTGATCACACCACTCATCTTATTTTGGAAAATTGCCTCTTTCATTCTAAAAGAATTCACAACAGATGAAGGAGATGGACACAGAGATCACTTTTTAAGAAGGGAGTGGTCTTTAGCAAAATTACAATTAGCGACCTGAAGGGCTTATAACACAATATCATTATAATGTTGCATATTCTTTTCAGAACATCACTTTATTCATAACTAATTGAAAAGATTCTCAGTCCTAGGAATAGTTCCTCTGCCGCATGCATTTTGATGCCTAGGGTGTCTTTACTGTCCCGCACCCTTTGTCACGTGGGACGATTTATGATTCTTCTTCTATCAACAATGCCTTCCAATGCTATTCTTATTACATTTATAATAAAGAAATTAAATTAGTCCATAAGCTAATCATGAGTTTGGGTCGTAATGCTTCAAATGTATTGTTCACACAGGTTTAGCTATTTCCATCCTTATTTGAGTAGGCCAGGCATCTGATCCATCGCCTATGGGTCAGGGAGGAGTGACATGCTCAAGTTTTCTACAATACTTACATGCTTTTGATATTTCATTACCCAAGAATGGTGTATATAAGGCCTACATAGTTCACTACCACATGTAAGTCCCCACATAGTTCTCTACCACATGTAAGTCCCTACATAGTTCACTACCACATAAACACTCCACATAATTCACTACCACATGTAAGTCCCCACATAGTTCTCTACCACATAAACACCCCACATAATTCACTACTACATATAAGTATCCACATAGGTGTCTACCACATATAAACCATCACATATACATCACATAGTTCTCTATCATATGTAAGCCCCACATAGTTTATTACCACATATATACCCTACATAGTTCAGTACCACATATAAATTCTTACATAGTTCTCTATCACATATAATCCCCCACCTAGTTTACTACCACATGTAAGTACTCACATAGTTCTCTATCCCATACAATCCCCCCATATAGTTTACTACATCATATAAGTCTCACATAATTCGCTACCTCACAATGTTGTCAGTACAGGAGAGGTAGAAATTAAGTCAGATGCCATCTATCCCCATACAAAAAAGTGCATCATGCTCACCTCATACTTAGCAATAACATCACTGTTCTCCCGCTGACTCTCCAGGGAATCCATTTCACTTTCTGTCTGGGACAACCACTGTTCAAACTGGGCATACAACTGGTCAAAGGCCCGGCATTCTTCTAGCATCTTGTCTAGCTCTGACTTACGCTGATTAACATGACTCATAGTTTGCTCCCAGTCCACCTTCAATTTCTCCGCTGAGAATTTAAAAAAAAACATGTTAACACTAATGTTACACAGATATTAAACCAACAGTATCACTTCTATAAAAATGCTAAGGTAACGCTGAAGCAGATGCTGTTGTAAAGGTGTGCAATATTAGACTTTTGCATTGACTAGGTCATGGAGTACAGCGGTGGGGTGACCATTTCCCTTTCTTGCAACTTTTCCTTCTGTGACAATTTCCAGAACATTCTGTTCACAAGCTAATACCCATTTCATCACCAATATGTTTCAATAGTCGCAACAAAACTGCTAAATTTTTATATACTGTGACAAACTACTGCACTTGGCAGCAAACTTTATACAGTTAGAAAATTATATAAAAACTGGCAGCAATTCAGCCAAATGCAATCATAATTGATAAAAATATGCTAGGAAATAATCTTTGCAAATAATGACAGGATTTATTTAGTAAAATTAGTGTTGTTAGGTTAACATTTTGTTTCTTCTTCAAAATTAGTTACTTTTTGTGTAAACCATTTACAATGGTAATTCATAGACAAGTACCAGTGTATTCAACAAGTACAGTCAACCCCATAACACTTACTTCTTTCCCAAAGAGCTTGTCGATCTCCCATATTATCTATTGTGTTCTGAAGCTTGGTTGATGTAGACAGCACATGGTCTAACTGTGATCTTTTACTTTCCATGTCATTCAGATGTGTCTGACAAGTTAATGAAACAAAAATCATAAGTATAGACACACAAAAAGCATAAGTATAGACAAGTCACCGAAGTCGCACTTTGTATGATCCAATAATACTAGAGGCTTCAACACTTTAACATTGCCCAATATTTAATGACAGGAATATTAGATTGGATAAAATTAAAGAGTTTATAATAAACAAACTCCAGAAAGATGAAAGGCCAGTTTCTAGCATCACATGCCCTACCAACTGGCGAAGGTGTTCCTGTCTCTCCACAGAACTCAGACCTTTTGTGTACTGGATCAACTCTGCTGATAATGTTCCTCCATGCCAGTCTCAGTCCATCCAGCATAATTTCAGTCTGCCTCTGTCTATTTTCCCACTGATCTTTCCAGTTATCACGATGTTCTCCAATGCCTCTCTTCTAATCACTTGAGCAAAGATTGATTTTTATCTTTTCCTTATGGCAGTATGTAATGTTCTGTATTCAGGCAGTTGTTAGTTACTCTGCAGTCCAAGGTATTCACAACATTAATCTAAGGAACCATATCTTCGTTGCTTTCAAACTCTCCCTACGTTGTTCATTCCTATTTCATAATTCACTGCCATAAGGCAAAACTGGTTCTATATAATATTTCAATACTCTGGCCGGTTTATTGGTGGTCAATGTTTCCAAGAGTTCATGCTAAGTGGCCAGTAAGTTATGGCAATCCTTTTTTTTTCATTTTTGTCTTGGTTATGATTTTTAAATATTCCCATGATAGCCATTAATAAAATCTACCTAGATTTGAACATATTTGAAAATAATTTATGAGCAAACTTCTATAGTGCATGAAAATTCAAAGAACAATCCTGCAAAAAAAAAATGAGAAACCCATACATCGTCTAAGAGTTAAAAACACTAACATTATCGACTGCAGTCATGTCTCTAAACCTGCCACTGCAAATTACTTTCAAAATTCATGAATTTAATGCCAATCCTAAGAATTATTATTTACGATTTAATAACACTTTTTGGGACGCAGAGGTGTTTCCAAGGCACCAGGGCCGGGTTATATACTGGCCAAGACCTATTGACGCGTCCTCGTTGAGCGTCCTGGGCAACAGGTTCCTTCGGGGTCCTGGCTAAAGTCAGTAGGATCGCCGATTCCTCTGAAGTCGGAGAGTGTCTGCCTGTACGGCGAGGAACCACCAGTCTGCACACCAATAAGCCAGACATGGGACAATGGATACTCACGCAAACCTCAGGTCCTGAATGACATCACACTGATGTTGGACAACAAGATGCCTTCATCCATTATACAGGACTTTGCGTTGGAGCTCAAGCAAGCAATAACACTTTATAAAAGCTATTAATTATGAGAACTAATAAAATATCTATTTTCACTAAATAAAGTTGAGAACTAATAAAGATAGAATAATAATAGAGAATAATAATAGAGAAATTAGGCATAGACAGTCAAAACTTTTTGGACACGTTACGAGAATAAATAAATTGGAGAACTTGGTGACAACTGGCAAGATTGAGGAGAAAAGGGGAAAGCAGAGAAGTAAATATCTGGATGCTTGGCCATGCAGTATGGTCGAGACAAGAAGACGCAGCCGATCCACGACTCTGGTGATCGTGTGAGATGGCAAAACATGACTACCCACGCTTATTGACATGGCACATGATGATGATGATTTCACTAAATAAAGTTGAGAACTAATAAAGTTTCTATCTTCACTAAATAAAGTTGAGAAGTAATAAAGTTTCTATCTTCACTAAATACAGTTGAGAACTAATAAAGTATCTATCTTTACTAAATAAAGTTGAGAACTAATAGAGTATCTATCTTTACAAAATAAAGTATCTATCTTCATTAAATAAAGTTGCACAGTTACATTTTCTGTCTTCTTCTCCTTTCGTTTATTTGAAATATGACTATAATTGCAATGTTGTCTCTTGTATGAATTTAACTGTCATTTTTAGTTCACTCAGCTGTCCATAGAGTTTATCTTCCACTGTCGTCTCTAGGCCAGAAGGTTTGCTTAGATATGTTGTATTTTGGGCAGTCTTGGAGTATATGCTCTGCTGTCTACGACACCAATCCACAAGAACACATGGCTGATTCACCAATCTTGAATTTTGTATACATGTGGTTGCGTAATCTATTCTGTTCTGTACTGAGGCGCAGAAAAATGACTTGTTCTGGTCTGTCCATAACATGGTAGTCATCTTGAGCAGGTTTTGGTGGCTTTCTGACTGATTTGATCATTCTTTTCTTTTGGTGGATGTAACGGGCACATCAGGCTTTTCTTCTTTTGCTCCTTCCTTAGCCAATCGATCAGCTCTATGGTTTCCGGGTACTCCATAGTGGGATGGTATCCACTGTATGGTGACATTATGTGTCTGCTAAGTTCAGAAAGTAGTGTCCTTAGTACTGGCAATTTCCCAGACAGGAGCACCTCGAGTACTGATTTTGCATCTGTCAATAGCACCACGGTTTGTGTACCATGGCTGGTATTTAGTAATTTCTCTGATGCTATCTTGAATGTCTCAATTTCAGCATCGTAGTTATGGCAGTACTTTTCTGTTGGTACTCTGGCCGTGTCCCTAGTATTATTTGGGTATTCTATGTACACTCCCACTCCACATTTTCTGTCAAATGCACCATTTCTTATTAAACAGTATATCTGTTATATGGTAAAATGTGTCATGAAATATTTTATATACATGGAAGGATATGGCAGCATTAACATACAACACTTAAAATAATATAACAGACATTGTACGTACTCTGAATAGATATAAACTGTTTGCAAAAAGGTAATGATTATAAAATGTACTGCTACACAAGTTGTTAAATAACAACAATTGTTAAAACAAAGAATTAAGTTTACAAATAAGAAAACTTTGTCTTAAAGAAATAAGAAATGCAAAGAACTAAGTTTCTGTGTATGAAAAATGTAACTCACAGAAATAAACACAAAGAACTAAGTTGGTTTATATGAAATCTTAAAGAAATAAGAAATCAACTTCGTATGTTTGAAGCCAGCCAAGGCCACTAGTGAAAATATAAACATAACGTGCTCATGATGAACAAGTATAAAATATAATGAACAGCGTACGTTGAGATCATGCAGAATAAACAAAAATATGTGTAGTTTGTATTTGTTGGCTTCTTGTTGAAATTCAATGTTTTGTATTCGTTTAATTTTAATATTGTCACACTTCTACTGCAGTAATTATCTACTAAACTTTATGACAGAATTTATTAAAGACCTAGTCACTGATAACAGTTTAAAGGAGTATTTAGTTAGTTCTGTTTCCTAGTCTCCATAGCTATCTTTCTGTTGTCTTGTCTCAGCCAAGTGAAGTCTCCATGATGTAGGCTGTTTATTGCAATGTAACTTTCTATTTCCTACTCTGGTGTTGCACTTCCACACAGACAGCTGTTGTCTTCTCAGTTGTTTCTCTGCCTAACACACGCATGACCGCTTTAAACTATTCCCTCAATTGTGATGTTTGCTTGAATGTCATATCTATGGCTGTGGTTAAAGTATTTCTTTTATTATTTCTTATAACTGCTTTGGGACAAGTTATTATTATGCTTATATTTATAAGATGTCTAATTAAAAGAAAAAAGCAGACTAATAACAGACTTAATATTTTTGTTAAATATTATTTTAACAAACAAACAGCCACTTAAGCAACAACCCTTCAGAATTAACTTTAATTATTCCTAAGTTTAAACATAAAATGTTTCAATTGCACAAATTATTGCCTGCATATTTTGCTACATCACATCAGTAGCATACTGCAGAATTCACTGCGCATTAAAAAAAGCAAACAATGATTCCTTAAAAAAGCTGAGATATACAACAAGCATTTTCCCACAATAATTTAAAACTGTCTATCACATCCTTCTGTTAACACAACAATGGCTTAGTCATACAGATCACGACTGCTTTAGCATATGTTAACATTTGACCATTTTGTGCGTTTTATAGGAAATTATTCCTGCAATATGCACATGATGGAATGCAGTGAATATGCCAAGTAATAACTTGTGCAATCTATTATTTATATCTTCATTTTTCATATTCCCAATGGGAAAACATGTTTCTGTTTAAATAAAATAAGATCCCAGAATCAGCATCTAAACATGGCTCATCAGCCAGTTTCTGCCTGTTTTACTGATATAATAATTGCTGAAAGATAGTGTTTTAAAGCATAATTTTAGCAAGGTTTTTAAAAGCTATTTTCTTGAAAAGATTAACACACAGGTGTAAAATAAAGTACGTTTTAAAGCATGCTCAAGAGACAAAATATGTTGCTGTTACATGCAAAGAATGATGAAATATGTGTCTGCATTGAAAGTATTTCATGAGCGGAATATAATAAAGCAAAAGCAAAGCATATATATGCTGACAGCTACAAGGCATACATATTTTAAAATTCAATCGAGTCTGCAACATCAGTGGAGCAGATGGTGGAGGGTTTATCACACCAATCTCATACATCAAGTGAGTCAGGTTCCAATCCTTAGTAACACATGTTTGTAATTTTTAACTTTATTAACCTCGGATCAATGATAATCACATATGGTGACAATAGCACAGAATATATAACACATGCAGATTAATCCAAGCACAAGCAGCATTCCATCCATAGTAACATGTACAATTTTAAACTACATTTACCAAGGATCAATGATAATCACGTATGATAAAAGTAACACAGAATATTTAACAGAATATGCACGCAGAATAATACAAGCAAAGGCAACATTTCATCAGATGAAGATATTGTGTGTAACTTATCCTTGTCCATCAAAGTTATTACAAGTTTCAGGATGTTACATCCTGCCCATACAAATGTATGTGAGGTGCAGCCTATTTCACTGAGGCAGGTATAAACAAAATGGACCCGGGCTCCCAGCTTCACCCAGCCCAGAAAGTGTACCAGGAAATATCCAGGGAAGATGAGGTAGCTGGTATGATGGGAGACCACATTACCCATCAAGGGTCTATACAAATATTGGGCTAGAACCATATACACAATACACCTTAAGATGGGTAAAAAGGCCCTTAACTTTTAAAAATGTTATTTACTAATGTATTCAAGGGCACTGAATAAAGAAAGGTCAAATAAACTGGAGATCACAAAGATGTTGTGTTTTTGTAGAATGCTAACAATCTCATGGACGGCCAAAGACCAACACCCAAGTACTGCACGAGGCAGCAATTTCACAAAGATATTCCAAAGACCAACACCCAAGTACTGCAAGAGTTAGCAATTTCACAAAGATATTTGTAAGGACAATACAATCCCCATGTTTTGGATCACACTGTGTGACAAGAGGGTTCAAAGAAGATATGTACATGCAGGAAGACTGAAGGTGTTAGAGATAGATGAGAGAGAGAGAAAATGCTGGATGGGTTTGCAGAAAAGAATAGAAGACAATCAGTGGTGAAACAAGTTAACAAGAACATGGAGGACAGATAAGTGTGGAAGAACGAGATCAACTGTTTTATTGATATCAAAATTATTACTTGCAACACATATATTTAATTTTTTAAAGAATTCATAATTTCATGTGACTAAACTTAATAGTTATTTTTGGAATTTTTCTTTCTACTTGTAACTTTAACAGATGCACATTTTGCAAAATAGGCTTTAACGTTTTTCATAATTTAATCTAAGACTTTTCTTAACAAGTAGAATCTGGAGTCTAATGCTGCATTATACAATAATAAAGTTAAAAGTTAGTTGCACATCCTTTTACTAGAGGTTGCAGTCAACACCAGCATTTTTTGCTGTTGTGCTTGCTTGCTTGTGGTCGTTGGCTTGAGCTCCAACGCGAAGTCCTGTATGTCGGATGAAGGCATCCTGTTGTCGAACATCAGTGTGATGTCATACAGGACCTGAGGTTTGTGTGAGTATCCGTTGTCCCATGTCTGGCTTATTGGTGTGCAGACTGGTGGTTCCTCACCGTACAGGCAGACACTCTCCGACTTCGGAGGAATCGGCGATCCTACTGACTTTAGCCAGGACCCCGAAAGGACCTGTTGCCCAGGATGCTCGACGAGGACACATCAATAGGTCTTGGCCAGTATATAACCCGACCCTGGTGCCTTGGAAACACCTCTGCGTCCCTTTTGCTGTTGTGATTTCTTGGCAAATTTTACATTTAGTAGTTTGCCATTGCTTTCTGAACGACCAGCACCATACAATTTCATAAAAACCAATGCAAAGCGGTCTGCTGCCAAATCGCTCGCAGCTGTGTTTCGAATGTGAGTATGCGGGATTATGAACCGCGCCCGCAACTCCTTCGCTACAGAGCCGACATATAATAACAAGTAAACAGAAAATAGTGTGGAAATCTGCCCCGTGTTTTCCAGACTTGTTCAAATATGTGTGAAAATGTGCTTCCAAATATTATATAATTATATTCTGATAGTACTGAGTAGCAGTTCTTGTGACATTTGCAAAGAAAAGTGATGTATTTATCATTATTCACTTAATTTAATGCAGGAAATCAAACATTTTCTCACCCCCCCCCCCCCCCCCCCCCCCAATTAAATAATTTAACATTATTTGATTGATTTTCTTTTCAGAATATGGTTAAATAATACAGTAATGTTCCCAATGCAAATCCCTTAAATTTGATATATAATACAACATGTCTGCCGCCATTTTAACAACTTGTAAGTCATAACTGTGACACACCTCTACTTCCCATTTTCCACCATCCATTTTTGTTTGGTTCAAACCTACTTTCTGAATCAGTTAAGAGAATTGCCAGAATTTATACTTGTCTTATATGGAAAGAAATATTAAAGTTCTTATGCAGTGCAAATAAAATAAGAGAAAAACAAGAAAATCCACAGTATGTGCAAAATGAACACATCTTAGGGAAAGCCACATAAAACACACAGTTCAGGACAAGCCACATCAACTTATTCAGGAAAAGTCACATGACACAGTTCATCAAAACATATAGTCTAGGAAAAGCTAATAAAAACAATAGTCAAGGAAGAGCTAATAAAACACAGCTCAGGAAATAAAAAAACCAAATAACACAATTCAAACAAAGCCACATAATACACAATTATGGTGGGGTAGGTGGGGAACATAATACAGCTGAAACAAAGCCATATAATACACAGTTCAGGAACGGTGACAACACATCTTCACAGACACACAAATTTGGAAAACATCCAAATTTATGTTACCGCAAGATAAACACCAAATTATAGACACAATTAAGGAGATCTAGAAACCACCAAAAAAAAAATATATATATATATACTTCAGGAAAGTTCACAAGAAACATGCCACAGGAAATATGCCACAGGAAATGACAATATACTTCAGGAAAAGCCATGACACATTTAAGACAAAAGGAAAAACCATTTTATACACAAATGCCTCTCAGAAAAAGAAACATACATAAACAAACACAATGTACAATCACAATATAAATACATACAAGGAAATCCATAACATACGCCCACAATTCAGGACCAAGAAACAAAAGTATGCAAAATGAAACATTTAGGGAAAAACCACAAACCCCAAAACACAGGGAAAAGCTACAAAATACAAAATCACATATACTTTAGCAACAGAACATAAGGTAAACAAAAAATGCACATACACCTGAGAAAAAGCCACAACATGCACACACACACACACACACCTCAAGAAGTCTGAGATAGCCGCTAATGTCTGCTACTTGAGCTTGCAGTGTGCTTAGATCATGCTCTGAGAGAGATAGCAGGGAGTCTTCGTCTGTGGGTAGAGGGGAGCTGATGTCTGAGAGCTGAGAGTTGGTTAGGTGACGCGAGTCAAACAGCTGTGAGTCAGTGGGCGATGTGATGACTGAATCCGACTCACGCTGCAATCAAAGTGGGGTTTCAGCAAGATATCAACCTCTAGGCAACATGCTGGTTATGTGTTATCAGTTTTCAAACACACAGAGATTTAATGCAACAATTGTTTAATATAGGGTGTGTTTTTAATGACTGGGGGTGTTTGAAAATATTGCCGTTCCAAGTTTGTATTCACCCTCTGTGGAGTTCATGCAAAATAAAAGGTAAATACAAAACTTGGAACAAAGTATTTTCAAAAACCCCAGTCATTAAAAATATACCCTGCATTAGTTTAAAGATTCTAATCCTACATAAAGTCGATCCATGCTGAAACATCAAACTGATAGATGCACGTCTTTAATTATACATGAACATAGGATTTGCTTATATTAGGGACAAAGCTAAAGCTTTTACTGAATAATTAATGTCTTCAATATGGCATCGTGAAAGACAACTGGAAACACTATTATTTCTCAGTATTGATTTTTGTAACAGGATTTGAAGTAGTAAGCTTTTCATGCCTCGTCAAGATAGAATCAATGAAGTAAGACCCAGTGATATGGTTAGTAAAGGAAAAGATAAAATGATTAGCATGGATAATTTGAAAGTTCAACTCATTAACTACAATAAGTGGCTAATAGTACCAAACTTCATGCCGTTGTTTAAAATGTTAAAAACAGAACTATAAATCATTTATATGTTTTAATATCACAAGAAAAAAATGTGTTTGAAATTTACAAACCATAGGTAAAATTGCAAATAAGAAAGCTCTGTTCGAAAACTGTAAATAAATGAAATCTGCCACAGCATGTTTTTCAAACTGTTAGTTAATGAGTTAAAACCCACAGCGTAAGAATCCCAAAAGATTTTGATGCAGGGTTGATTTAATAGGGTATTATTACCTCAGGGTTAAAAATGAAATAAAATGTTAGCAAAATACATATACTGCTATATATTAATAAAGAAAATATTTGAGAGAGAAGAAAACTAAAAGCATTATGGTAATTTTTTGTAAGCATAAAGATTAAATACATAGATATAATCAATGAAATAATCAGTAAGAAAAATAGCACAGAACACAAATTAAAGAGGGGGGAGGGAAGGAGAAGAGAGAGAGAGAGAGAGAGAGAGAGAGAGAGAGAGAGAGAGAGAGAGAGAGAGAGAGAGAGAGAGAGAGAGAGAGAGAGATAGAGAGAAGGGGTAAGAGAGAAAGAGGGAGAAAGAGGTAGAGAGAGAGAGCAGGAAAAGACTAGAGCGACAGACATGGACAAAGAGAGAGGGGGAGACAGGTATGGAGATAGAGGAAACAGGCAGCAACAGACAGACAGTGAGAGAGAAAGAAAGAGAGAGAGAGAGAAAGAGAGAGAGAGTACAGGGGAAAAACAGAGTCAGACAAGGACAGAGGCAGAATAAATAAAAATAAATGAATCAGCTTTTATTGTGAGTGTGAAGAAATGTTGTTGAGTCCTAGCATATAAAGGGAAGAAAAATATAGATAAATAAATAGACATTAAATAATAATAAAAGATACTCCTAAATAACAAATAAGCACAGTGAATATTGGAATGGGAATAAATTAATTCTAATACTAAAGAATAATTCATGTTACATCAGACAGAAGAAACATCTTAATGTTAGAAATCTAAAATTATCTATTTCTTTGGTAGTACATAATGGAAAGATTAAAGTTAGTTAAAAAATGCATAAACCACCATTTCAAAAATAAACAGGGTTATATATCTTTGCTGCTCTACAGAAGTATCTCTATGAGATGACAGATTAATCAACCAAACCTTTTGCTTCTGAATCATGTGTTCAATGTCCCTGGCATCACCAACAGTGACCTTCTGAGACCTCAGCATGTGTTCCAACAAGGTCAGCCAATCACGGAGCTCACTGACTGATCTGTCAAACTCCAGCCAAGAAGAAGTTGCAGAAGGGGGGGCCTGGGTCCTGACTTCCATACGGACCTGAGCTTGCTTAACTGTGATTAGTTAGGGGAAAGAAAAACAAAATGCTATAAGATATGGCTGCAGAGGAAAACAAATTACACAGACAGTGTTAACTAACTGTTTATTCAGTCTAGATTACTAGAGGATCTCGATGACACACAAAACTCTGAGGAAAGGCCAGACGGACACAAGCAGACTGCTACTGGTAGCTTTAGTACTGGGACTCTTCACTGGCTGTGGAAGATGACTGAGCATGTATGGAAAAGTCCAGAGTGCTGTAATATTGGTTATTGACTTAAATTAGTCCAGATTGTCATCAATACCCTTCACACATGACTACAGGTGCTCTGATCTCCCTGTAATAGATCCATCAGTATACAACAATTGAGGTGCTCTGAAGTGAAATGGTCAAGCCATATGCCTCATGCTATGAAGGCCATGAGTTCATTACCAGACTGCGTTGTTCAGATCATGACTAATTTTTCTGGAGGCTCCTTTGGGGATATTACTGGAGCTATGGAGGCTGTGCTATGTGTGACGCTCTCAGCAGGCGTCTGACCATTTTGCGGATAGAGACCAAGCCAGCTGGAATAAAACAAGGTGCAATGAAGACAATGGAGTCAGTCTTCTTGCCTTTAACTCAATTTCTTTCAACAGTGACTAACTGTATTAGCATTAACTAACTGTCAACTTACTCAACTGCCTTACCCATTGTTAAAAAAAATGAAACATAATAACAGCCAAGTTTTACATATTTTCTTTTGTAAATTTGCAGAAAGATCCTCAGCTGATATACAGCTGCTGTTGCATATTATCTCTGTTGCTTTGTAAACCTGATATAACCACCGACTTTAGTTAGCTGAATCTATCTACTTGTTTAGATTTATCCCAGATGACGTCCTCTTAATTCAACATTTGGTACAGCATTAAAACAAAAAACCAGTGTGAAACGAAACAATGAGCTATGTGTAGATCCTATTTGTGACATGAAGCTACTAGGCATGTATTGATCCTATTTCCATTGACATGGCCCAAGAATGCTGTATGGTATGTACATTTGTCTATGCATGTTCTTTCTCTGCAGGATATACCTTATTGTTTCATTTTATATTTTACAAATCCAATTATTATTTGTATTTTAACTGATTTATATGTAAAAAGCTGCTCACAAAGTTTTATAACAACATCTGCTTACAGCAACAAGTCTTAAAACAGCTAAGCAACTAATAAGAGCAGTAAATAAAGAAACTTAGTTGAACAAACAGACCCGTGAGACATGGGGAGGCTAGTAAACAAACATATGCATTTATTTTCCATACATAAATATAAACCATCTGAAAAGGAAGGACCAGAACACGATTTTCAAACTTTAAACAACAAATATCACTTACATATACATCAACAGATTACAATCATACATTACTCTGTAATTTCCTTTTTATATATGTTTATGGGACTGTCAAAGGTCGCCTCTTTCAGTGTCCAGCTCTCGCAGATTATGTCAAATAAGCTACACTTTTATATTGGGCACAGTAGATATGAACACATAGAGAAGAAGTATAGTTGGTTGGTCCCACTGTGTTTATGTAATACACAGAAATGTGTGTTCTCTAATTTTTAACCCTCTCCTATGTCCTTTATGAGTGAAAGTCAATACCTATTTCTCATATCAGAACTAAACAACATACAAACCTTGATCCATAAGTTCCTCTACCACAGGTTCTGGTTTGCTGCTAAGATTCTTGGCAGTCTCTTTAAGCTGTTCAAAATCTGTATTCATCATGGCAATTTTCACCTGCAGACTGTCTGGTGTGGCCTCATTCTGATCTTTGCTTGCCTCCAGCATTTTCTGATAGACAGCATTGATCTGACTGACTTTAGCTTGTTTGCTTTCAATAGCCTCCTGGCAAACATCAATGGAAAATAGTAAACAAATATGTCTCTTATTACTTTTTCCATAATACATTTCAACTAAGAAAAACTGGTGGAAAAAAAGAATGATGAACTACTTTTTCTGCCATAGCGGCATATTGAGGATTTGGTTCTAAGTCTTAATTTTCTTGACCAGATAATATTCAGTGGGTAATATCTCAGCACCATACCAAGAGCCTTTTCTGGCAGACAATATTTTGGTGTCAATCTTATGAGGTTGGATTGACTACACAGCCCACATGTGGTCACACAAAATTCCACCCTCAAAGACAAGAGCTACAGGGTTAGCCGTCACATAGATTTATCTGCGTTGGTTAAGAAGGCTGATAAAATATCCACCGTATTACTATCATCACCATCTTCCACTTTTACCATCAAGTACCATGGGGAGGAATAGTTGACGCTCCAGCGCTTGACGGGTGGCGCTGAAAAGTGTCAAACCATGTGATTGTACAATGTCTTTGATGCTCTCATATCAGATATTCAGGGATGTTGTGTCAGTGTTGGTAGTTGGTGTTGCATTCCAATGAGATAGCTGAACCATTTAATCTTCTGTCTGTCCATAAATATGGCACAATGTGTTGATCCCATTGTTTATCCGATAACATCATTTCTTATTCGGTCTTGGATAATTAAGTTAGGAGCTCTTCTCAAGCACCTCATCTCACAGGTGTTGAATCTGCATATTACCAATTAAGTAAAATATGGTTAAACACCATAAACCCAATATGTATGTAACACCATACACCCAATATGACTATGTGGTAGGTTCAGAGACTTTAATTTGTTTTATACCGTTGTTGTTGTGTAACTCAATGCAGTTGTTTACTCCTGAGAGTCCAATACATTTCTTATCAAGTCAAATTTCTTATCAAGTTACAGATTTTCTGCCCCTGTTCCAGGGATCCATGCACTTAGATAAATAGAATCTGTGTTTCCTGGTGTACATAGATAGAATCTGTGTTTCCTAGTGTACAACACATAGATAGAATCTGTGTTTCCTAGTGTACAACACATAGATAGAATCTGTGTTTCCTAGTGTACAACCCTTTCTGTACCAGGAACTTGTTAATTAATTCAGTGCCGAAGGATTATATATCGAAAATGTGAATAGAAGGACTATATATCACCATACATGGGTCATCATGTTATTTGTTTTGTTCTGTAGTATCTTCTGCAATTTCAATGATCAATGAACAGAAATTTATATTATAGTACTTGTTCATTTGATTGTGCACCAAGTTTAGTCCAAACTTACCTTTCTGTCTGGCACTGAATCAGTGAATTTAACTTTTATGGAATTTACATTAAGAGTAATATATGTTTGCGAATTCAAATAAAAACAATATGGGACAGGTAGGTAGGGTGGGTTGGTGTGGATGTGTGTGTGGGGGGTAGCAATTAGAATAGAGTAAATTAATGTAAGAACATATTTGGAACAGATGGAACTAAGAAACATACATTATGTATGAAGTAACCAATATACACTTTCCATGTATTACTGGAGTCCTTAAGGGCAGCAAGGAATAGTAACTCTAGCTGTCATGCATGTCCTAATAGGAGATTAGGGAGGGTTGGCATGAGGCTGGGTACTTCATCCTATAGAAAATTTCAGCTGCAAAAACCAACCAATCATGAACAAGACTACAAAGGGGCTGAAGTGAAAAGGTTGACGGTTTGGACTTCCCTGGGAGAAAGGAGGAGGAGGAAGAGGAGGAGGAGGAGGAGGAAGAAGAAGAGGGAGAAGAAGAAGAGGGAGAAGAAGAAGAGGGAGAAGAAGATGGAGAGGGAGGAGGAGAGTGAAAAGGAGGAGAACAAGGAAGAGAAGAAGATCCAACCAATCATGAACAAGACTACAAAGGGGCTGAAGTGAAAAGGTTGAGGGTTTGTACTTCCCTGGCAGAAAGGAGGAAGAGGAAGAGGAGGAGGAGGAAAAAGAGGGAGAAGAAGATGGAGAGGGAGGAGGAGAGGGAAAAGGAGGAGAACGAGGAGGAGAAGAAGAGGGAGGAGGAGGAGAGAAAGAAGGAGAGGAAGAAGGAGGAGGAGGAGGAGGAGGAGAAGGCGGAGAAAAAGAAGGAGGAGAATAAGAAGGAAGGAAGGAAGGAAGGAAGGAAGAAAAATGAAGAAGAAGAATAAACACATCATAATTCATTTTGCACAAAATGAGTTAATATTTACTAACCAATGATACATGCAATATTTGTTAACAAGTCAACAATGAAACTATTTAATTACCATCTGTTCAACAATATCGCTAGCTGGCTGAGTCGGAGATGTGACTGTTCCTTTCAGTCTTTCTAGAACAATCTGCATATCCAAAATCCACTTCTGCATGTTGCCCACATCTTCATTTAAGTTTCGAACCTTTTTAATCTCCTCTTCAATTTGGCGAATTTTATCCGGGACTTCCAAAGTTACCTGCAATAAAAAAAAAATAAACATGATTGATATGAAGGTACAGTTTTTGGGAAATGTCATCTCAAGTTGGCACAGAATTTGTGTGAATTCATCATCCAATGCTGACATAATCCCGCATACCGCGTTAAAAACACAGCTATGGTCGATTTGGCAGCAGACTCCCATGTGTTGGGTTTTGTATAAAATAGTATCGGTGCTGATTGTTCAGAAAGCAATGGTAAACTACTGAATGTAAACTTGCCAAGAGATCACAAACAGCCCCCCCCCCCCCCCCCCCCCCCCCCAAAAAAAAGGCTGGGGTTGACTCTAACATCCTGTAATGGATATGAAACTAACCAACATCTAACAACTACTGAGTCCTGCCCTTTCTCTGCCTTGTATAGGGTATATTTTAAATGACTGTGGGGTTTTTGAAAATATTGCTGTTCCCAGTTTTTTATTTACCTTTTATGTTGCATGAACTCCACAGAGGGTGAATACAAAACATAGAACAGCAATATTTTCAAACACCCCACGGTCATTAAAAATACACCCTATATCTCTCAATGAAGTAGAGAACTGTAACCAGCTCATCACAAGCTCTTTGTAGATTGATTATGATAGATCAGCTTTTGCAGCTAAAGGCTTCTATGGGGTGAGGCAGCCATCACCATGCCAACCCTCTTGAGGTGACATAAGATTCTCCTTGAGTGATCCATACATAAGATTCTCCTTGAGTGATCCATACATAAGATTCTCCTTGAGTGATCCATACATAAGATTCTCCTTGAGTGATCCATACATAAGATTCTCCTTGAGTGATCCATACGTAAGATTCTCCTTGAGTGATCCATACATAAGATTCTCCTTGAGTGATCCATACATAAGATTCTCCTTGAGTGATCCATACATAAGATTCTCCTTGAGTGATCCATACATAAGATTCTCCTTGAGTGATCCATACATAAGATTCTCCTTGAGTGATCCATACATAAGATTCTCCTTGAGTGATCCATCACAGGAGACTGAATCAGTTATGGAGGGATCTGTATGCAATGAACCTTACACAATAACAACAAATGAAAACTGTAAATTGATTAGGGAAATTTTATGTAGACAGCCATGATTTCCTGGGCATATTTTGAGGAGCAACAACAAACTTCTCAATGGACAATTGCTTAGAAAATCACGAACAGCCAAATAATGCTGGTGTTGATTATGATGTCCTATAAAGGTATGGATCGAGTAGATGTGCATGTAACAATGTAACCCCTCCCCCCAAGAAAAAATTCTATCTAAAGGGCTTTGATAAACCACACAGATACAGATATGAACAAAATATAATTATGTGGAGATAACTTATGTCGACCTTATAAACAACAAGATATAATTATGTGGAGAGAACTTACATCAAACCTATAAAGAGATATAAAATATGCTCCTAGAAAAGGCCAGAATTGGATATACCTTTTTCCAGCCAGAATTGAGGTTGTCGATGTCCCTCTGGACATTCTTGCGGTCGTCATCGGTCAGCTTGGGGGACTGCATCAACTTAACTCCACTACTGTTGATGTTGAAGAGGCTAGCCTGCCTGGGAGCAATCTCATCTTCCCTGTCCTGAAATCAAATGCAGAATGGATCCATAAGTACATAAACAACATGTTCCTCTGGTTGTAACCAATTCTTTCTCTAAGTCTTAGAGTGTTAGAGTAGAAACTACTTTATGAGCTGCTTGTATTAAAGTTGTGAGTGAGTCCATCTTTGACTACTGTTTAAGTTTCTTTGAAACTTACACAATAACAAAAAATTGAATTTTTTAATTGATTACAAAAATTAGATGCAGAGGGTAAGGCTTTTTGGGCAGGTAATAAGTTCAAATGACTGACACCTTGCTGTCTTGATTGATTGATTGATTTAGGAACCGACATCACAGCATTCGGTTCCTAAATCAATCAATCAGTCTTGATAGATGATAGTTTGTAAAATGGAGTTATACCTCTCCATAACACAAAGCTTGGGCTGAATGTAGAGACCATGTGTTGCCCATGCAACATGATCCCTCTCTCAGCCTGTCTAGTATACTCCAGAGGAAAGGTAACACCAATATGTCTGGAACAAGACAAGCTGCAGAAGCTGCCGGATCAGCAAAGCAATGCTTTAACTGTCTGCCTGTAGGAGCTTCGAACCTAGACCAGTTGCCAACCAAGGCTTAGAGCCTGGTCTGCTCTGCCATAACATTCAGTCTTTAGGTTGCATTTCCTCACACTATGATAAGGATGCACCCTCTCAATTGCGCTCCTCCGCCCGAAGCCGTTGGCACAATGTGGGGTGTCAGGTTTGGTAAGCATCACCCAACATTCGGCGCTAACAGAAGCAGGTAGTACCATCTACAGTCATACGGTAGCATGTCTAACTAAGACCTGACTAAGTACAAATATAAGTGTGATAACTTAATGACAACTGACAAAAATAGATAGGAAAAGAGCAAGGGGATGATAAAATACCTGGATGGCTTGGCAACATGACATAATCTGGACAAGAACACAGACCTGACCCAGATGATGAGGAGGGGTTTAACCATTACAACCCATGCTTTTGGCATGGCACATGATGATGGTGTAAGTTTCTTTTAAATATTGAGCACAACCCACTACTGGCAACGCTGATCGTATTCTGGTATGAACCTAAGGCCTATCCACGTCAATGCGGATGTGGATAGGCCTTAGGTTCATACCAGAATACGATTAGCATTGCCAGTAGTGGGTTGTGCTCAATATTTAAATCTCAAATCCCGAAACAACCAAATAAGTTTCTTTTAACAAAAAATATCATATGCCCCTGCACAGAGCTAAAAATGTGTGCTTAGGGAAAGAAACACTAGCGCAGCTTAGATGGACCATTGGTGTTACACTGAGAATGAGCTGTTAAACTGTAGTAAAGCCGTAAAAATACAATGAGTATATCAAGAAAAATGAAAAGAGTAATTGATCAGCTTTACAAGAACACAATCACAAGAATGGACATTGCGGCTAGAACGAATACCCAAATATATACATAAAAAAGACACTGATATAACTACATTAATAAGCTACAAAAAAGTCGACACTTAGCATTTACAGGTTGGGTCCTGGAGATGTCTATCTTAGGACACAATCAACAAACTGTGTGCCATAGGGTCCTGAGGTTTGCTGACAGGAAGTGACACAATGAAGAAAGTGTAATAAAGGTATAAGTGTTGGAGGCAGAGGGAGATAGAAAGGTCAATCTCTATAGGAAAGGCACGAATGGGATGGGCACAGAGAAAAGAAAAAGGAGACTCCAAAAATAGAGACATGGAAATAACACACGGGTGAGGTATGATAGGATTAGATTAAAAATAAAATTTTAATTAAACTGGGATGGAGACAGACTGCACAGCAAAAGAGACTCCAACTTAAAAAATTAGGTGGTTTGCCAGAGCCTAGTCATCCCTTTCATGAGATGTGCAAGATTTAATATCCATGAATTGGATATCAGACATACCACAATAATCCCCACTGTTGAAATTCTAGACACCAGTTTATGGGCACTACTGTTTATGTCTAACAGATGTTGCCTTAACCTGCCAGCCAAGGGTAAGGCACTTTTACCGATGTATTTCAGCCATACCTTTGCAGATGGTAATGTGTGAATCACCAGACAAAAATGAAAGACATAATACTTTATACAAGTACAGATGATCTGATGTGAACCACAAGACATCAATGTAAGACAATACAGCTGAACATTCAAAAGCTACTGACCTTGACCTTCTCCAGTAAGGCTTCCAGGTACAGAATGTTTGGTCGGAGGCTGGACCCAATGATGTTCTCCGTCTCATCAATCCAGGAGAAGAGGTCATCCATCTCGTAGGTGAACTCAGTTGGTTCCACACTGTGTTCTTTGGTCCTGGTCAAATAAATCAACATATAATTGATGAGCTAAACTGGCACCAAGCACACATGATCAGGGATCTAGTAAACTATCTCTGGCATCTGTAATCAAATATATTGAATTCAATTAACTATTTCTTGTACAGAAGCTGACGAGGCCAAAATGGAGTACATGCTTCTTAAACTTCTATTTCAGAGGTCGACATGGCTGAATGTGGTAATGAATGTACCAGAGGTTTGTAGTTGCCAAGACATGATACCGTTATTGTGTCATTTACTGATGTGTGGTAGAGTTGCATGTGAATTACTGATATATAATTGGACTGACCTGTGAGTGATTGATGTGTGGTGTGAGACAATATGTGAGTGACTGGTGTATAAGTGTGTGACTAATTGTGCGTGAGTGACATGTGTAGTGTGTGACTATGTGGAGGTGACTGATGTTTAGTGCGTGATTAACGTTAGTGTGAATAATGTGTAGTGTGTGATTAACAATGTGTGAGTGACTGATGTATGGGTGACGTGTATGAGTCATTGATGTGCAGATAAGATGTGTGACAGACTGATATGAAGAGTGACTAATATCTCTGCAATTTATGTGTGCAGGGCTGATGTTTGCTGTATGGCTATCTACAGGTGAGTGACTTAACGTCTGAGTGGCTGTTGTTTGAATAATATTCATGACTGATGTATGAATTATAAAGTGTGTGTGACTGTCATCTGTATGACAGATGTCTGGACAACTGATGTGAAGGTGACTTACCTTCTCTGACGAGCCAGGATTTCTGAGCACAAAACCTTCCACCTCTGGTTGATGAGGTCCAGCTTGTCCCGAAGGTTTTCTGCGCTGATGGCTGAGGCATTGTGGAGGATTTCATCTCCGGCGGAGTTCATCCTAGTGACATTGCTTTGATTTTGCCGGAGACTCACTTCTAGTTCCTTGATGACACAGATAAGAACAACTTTAACAAAATGCCAATCATGATGCAAAGGGCTGTAGATCCAATGGTGTATTCAACTGAAGTGTTATTATGAGGGTCTTTAACATAAAAAGAAGCAAACAATATAACTGTATCAACCAATCCCACAGCTATAAGATAGGCAGTAAATCTGCTGCAACTGAAGGACAAAAAATAACCACAATAATTAACTTTCATTGAAACCTAGGCTATGTTTGAAATAGGTATAATATTTGTTTTATTTTTCTGAAAGAGTATAGGAAATGATGAGGATCTTCATCTTATAGTCTATGTCATGTGCGTTTGTTATCACGTCTGTCCACAGCCTTCTGTACCAAGTACAGCCAATCATTTCAAATACTGGTGTTCCTCCATGCCATGATACTAACATGTCTAGCATGTTCTCTCTTCCCCCATTCAAACCCATGGGTCGCAGGTGAGCATATAGGCACAATGTTCCTGAAGTAGAACGGATTTTAATTAAATGTTAATGGATCATGTTCTATCTCCCACTATTATCCACTGGAAAAATAATTATATACACATTATAATGTCCAGATTTTAATAAAGTGTCAGTCTGCTAAAATATTCTGTCAATAAAAGCACAACTTGGCATCTTTTATCACATGCTTAATCCTGAGGGAGTTCATACTCTTCGCTATTTATTTACCTTCCTATAATTCAATGTGGCAATTGGTCGGAGTCGTAGAAAGATAGAAGAGGAAGGCAAAGAGATAAAGTTCTTGACATTCTGGTGTCATGGCACATAAGGCTGACAGCACGCGAATGTTACGCGTCCTTGGAGATCACGGTGTGGGGATCATTTATCGTCCACGCTACCTGGCACGGCACTTGATGACGGTAATTCATAACGATTTCTATGTTCCCCAACTAGCGCAGATCCATTCGACCCACCATCTAAAAATTAAGTGATCGAATGCCATGGGTTGAATACTCGTGTTAAACGACTTCCCGTATCTGCCACTGGCTTATTATATACAGTAGTTGTCTTATGCAACACCTTTAAATCTGATATATAATACAACATGTCTGCTACCGTATTATCAACCTTTAATTCATAGCTGTAATTCACCACCACTTTCCTAATTTCAGTGTTTCATTTTTGTTTGGTTCAAACCTACTTCTTGTTTGGCACAGCATCTGTTAAGAACTCTCTGTCTCTTTGCCTCTCTCTCACTGCACCCCTCCCCCTCTCTGTCCTTCCCCTCTCTCTCATCTCTCTGGCTTTGTCCCCCCCCCCTCTCTCTCTCTCTCTCTCTCTCTCTCTCTCTCTCTCTCTCTCTCTCTCTCTCTCTCTCTCACACACACTCATACACAAATCCCTTGTTGCAAATAACACTTCCAACGTTTTATTTTTTAAATGTTAAATTCCCGTATGCATAATACAACAAACGAAAAATTCGTAAAGACTCCGACATAATAAATCCCACAATTTAGCTTCTGATACACGCCACACAGTCAAACAAAGACTACATTGTTCCTATTTGCTGGCGCCTTTTTAAAAAAAAGGAGGGGGGGGGGGCGGTGGAAGAGAGGGGGTGGGGTGGTACTTAACCAAACCTTGACAGACATCTAACAGGTACGTGGTGGTGAGAGCGAGCAGGAGTGTGTTCAATAGCCCCAGATACGACATGACGTTTTCTGTTAGTGTAATGGTACATTACAGTCATAGTGATCCATCTATCCAGCATTTATCCCTAGGAGGATGAGGGCTTCCAATCCGCACGTGTTGTTAAACGTAAACGGGTGAGCGGCACAGTTGTCCACATTAAGCCAAATATTCCACCTGGACTTCGTGAACTGATTAAATACCATAGGATGATAAATCGTCTTATTTCAACCTCCTGTAACTGCTATGGGCTTAAAAGTAAACTATAGTTAAAATATGAATGCAATAACTTTTCCTATACAGCTCCCTTTAATTTGATACCATATTAACAACTTTTAAGTCGTAAACTGTGATACTCCCCAACTTCCTATTTCCCGCCATCCATTTATGTTTGGTCCAAACCTAATTTTTATTTGGCACTGAATCTGTGAAGTTTGTGTTTATGTAGTTTACCCTGGACTTCTACAGAGAACATACAATGAGAAACACAGAGAACAGTGTAACTAGAAAGGTCATTGTCTGGAATGCACAAGCCAATAGAAATAAAGGAATTAACAGAAGAATAATATGGGGAAGACAAGGACAGAGCAGCTTTGGATAGCTTAGGATAGTGTAAACAATATACGAGTAAAAGAACACAAAGTATTGCTGTTTTAAAGAATACAATTACGGAAAACACGGGACGTTGTGGCGACTAGCCTTCATCAGCAAACAAATGCATTCACAAAACACAACATATATTCACGGAGAAGACACTGCAGTGACTACAATAAAGCATAGGAACGGGATGAGAAGAATGAAATGATGACAAAATGAGAACAATGAAAAGACAATGAAAATTTGAAAAAAAATAATGAACAAGTCCTTCAAGAAACAAATGAAGATCGTAAACTAATTAGAGTCATTAGACGTACAGTCAAAATTTGTAGGGCATGTTTTGCCCTGGCCATGCGGGTGTACGGGGGAATGAACAGGCTGATAGGCTAGCAGGGAATGCACCTCTTGATGGTATTTTGCCTATGGACAAGGGGGAGGTGGTCGTGCGCTTGTGGGACCAGGTGGAGAAGGCGGAGGAACAGATTGAGAACCCATATGTGGAAAGAATGAGATTGCGGGGGATCGGCAGGGGTTCTGGAAGAATCTCAAAACTGAGAGGGAAGACAAGGAGAACTTTTAATCAGATAGCGGTGGGAACGATTAGTAGTCTGACTCTTCGCTGGCCATTGAACGAGGGGACTGAGCACGTATGGGAATGTCCTGAGTGCAGTGATGTCGGTTCTTAACTCAACTCAACTGGGCATGTTATGAGAAGAAATGACTTGGAGAACTTGGTGACAACTGGCACGATCGAAGGGAAGAGACAAAAGGGAAGACTGAGAAGTAAATATCTGGATGGCTTGGCCACGTAGCATGGTCGAGACAGGAACACGGAGCTGATCCCCAACTCCGGCGATCGATTGAGATGTCAGAACATGACACCCCCCCCCCCCCCCCTTATTGGCATGGCACATGATGGAAAAAATATGTGATACGTATCCCAGGGTGTGATAATCTTAGCTAAGGATAGTAGTATGTTCAGATACTCGAGAGTCTATACCCCTATAAGGGATGATGGGCGAAAGAAGAAGTATACGCTGGATAGAATCGAAGCATTTGATTCTTGGTTGCGCCCTAGCTCTCTAACCATCTTCTATGATTGAAGACCCGAAGAGGTTGTAGAAAGCACTCCATTATCATCAATGTCCGAACGATTGTACTTGCTGCCTTTAAAAGATTAACGGAGAGAAAATAATCGACTTCATTACACATAGTTTTGCGTCATATAACGCGGTTTCACTACGCAGAACGACACGTGTTTGTTTTAAAGTTACATATCACTTACAGGACGTTGCAGTCAACACCAGCATTTTACTGCCGTTGTGGATGTCTTGGCAAGTTGCTGCTACGTTCAGTAGTTTACCATTGCTTTCTGAACGACTGGCTCCCATACCAACACGTTACAATCAGCGCGACACGGTCTTTTGCCAAATCGGCTGTGCTTCGAACGCAGGTAAGCGGCATTACGAATCACATTCGCAACGCCATCGCCAGGGAACGAGGTTTCAAACACTGCACAGTCATTAAAAATACACCCTATACTTTATTTTTCAAATTTGTTCTACATACAAAGACAAAGTGTAATGAGACTTTATAAACAAACTATAATTTAGACGGGGACTATGTTACAGAGCTATATACTTCCCTCCATTGTCAGAATCAAAAAGGGCGTACAAGGCATAGTACATAGTATAGCTTCTCGTCTGCTGTGAGAGACACCCGGATGTGACCAGGTCGTGATTCAGCACAAAATACACGGGCTGACGGGAATTGGACCTGGGTTGGCCGTGGCGAAGGCATCCTTTTGCAAGATGAAAAACATATTGACAAATAACATGATGTCAATTGCTATGAGAAAAAGAGTGGTGAGGTGCTACACAGAACCTGTACTTTTGTATAGATGTGAAGCGCGGACAATGAGCAGTCAAGCTGAAAAACAACTTATGGCGGTGGAAATGTGGTTTCTGAGGCTAATGCAGAGAATACCATGGACAGACAGAAAAACCAACGACCAAGTTCTACAGGAAACAAATGAAAATCGTAAACTGATTGGAGAAATCAGACGAGGACAGTCAACAATTTTTGGACATGTTATGAGAAGAAATACATTAG
Source organism: Cepaea hortensis (assembly GCA_963921405.1). Taxonomy (NCBI): domain Eukaryota; kingdom Metazoa; phylum Mollusca; class Gastropoda; order Stylommatophora; family Helicidae; genus Cepaea; species Cepaea hortensis. Next base: position 87,252,606 of record OY992886.1, read on the forward strand.
AGAACTTGGTGACAACTGGCAAGATCGAGGGGAAGAGAGCAAGGGGAAGACAGAGAAGTAAATACCTGGATGGGCTGGCCACATGGAGTGGTCGAGACAGGAACACTGAGCTTGTCCACGATTCTACGATTCTAGTGATCGAGTGAAATGGCGAAACATGACCGCCCACGCTTACCGGCATGGGACATGATGGATGGATGGTTGGGTGGTCATGTTGCCACCACGGTTATTGGCTGTTTCATGGTCAACGTACCTCAACCAAACGGCCAGAGGGAAATGAGTACTAGTGATACCTGGTCAGTCAGCGTGTTCGTGTTTAGTATATAATGTTCCCTTTATCACTAAAGACAATCTCCAGCGAAAATGCTACCTAAATATTTGAACTCTCGAAACTTTTACGTCAACGTTATGTGCTTGTTAAGTGGGCTTCATAAGAGTATCTGTACTTCGATGTTATGTGCATGTATGTTAGGTGGGCTTGCTCTTACACACACGAGTATCTTTTCTCAGATATGCAAACGCCTGCCACCTTGTGATCTGAGTCGATTTACAGGTCGAGTCGAGCTATTTCCTTGACTCGAATCCACGAATTCTAACAACGACGACGACGACGACAACGACGACGACGACGACGACGACAACAACAACAACGACGACGACGACAACAACAACAAATCTAATTATTAATACGAGCCAGGCAGTCAGAGGTAAATATATTACGGTGCTTACGTTTCAGAGCTTTTACGCCAGAGGAGGCGATGAAATCGTGAATATTTACCAAAATAAGCGAAAGATGTCATTCATTCATTCATTCATTCATTAGCATGTCCTTTGCAGAACCTCGCTCCCATAACAACCTTCCGGAAAACCTCTCGATCATAAGCAAGATGTCCCGCGTCCGATACACCCTTCTGGAGATCACCCGCCACATCCTGCACCCATCTTCTCTTTGGCCTTCCTCTTCCTCTCTTCCCAGGCATATACCCCACCATTATTGTTCTCTCCAAACTTTCATGACGTTTTAAGTGACCAAAATGTGTCAATTTTCTTTGTTTTATCGTCTTTAATAGCCAACCTTCTTCAATATTCAGCTCTTAAGTATGGATGCATTTGTTGTTTTTTCTTTACCCAAGATATTCGTAGAACTCGTCAATAACATTTATATTCAAAGGAGTTTATGCGCGGTTCAGCTTGTTTAGTAAGTCTCCAGGTCTCACAGGTGTATGTTGCAATGGGAAAGATGCATGCTCTTAAAAATCTAATTTTTGTACATCTGTCTAAGATGTACATTACACATTTTCTCGTGTGCGTTGCCACGTTTTATTTCACAACTACACGAGCTATTTCATGAAGTACATATACAATACCTTCACCCAAACACTGGTGTTAAGCATCTACATTTTCCGCAGCTAAAACGGACTCAGACAACCGCTTTAGAGCTGTCCAAATATAGATCCGTCACCAGCAGTTATTACAATCCTCCAGAAAGAGCTAGGATGTCACCCCATACCCAATCCCGAAATATCAAATATGTAACGAGCGCTGACTTTGCTGTAAAATCTGTCAACATACAAAGCCAGCAGGGGCAAAGTGTACTCTGTATTATTCACAAAGCCATACCGGCATATCCAATTAACCGCCCCGCCCGCCTTCACGAAGCGCTGTCAACATGTCAACATGTTCACTGTAAATGTGCATGTCTGTTATGTGGGGTGTCGTAGGACACCCTAGTCTGCCGACATTCTTCCGTCGTTTCTTTTTACAATGGTTTTCCTGACTGGGGTAGGCAATCATGTCTCTTCATAAACCTTGCTCTCTCAGTACTATTTAATAATAACATATTATAATTATACAATGCACGACGTTGCGATCAAAACAAAGTTGATTTTCTAGGCATATTTACATTCAGTTGCCATTGCTTTCTCAACGAGAAGTAACGTTACAGTCCAATTGACCAGTTTGTGAAATGAAACAACTACCCCGCGTTAAGTGTGTGTGTGTGTGAGAGAGAGAAATAGATAGAAAGGGAGGGAGAGAACGTACGAACGAACGAACGAACTTTATTTTCGAAGGGTAACAAATTGGGCACGCAGGCCCGTCTTACATTCGGCCCTTCCAATCACTCATCTTTCGTTCATCAGTGCATAGTGAATTCACATAGGAAAAAAACATTGCCAAATGAATGTTGTAAGCATAAACAATGCATGTTACCATGTTATGAGACAAATCCCCCACCCACCCACCCATCCCATATCCATCCGCGTGTCCCCCCACACACACATCCACTACCCAACCACACACATACCCATAGGCACATACATGACCCCATCCATCCACCCATCCCTCAACCCACACATCCCACACACACCCCCACATACACCATCTCCCCACACACACATACACATCTCCCACCCACCACACACATCCCCACCCACCCACACACAAACCCAGGCACACATGCATGCAACCACCCATCCATACCCACCCACACATCCCCCACCTTCACACATCTCCCACCCAACCACACACAAACCCAGGCTCACATGCATGCAACCACCCATCCATACCCACCCACACCCTCCCCCCACCTTCACACATCTCCCCACCCACACGCACACATCCTCCACCCATCCCATAACCTACCAACACTCACCCACCCACATATCCTCCACCACCACCCACACAGTCCCAACCACTCAGCCAAACACACATCCCCCAACCACATATCCAACACCCACACACACATATTCCCGCCAACTCACATATCCTGCACAAACGCACACACAAACCCCACATCCACCCACACACCCCGCACTTACACACATATCGCCCACCCACACAATCTCCCCCATCCACACATCCCGCACACACACATCCCCTCCCACCCCCAACCTACACACACTCACCCTCCCACACATCCTCCACCCACCCATCTCCAATCACAACCCCTTAACTACACATTTCACCACCCATACACACATCCTAACCCATCAGCACATTCCTCATCCAAAAACACACACCAACCACCCACACACACCCCACATCCGCCTTCCCACCCACACACACACACATCCCCACCCATACACATCTCTAACACACACCCACCCATTCCCGTACTCATCCATCAACCACTCACACCCACACATCACACATCCGCCCATCAACACATGCATCTCTCATCTACCCTCCCACCCACACACAACCCAACCAAACACACCTCCCCCACCCCTCACACATCTCTCCTCCCACACAACACCCCACCCATAAACGCACCCCCACACACAAATCCCCCACATGCATTCCCCATACACATCACCACCCACACATCTCTCACCCACACATCTCTCACCCACACACACATCTCCCCACCCACCCACACATCCCCCAGCTACAAACATCATCACCACCCAGACATACATCCTCCACCCACTCACATTTACCCCATCCAAACTCACACACTCACACTCAGAGAGAGAGGGAGAGAGAGAGAGAGAGAGAGAGAGAGAGAGAAAGAGAGAGAGAGAGAAGTCCCATTAGTACAGAAGGACGATATATCGCCATACTCATACTCAGGTCATCGTATTTGACTATACTATGTTTGGTCTTTAAACCTTCTTTCTTCTGGCACTGAATGAATTAAACAACTAAGCAAAAACGTTTTTTTCGGAAGAGCAAACGACGAGGCGAGAAAGGGTCATCCTAGTGTATTATGTTGTATTAAAATGGAAGGCCAAATCGGTCAACAATTGCCCGAAGAAGTCCGATGCGTCGGTCGAAAGACGCAAAAATATCTGCTCTGATGTAAACTGACAACGACGCAATAATGCAAAACACATTTAAAAAAAAATATTGGACAAACGAAGAAGAAGGTATACACTACATGTCTAATGCCCATAAGACAGATTTGTTTGGTGTTGTTACGTTACTTAAATAAAGTATCCGTGTACACACCTAAAGGCGCCCTGATTGTACGGTGCTAGACCCGTATTTTTATAGACCAATCGGCACTAGGTAAGTAATTTGTCATTTGGTCTGTATGGAGCCGGACACCTTAGTTTCCCTAGACATTTCCTGGTGCCCATATTAGGCTGAGTCGGGAGCCCAGCTCAGTTATAAAAATCCACCTAATTCAAGTTCGACCCCCCCCCCCCCCCCCCCCCCATGACCGCCGGGCCAACGTATAGGGTGTATTTTTAATGACTGTGCAGTGTTTAAAAATATTGCCGGTCCAAGTTTTGTATTCACCCTCTGTAAAGTTCATGCAACATAATACGTAAATACAAAACTTGGACCGGCAATATTTTCAAACACTGCACAGTCATTAAAAATACACCCTGTGTTACATTTACACTGTTGAAACATTTCGAAAGATGCAGAGGAGCCAGTGTGCTATTGTCGGGGTTTACCCAGACAGTGTGTGTCCTGCATTTATATCCACCACTAGACCCCGGATAGTATTACAAACAATCAGGTATATTATATTTTAATACAAAGAAGATGGAGATCAAGCATAACATCTGCAAAAACCCTACGAAGTGCAGAATGTGATACAGATCATCAGTTATTAGAAGCAGATCGGAAATTAAAACTCAAAAATCTTACCCGAGGACCAAGGCCATTTCGTTTTGACCTCACAAAAATACCGGATGCATACAACGTAGAAATGAGGAATCGTTTTGGGGTCTTGATGTCTGTACAAGAGGAAATGACACCTGATAAACTAGCAGTACAAGCTAGAGATGTCTTGATAACAGCAGCCAGTGATTTAATTCCGACCAGGACTAAACAACATAAGCCATGGATTACACCATGCACGTTAGAATTAATAAAACAACGAAGGGAACTGAAACAGAAAGGAGAAACCGATAACAGTAGGATGAAGTATAAATATTTAACACGAGAAATAAGAAGAAAAAAAAACACACAAGGACAAAAACCAATATAAACAAGATTGTTGTATTAAAATAGAGCAATATAATAAGAATGGACGAGATTAAGAAATGTTCAAAGAAATGAAGTTATTGACAAGAAATGTTCAACATCAATTAAATGTTATCTGTGACAAGTTGGAAAATAACAGAATCTAGACAAACTCTAGAAAGATGGCAGGAGTACTGCAGTGGAATGTATGATATGAGTGACTGTGAGAATAGGAATAATATACATGAACCAAATGACAGCAGAGACAGAACCTGAACCCTCATTAGATGAAATTGCATGGGCAATAAAGAACCTGAAGAATGGTAAATCACCAGGATGTGATGAGATACCAGCTGAACTAATTAAAGCGGGAGGAGAAGAAAGCATACAAATCTATCACGCATTATGTAAAAAGATATGGAAATATGGTATATGGCCAAAAGATTGGAAGAGAACTATCTTCATTCCAATACCAAAAAATGACAACCTGAAATTATGCACCAACTATAGAACTGTTGCCCTGATCAGTCATGTAAGTAAAATTCTACTAAAAATCATAATGGGAAGACTTCGTAAGAAAATTGGAGAAGAGATTAACGTGGTTCAAGCTGGATTTAGACAAGGAATAGGAAGAAGAGATCACATACTTAACATGTGTTTAATAACAGAGAAATGCAGAGAATTCAATGTAAACCTATTCCCATGTTTTGTGGATTATTCAAAGGCATTTGTCTGTGTACATCAGAAGCTTTGGGAAATCATGAGCTTTCCATCACAAGTAGTACAACTCATAAAAATGTTTTATCTAGACCAACAAGCAGCCGTTAGAATAAATGGCGAGACATCAGATTGGTTTGACATCAAGCAAGGAGTCTGTCAGGGCTGTGTGCTGTCACCCTATTTGTTTGACCTGTACACCGAAAATATAATTAGAAATGTCAGAAATGATATAACCAGGGAGCAATATGATGCCCTAAATATCGGTGGTCAAGAAATACCAGAGATTCGATATGCTGATGATACAGTATTACTATCCACATCACAGAATGATACTGTCAATAATATAATCTCAACCTAAAAAAAAAATAGTGAAAATCACAACTTATATCTTAACATAGCAAAAACATAGATAATGCATACAGATAAAACCAATATGGAGAAAGAAATATATGTTAATGAGGAAAGATTGGAGGTGGTGGAAAATTTTCAATATCTTGGGTCATTAATTACCAACAATGGTGACACAATGAAATAAATTAAACGACGACATCAATTGCTCTTCAAAGACTAAAGCAACTGAATAAATTATGGAGTGGGAAAGATATCTTATAGAACTACAAAAATTAGATTTTTAAGAGCATGCCTCTTTCCCATTGCAACATACGCTTGTGAGACCTAGACACTTACTAAACACGCCGAACAGCGCATAAATGCCTCTGAATATAAGTGTTATAGATGGATTCTAAGAATATCTTGGGTAAAGATAAGAACAAATGCATCCTTACTTCAAGAGCTGAATACTGAAGAGGGTTGGCTATCAAAGACGATAAAACAAAGGAAATTGATATATTTTGGTCACTTGAAAAGTCATGAAAGTTTGAAGAGAGAGAGAGAGAGAGAGAGAGAGAGAGAGAGAGAGAGAGAGAGAGAGAGAGAGAGAGAGAGAGAGAGAGAGAGAGAGAGAGAGAGAGAGAGGGGGGGGGGGCTGAGTTGTCTCGATGTATGATGTCGTCTCGAGTGCTGGAGGTCTCGGTGAGGGCCGGGACTTTTTCATGTGGACTTCTAGTAACAAAATTTCCCGCGGTCTCTGGTAGTGAGATCGGACGCCCGTGTGTATTGTTGCGCACGTAAAACATCCCTTGGCAGTTGAAAATTGAAAAAGAGTAGCCTAACGACGTTGTCCAGGCAAAATTTCGAGTTAAAAATCTACCCAAAGTATTTCAGGATCCTCGCCGGTACTAAGGAGTTCGTGTACTGAGCTGAGATTCTCCGGACTCAAGCTTAAGTTAGGAGTAGAACGGAGCACTTATGGGTAACACCCGTGTGCCGTGATGTTGATCCGTCGACTAAACTAAACTAAACAGGAGAGAACAATAATGGAGGGGTATATGCCTGGGAAGAGAGGAAGAGGAAGGCCAAAGAGAAGATGGGTGCAGGATGTGGCGGATGATCTCCAGATGAGTGTATCGGGCGTGATATGTCTGGATCGCTTTTGCCGCTTAAACAGGTGAAGATATTAATCAGTTTTCTGCCATCATTGTTTACTTCACTGATATATTCTGCCCAACCTGCAATATTAATATTGTCTTTCGTTCCCATTAATTATTTTTCTCCTTTAATATCAGACATCCTTTATTATTTTGCTTTCGTTCTCTAATTAATTAACCAAATTCTGCATAGCTTTAGCTTAACTATGTTTTGTATATTGGTTCACACATCTTATCGCAATATGTTCACTGGCCTCATTTAGCCACTGTGCATCCTGTTTTTTACCCAATATTTTTTAATGACTTCCGTCTATAATCCACCAGGAATGATATTTCGTTTGCAATCAATATGGACAAACTTTCGAATCATTGTTGAATTATCTCTCTTAATATTTGTGCTTCTGATTTACTTAACGTTTCTAGGAAATGTTAAACGTGTTGTTTTAAAGCCAACACACAGAACCCACTTTTAAATTACACGTGTGTGTGTGTGTGTGTGTGTGTGTGTGTGTGTGTGTGTGTGTGTGTGTGTGTGTGTGTGTGTGTGTGTGTGTGTGTGGTGGGGGGGGGTAGAAACACTAAAAAAATAGACAGCTGAATAGACAGAACAATCATCTCACCTCACTTCAACAATCAGCAGCATGTTGTAAAAAAAAAGAAAAAAAAAAAGAAAGATGTTTGTAAACCCCACGAAGAACGATAATTAATCTCTAGTTGTGTACGAGGTTTTATATTAGAGATTCGGCACAGTAACCTAACATCCGCTAACAAGGTGCCTAAAGCTACAATATATATATATATACACACATATAATTATATATAATAATTATATATAATTATTTATATATATATATATATTGTAGCTTTAGGATGTGGCGGATGATTTCCAGATGAGTGTATCGGACGTGATCTGTCTGGATCGGTTTTGCCGCTTAAACAGGTGAAGATATTAATCAGTTTTCTGCCATCATTGTTTAGTTCACTGATATATTCTGCCCAACCTGCAATATTAATATTGTCTTTCGTTCCCTTTAATTATTTTTCTCCTTATATATATATATATATAATAAAAACAACACTCATAGAAACAAAAATGGTGTATTTATTCTCATGATGTCGCATTTTTCTAATCCACAGGCCGAATAGGCAGGAGCCCAGACTTAATTTCAAAATTAGAAAACCACCCACAAAGAAAATATTTATAGCACTTGTGATTAGGGCATACACCCATATGTGATTCAAACGTGATACTAGAATACACATTTGTGATTCAATGTGATAACGGTACACACGTCTGTGATTAAAAAGTGACTCTGGCATATAAATGTGTGATTCAAAAGCGATTCTGGTAAATACAAATTTGTGGTTCAAAAGTGATTCTGGTACACATAAATGTTTGATTTAAAAGCGATTCTGGCATACCAAGTTCTGGTTTCTCGCAGATAATATTGAATCTGTGTTGAGTTTCTCCTTGTGTGATCTGCAGGCGGAGACTGAATCACTCATGGAGATATTCAGATATTCCCATGTAATCAAAGTGATCTTTCAACTAAACCAAATGAAAATCGAAACTAATCCAGAGCCGTACCAAATTCCTCCGTTGGACAAGAATATGAAACCTCTAGGGAACTGCAAACAAGAGTAAAAGTCAAGGTTCATTTTACACGCCTCAAGACACATTTGGTATATGTTGGTAAACCTATATTTTGTATAGACCAATCGGCACTCGTGGTCAGTTTTTGCGATGGTTATCTTTATTTATCAAGGCATTTCCTGCTGTCCATTTTAGGCTGGGTTGATCTCAGAGCCCAGGTCTACTTTAAAAATTCGGACCTACCCCAATGCGGATCGAACTCTCGATAACGGGGTGGCAGGAGAGTGCCTAGCCACTACTCTACAAGGTTCCTAATAAGAGGTAATAAACAGAGGTAAACTACCGGGGAAGAAGTTGGCTTCTCACGATCGAAGGAAAGGTGCTGTGATATTTGCGAGGGCACGAAGCAACGGGTACACGTTGTTCTTTTCCCCGAAAGCGAGATGGCAAATGGGCGGCAGCGTATATGTGGGATTAGTGCGAAAAACAACTCGAATGTCTGGAAACAGGGAACGAACGCACACAGGGGAATAACACATGGGGTTACAACCCGGGTGGGCTCGCCCCTAAAGAGTGTAGAGAAGATAAAGGGCCGAACAGTAAAAATCAAATCAAATCAAATCAACTTTATTAGGGTTACAAATTGGGCGCGCAGGCCCGTCTTACACTCGGCCCTTCGAATCACTCGTCTTTCATTCACCAAGAGCATTATACATTTACATAGGAAGAAAAATAAACATTGTGAAATGAATGTTGTAAACATAAACAAGGCAAATTACCATGTTATGAGGTCCATCTCCCACCTACCCATACATCACCCCACCCACACACACACACCCACCTACCCACACACACGTACACCAAGGGACACATACATACCCCACCAACCGACCAAACCCCCTTCCGCACATCCCCCACCCACACACTCTCCCCTCACCTGTTCCCCCAACCAAAACACACTCGCCACCCACAAACATTCCCCCACCAACCCACATCCTAACCCACACATCCTCTCCCCCAAAGTAAGTAAAGTGGAGACACTTCTGACGATAGGAAAACCTCCTGTGAGATTGAGTTGTTAACACTATTAACTAGTCAAAAATGCAATACTTCCTATGTACGACAGAAGACTGTAGTGCCCGGATGAAATCGCATAATCAACAATAACTAGCATTACACTAAGAAATAAATATTATTAACCATAACAAACACACGGATGATGCACAGACACTCATCACGTATCCTTTCCGAAAAGTAAGAATTACATTACCTGTGTAAATATCATATCCGTAATGCCATTTAAAATGGCCACTTTCCAAACATCATATATTATGAAATGATGACAGTAATTGTAGTTGTAGGGTGATCTATGAAGTAGCCAATAATTTCCAAGTTACGCTCGCAAGCCAGCTTATTATAAATGCATTGAAACACCGCAGCAGAGACGTTGAGAAAGCCGAATCGAACATGATTACAAATGCCATTATTGGTTGCTGGCTTACACACGTCGGCGTTTGTATTTTATGGGGTTGGGTACAGAAAGACGCATGCACCAAGCGAACGATGGGAAGGTATACTGGTAATTATAGGCAGGCAGAGATAAAGGTTTAGCTAGCCAGGTAACTATGTACATATTTGGACAAGTTGGCATGTGGCTAGATTAGATTCTTGACAGACAGACAGGAGGATATGTGTCTGTCTGTGTGTCTGTCTGTCTCTGTGGTGCGTGCGTGTGTATATGTGTGTGCGTGTGTGTATGCGTGCGTGCGTACGTGCGTGTTTAGGCAGAAGGAAAGACCGGCGGGTAAAAGAATGTTCACGTATTTAGAAAGGCAGACAGACAAACTGAGACAGCACATCCTGATACAGACAGACAGACAGACAGACAGATAGACAGGCTGAGAGATAGAGACAGACAGATAGACAGGCTGAGAGATAGAGACAGACAGATAGACAGGCTGAGAGATAGAGATAGACAGACAGATATAGATAGATAGATAGATAGATAGATAGATAGATAGATAGATAGATAGATAGATAGATAGATAGATAGATAGATAGATAGATAGATAGATAGATAGATAGATAGATACATAGATAGATAGATAGATAGATAGATAGATAGATAGATAGATAGATAGATAGATAGATAGATAGATAGATAGATAGATAGATAGATCTTACGTATAGCTCACAATATCAGAAATATATTATCATGTCTGACAAACTTTAGGAAATATCACCGACCAAGAAGAGAAATACAAAATACTGACATTCTGCGAGACCTGAACATCAAAGAAACCTGACTCATAAACAACAGCACGTCTCGGAAACAGAAATAATGAAGGACATTTTAACGTGACGGTGACTTGAGAAGAACAGGGATGGAAGGCGTGGTTTCTGGGCGTAGAGGCACTGGTTGACCAGCACAACGATGGACACGGGACACTGCAGACACTTAGGTCATGACGGGACATGAGGCCGGAGAAATGGTCAAAGATCCGGGCACTTCTCGGCCTGCCGTGATGAATGCGACGCTCTGAGAAGGAGCTACTACATGCTGATGATAATTTCACCATTTGGTTATATCTATAGGGTGTATTTTTCATGACTGTGGGGTGTTTGAAAATATTGCCGTTCCACGTTTTGTATTCACCCTCTGTGGAGTTTATGCAATATAACAGGTAAATACAAAACTTGGAACGGCAATATTTAAAAAAAAAAATAAATCCACAGTCATTAAAAATAAACCCTGTATTACTCCACTGTGAGAGTTACAACAAATAAGTTATAAACAACACGTTGACTAATGTATCACCACATCATTAGATTATAAATACTACACTGCTTAAAGAAACAATGCCACTTTGTTAGCATTACTACACGTTGAAGAAAGGCACAAATCATCCATGCTTAAAACACAGCATTGACAATAACAAACAGCCCGTCGCGATTTGCAATACACACATCCCCTTTATAAGAAACACAGCCTACAGTGTTATAACCTCATTCTACAAATCCGTCGCTCTCTCCCCCACCAAGCTGTAACGCTGCCATACATTCTCCCACCCACTTTAACATGCAACGCTCATTCATAAAACAGCGAGCCTTGCAGATCAGCAACGAGGCCCACAGAACAAACAAAACAGCATTATCTATTTTAGATTGCATCACCAAGTTGCTTTCTATGGAGTTTCATCATTCCTGTAGTTTACGTTCATGTGAACTCTTCGCAGCGAGGACACCATCACATCTGGCGTCAATATGGATCATCGGATCCATCGATGGCTTGTACTTAATCCGTTCACAGTTACTGTTACGTACTCCCACAAAACATATTATGTACAGAAAATCTCTTTAGAGAGCTTGTGTGAGAAATAACGTTTTCCTGTTTTTAACCAGACGCGTACATGGTCCAGTGATCGATATTATCAACACGTGTGAGTTCTCCATGGAATACAGCTACTGTAACAGATGATCACCATCGATTTCTATTTCTAGATGATCTCATCCTCAGCCGCCACTCCATTCCATCAGCTATGACCTCATCAATGGTTCTCACGAAAAGTGCTCTTGGTCGCCATGTTTCTCTTCCTGGCTGTTTTCATTTCACGACGTAGTGATCTTTTCATCTGCAGTCACGTCAGTCTACCATATCACGATTCTCTCGTTGGCATTTGATTGAGTTCTCGTTCTTTCGTTTATCTTGTCCCTTGATCTTGTTCGTGAAAATCGCGTTGATGTTGTTTTTTTCTTTTTTTCCCGTGCGTTCACTTCTTTCTCATCCACTCGGGTGAGTTATTGTGTTGACTGTTGCTTATTTTCCGTGACTGACTTAATGTACCCATAACATAACAAGCTCTGTCTTGTAAACAAAGAGTACGCCTGATTTTTTTTTCTATAAACTAGAAGAATATCTGACGTTTTCTATAAACATGCAGAAGGTCTGATGTTTTCTATAAACATGAAAGTCTAACGTTTTCAATGACATGAAGAAGGTGCGGCGTTTTCCTTAAACAAGGAGCACGCTTGATTTTTCTATAAACAAGAAGAATGTCTGACCTTTTCTATGAACAAGAGAATGTCTGACTTTTTCTATAAACAAGAAGAATGTCTGATTTTTTCTACAACAAATATTCTATAAAGGTGAAGAAGGTTTGACGTCTTCCTCTAAGCAAGGAGACTTTCTATAAACAATGTCTGACTTTTTCTATTAGTTAAAAAGTCATTTCTATTAATAAGAATCAGCTCTGAATTTGCCCGTTAACCAAATTACCACTAAATAACACGCTCGAATTCTAGTTTGAAAGGTGGGAAACGGGAGGGCGGAAAGAGGGGGGAGAACAGCTTGATAAGAGGTTCGACATCCGCCTTTAACCCGAACAGACCTGATACAATTATGAACAGTATACATCAACACAATCCGAGGATGCTATACTCAACCCAGCGAAATTCCTTCCTGATACTGATGTGTGGGTGGGACACCAGATCTTCTCACATACAGGCGAATAACATGGAGGACTCGTGTTAACGTTAAAAACCTGCCGGTAGTTGGAAATTGAAGCCAGCAGGCCGATTAGACCGAGGCTCAGGTACACCAACCCACACAAGAAAATAGAGAATGGTAATTCCAACATACACTCATGGGTTCTCACTGGTGTCACAAAGTTGGTGCACTTACTAGGATCTCTCCGTGTGTGATATATGGTAGAGATTGGAGCACTTGCTAGGATCTCTCCATGTGTGATATATGGTAGAGATTGGAGCACTTGCTAGGATCTCTCCATGTGTGATATGCGGTGGAGATTGGAGCACTTACTATTATCTCTCCATGCGTGATATATGGTGGAGATTTGAGCACTTACTATTATCTCTCCATACGTGATATATGGTGGAGATTTGAGCACTTACTATTATCTCTCCATACGTGATATATGGTGGAGATTTGAGCACTGACTATTATCTCTCCATACGTGATATATGGTGGAGATTTGAGCACTGACTATTATCTCTCCATACGTGATATATGGTGGAGATTTGAGCACTTACTATTATCTCTCCATGTGTGATATATGGTGGAGATTTGAGCACTTACTATTATCTCTCCATGCGTGATATATGGTGGAGATTTGAGCACTTACTATTATCTCTCCATGTGTGATATATGGTGGAGATTTGAGCACTTACTATTATCTCTCCATGCGTGATATATGGTGGAGATTTGAGCACTTACTATTATCTCTCCATGTGTGATATATGGTGGAGATTTGAGCACTTACTATTATCTCTCCATGCGTGATATATGGTGGAGATTTGAGCACTTACTATTATCTCTCCATGCGTGATATATGGTGGAGATTTGAGCACTTACTATTATCTCTCCATGCGTGATATATGGTGGAGATTTGAGCACTTACTATTATCTCTCCATGCGTGATATATGGTGGAGATTTGAGCACTTACTATTATCTCTCCATGCGTGATATATGGTGAAGATTTGAGCACTTACTATTATCTCTCCATGCGTGATATATGGTGGAGATTTGAGCACTTACTATTATCTCTCCATGCGTGATATATGGTGGAGATTTGAGCACTTACTATTATCTCTCCATGCGTGATATATGGTGGAGATTTGAGCACTTACTATTATCTCTCCATACGTGATAGATGGTGGAGATTTGAGCACTTACTATTATCTCTCCATGCGTGATATATAGTGGAGATTTGAGCACTTACTATTATCTCTCCATGCGTGATATATGGTGGAGATTTGAGCACTTACTATTATCTCTCCATGCGTGATATATGGTGGAGATTTGAGCACTTACTATTATCTCTCCATGCGTGATATATGGTGGAGATTTGAGCACTTACTATTATCTCTCCATGCGTGATATATGGTGGAGATTTGAGCACTTACTATTATCTCTCCATACGTGATAGATGGTGGAGATTTGAGCACTTACTATTATCTCTCCATACGTGATAGATGGTGGAGATTTGAGCACTTACTATTATCTCTCCATACGTGATATATGGTGGAGATTTGAGCACTTACTATTATCTCTCCATACGCGATATATGGTTGAGATTTGAGCACTGACTATTATCTCTCCATGCGTGATAGATGGTGGAGATTTGAGCACTTACTATTATCTCTCCATGCGTGATATATGGTGGAGATTGGAGAACTTACTGTGATATCTCCATGTGTGATATATGGTAGAGATTGGTGCACTTACTGAGATATCTCCACGTGTGATATATGGTAGAGATTGGAGCACTTACTGGGATATCTACATGTGTGATATATGGTAGAGATTGGTGCACTTACTGGGATATCTCCATGTGTGATATATGGTAGATATTGGAGCACTTACTGGGATATCTCCATGTGTGATATATGGTGGAGATTGGAGCACTTACTGGGATATCTCCATGTGTGATATATGGTAGAGATTGGTGCACTTACTGGGATATCTCCATGTGTGATATATGGTAGAGATTGGTGCACTTACTGGGATATCTCCATGTGTGATATATGGTAGAGATTGGTGCGTGAGTTAATTTCACTGACCCCGAGCACAAAATACTCACACACACCCCATCAATAGTTACTGTTTTCTGAACAGCCGGCACACATACCACTGAAATCAACGCAAAGCGATTTGCTTGCAAATCACCTGCGGCCGGTTCCAAAAATTCGACCAGGTATGTCTGGGAATTGTGACACTTCGTTCACTAACCTCAAAGTCACAGACGCCGAGCCAAGGGCAATACCTGGGTCATTTTAGGAACCGGTGAGGTTATATGTAAATGTAATTACTGCAACAAAGCAAACAAAAAGCACGCAATGAGAACGCCTCTGACATGATAACATATATCCCATAGTCCATGTAGGTCACCTAAGAACATGACACGAATCTTCTCCTCCTCATCTTCTTCAGCTAACCTCAGTGAAGTGTTGGGGGGAGGGGAATGCAGAAAACATATAAGGATCCTTTTGTGCGCTCTTTGGGCGGTGTAAGTTGGTGTTTCATGTTTCTGAGGTTTGTTCTTGATACTATCACTTCATCTTTTACGTGGTCTTCCCCGTGCTCTTTGTGATGTTTTTTTTTTTTTTTTTAGCTCGCTCGCTCTTGAACTAAAAGGTAGCCCATACATACATGTTACTTCTATTAGCACTGGACAGAATCTTGCGTAAGCAGGTGCTTTTCCCATTACCAGTGTTCACTCGCCATCAGGAAAACCCATTCCGACTTCAGAGGTACTTGTAATTTACACCCTCAAGTTCAGGACGAGAAGTCGACATTTAAGTCTAATTGACCGGTCTAGGGGTTGTCCCCCTTACGTCAGCATCAGCACAACGGTTGTTTAAGAACTAGCGCCCTTATCCATTCGTCCATGCTGACCTCCGTTGTGGTAGATGGTATCAAGACGTTTTTGTGAGGGACCAAACCATTTAATCTGTTGTTACTACGATTTGGCGCCCATTACCAACAGTAATCATCCAGAACGTATTTGTATAAACACATTAACATGAAAATACATGACAACAGACATGGTCAAGACAAGGCCAACACATCTCACCTTGTAGAGATCATCTGCTTCGTTGGGGTTGAGAGTATTTCTGGCTGTTGACAGTTTTGTCTCGGCTTTATCTAGCCATGACGTGATCTCCTTAGTTCCCGTGTCCAGCGTTCGCCACTGTTCCATTGCTTTGTGCCATTTTCTGTAGGGAGGAAAAGTCAATATTGGAAGCACGGAGATGCAATTGTAAGACATGTTGAGTTAAAAACAGCCATTTTTGTTCAAAGCAATGTATTCCCCTAGTAAATTTAAACACAAGCCACAAACAATAGGCTGCACGATTTATGGCCTCTGTCAAAATATGATACACTTCATACGATTTATATGTCTGCAGCATGCACTTGACGAGATTCGAGGAAATATACCCGGTAATGAAACGAGTAAACCACTTTTGTTAGTCTTTCAAATCAATGAACCACCAAATGAGGTTCATGAAAAAGAACAAGACATATATTTACAAAGGGACAGAAAAAAAAAGACATAAAAAGTGCACGCTACATCAGACACACCGAACTTCAATGTGTACTGACACGTCCTATAGTTGATCAGAATACATGACTTCCTTAATGGCGTAATTCCTGATCAGTTTTCAGTCAGTATCTGTCATTGTTAGTATCTGCTGATTCTTGGGCATCACCGCCTTCTTCACTTTGTATCTGTCTTTGTATGCTTTTTGTGTATCTCTCAGTTTGCTTTTCCTGCTTTCAACTTGGCCAGACCAATGTAAGAGGAGGAGGAGGAGGCGGGGGTAGGAGGAGGAGGAGAATGAGGAGAAGGAGGAGAAGGAGGAGGGGGAAGAAAAGGAAGAAGAAGAAGAAGAAGAAGAAGAAGAAGAAGAAGAAGAAGGAGGAGAGAGAAGAAAGAGGAGGGGAGGAAGAGGAGGAAGGAGTAGAAAGATGATGATGGAGAATAATAATAATAATAATAATAATAATAATAATAAGAAGAAGAAGAAGAAGAAGAAGAAGAAGAAGAAGAAGAAGAAGAAGAAGAAGAAGAAGAAGAAGAAGAAGAAGAAGAAGAAGAAGAAGAAGAAGAAGAAGAAAGAAGAAGAAGAAGAAGAAGAAGAAGAAGAAGAAGAAGAAGAAGAAGAAGAAGAAGAAGAAGAAGAAGAAGAAGAAGAAAGAGGAGGGGGAGGAAGAGGAGGAAGGAGTAGAAAGAAGAAGAAGAAGAAGAAGAAGAAGAAGAAGAAGAAGAAGAAGAAGAAGAAGTAGAAGAATGAGGAGGGGGAAGAAGAAGAAAGAGGAGGGGAAGGAAGAGGAGGAAGGAGTAGAAAGATGAAGAAGAAGAAGAAGAAGAAGAATGAGGAGGGGGAAGAAGAAGAAAGAGGAGGGGAAGGAAGAGGAGGAAGGAGTAGAAAGAAGAAGAAGAAGAAGAAGAAGAAGAAGAAGAAGAAGAAGAAGAAGAAGAAGAAGAAGAAGAAGAAAGAGGAGGGGGAGGAAAAGGAGGAAGGAGTAGAAAGATGATGATGATGATGAAGAAGAAGAAGAAGAAGAAGAAGAAGAAGAAGAAGAAGAAGAAGAAGAAGAAGAAGAAGAAGAAGAAGAAGAAGAAGAAGAAGAAGAAGAAGAAGAAGAAGAAGAAGAAAGAGGAGGGGGAAGAAGAAGAAAGAGGAGGGGGAGGAAGAGGAGGAAGGAGTAGAAAGATGAAGGAGTAGAAAGATGAAGAAGAAGGAGTAGAAAGATGAAGAAGAAGAAGAAGAAGAAGAAGAAGAAGAAGAAGAAGAAGAAGAAGAAGAAGAAGAAGAAGAAGAAGAAGAAGAAGAAGAAGAAGAAGAAGAAGAAGAAGAAGAAGAAGAAGAAGGAAGAGGAGGAGGAAGAAGACGACTGATTGTGTTTTTAATCTGTATATTCTTGAATCTTTCATAGCAAAAACAATGGCGAGACGATGACTGGTGACATGAACAAAATATGTATGCCAGGAAACCGGCTTTCAACAGCCATATTTTATTAACTTCCGATGCGTTGTGCACGCTAGATGTGTCTGTTGACCTCCATTATCTATAATGAATTTGTCATTACTGACATTAAGCCAGCGGTCTGTTATATTGGGACAGGGAAAAGTCAACTATCATCAGCAAGACCTTTTTTTTTCTCTAGCGCGAAGGACTCATTTTTGTGTGTGGATTAGCTTTCCGTATTATCAGTGTTCCCCCAAGTCAAGGACAAGAAGTTAACATTTTAGTCCAACTGAACGGTGAAGGGGTTGAATCCGCAGCCTTAGCATCAGCACACCGGAAGTTTAAGAACGCGCGCTCGTATCCACCCGACTAAATTGACCTTCGGAATGCTTTTGTAAAAAAACAAGAAACCGTTTTTCTAGTATAAACAACAAGCTCAATTTTTCTATAATAAACAACAAGAAACATTTTTTTTTTTTAAAGTGGTATATTGTTTTAACGCAACGCTTGTTTCTGATGTTCTGAGACGTCAGTTGTAGGGGAGACGGTAGAAATGTGATAAATCCTCCGGTAGAATATGTCAGGGGTTGTCTTTTTTCTTTATGAACAATGAACTCTCTTTAACGAGCTAATCACTGTGAACTCCACTGTAAAGCAAAGTTTTCCAATGAGGACATTATTCTCTCGGTCAGTAAGCCACAGTTTGCCCCACAACTTCAATACCTTTCGTACTGTTATATAATGTTGACGTAATGGCATAATGAGGTTACACAATGATATCAAAACTCGCTACTACATTATCTCATATAGGAAATGTATTGCTGTTAATTTGAAACAAGGCGTGACAAGCCATTCATACAGAACAATCGATTATCTTGTGCCTCATGTACAATTTGTAAGTGCACAAGCTTTAACTATCCTGGGCTTGAATACATTTTGTTTTGCTTTCGCTCGCTTTGAATTCAAGCGTAGTGAATAAACTCTACTTCTAGTGCACTGGACTGAATTTTACACTGGATTAGCTGTCCCTATTACCAGTGTCTCTCGCCATCAGGCGAACCCACTCCGACTTCAGAGGTACTTGTAATTTACATCCCCAAGTCAAGGACGAGAAGGCAACTTTTTAGTCCACCTGACCAGTGTAGGGGTTGAACCCCTTACCCCAGCATCAGTACACGGGATGTTTAAAAACGAGCGCTCTTATCCTTTCGGTTATGCAAACGAATTCGGTTGTCTGTGTCTTAGGGGTTAGTGAGTGCTGTTTCACAGTTCCCTGGCATACCGGGTTAAGGCTTCGAAATCAGCCGCAGGTGATTTGGGAGTCGATGGCTTTGTGTTGATTTTGACGGCATCCATACACATGTTACTATCTCTAGTGGTGCACTGGACTCATTTTTGCGTGTGGATTAGCTTTCCTTATAATCAGTGTCCCTCACCATCCGACTCCAAAGTGTGGATATACAGAAGAATGTGTTGTAGTTAATATTTCATGGAAACCAAAAACAGTCAAATACAGAGGTTCTAGATAAAATGGGTATGAAAAAAGAGTTGATGATACATTAACAAAAATGGCCAGTGAAATATTTCGGACACGTTAAAAACTAACACTCTTATAAAAAAAAACCATACTGGAGGATAAGGCTGAAGGCAAGCGAGCAAGGGGTAAACAACGATACAAGTGGGAAGATAACATCAAGAGATGGACGAACAGAAATCTGACAGAATATACAGTCACGGCGAGAGAAAGTGTTGGAGATCCATAGCAGCCAACCTTCATTGTGGAGACGAAACCTGATTGATTGGATTAAAAATACAATATACAAACCTGAATCGTCAAACCAGCTAAATGTATGTCATACCGTCTTGTGTCTGTATGTCAAACTGAATGGCTGCTGCCTGTCGGTATATCATCAGTTGCATGTACTTCACAGGACGTAGCAGTCAACCCCAGTATTTTGGCTGTTCGTGATTCCTGGACAAGATTTACGTTCAGTAGTTTGCCATTGTTTTATGAACGACGGGCACCTATACGTTAAAAAAAAAAAAAAAAACAGCATAGCTATGTTTCGAACCCGGGTATACGGGATTACCAATTGCGTCCATAAACTCTTCGCCACGGATACCGGTGGTGTCTGCATATTGACTAGTGTCTGAGCGTAGGTCTGCGTGTATACATGGCCGATGTGTACGTACATCTGTATATGTTTTATTAATAAAGTATGTAGTCTATTCTTCGGGAGGCTGAGTGGTCTCGAGGTATGGTGTCCGCCTCGAGTGCTGAAAGTCCCAGATTCAAGCTCCATTGAGGACGGCCGGGATTTTTTCACGTGGACTTCTAGTAACAAAATTTCCCCTGGTCTCTGGGTTGTGAGATCGGACGCCCGTGTGTATTGTTGCACATGTAAAATATCCCTTGGCAGTTGGAAATCGAAAAAGAGTAGCCTGACGGCGCTACAGGGCAAAATTTCGAGTTAAAAATCTACCCAAAGTATTTAAGGACCCTCGCCGGCACTGAGATGGGATTCTCCGGATTCAGGCTTGAGTTAGGAGTAGAACGGAGCACTTATGGGTTACACCCGTGTGCCATGATGTTGATTCGTCGACTAAACTAAACTAAGTCTATTCTATCAGTATGATCAGCGTTGTTCACATAAGTGTGCTTAATGCAGTTTCATTTTACATGCGTAATGCCGAATACAGACTACATATAAGCATGACAAGTGGTTGGAAGGTCCCAATGTAATGCAGACCCAAGGGTCCTATTTTCGACCCTTTGAAAATAAAGTATTTTTGCTTCTTCTCCACCTCTCTATGATTCTCCCTCCCTCCCCCCCCTCTCTCTCTCTGTTCGGGTGTCTTTTGGGTGCACTTAAAAATGTAGCTCAGAACTACGTTAAAAGGCCATTACATCTTAATACCATCGTCCAATACCGTATCCCGTACATAACATTTCCCCCCTAGCCATCTTTCTCCACAATCTATCTGACTACTATAGTTTTCTAGACATCTGCCACAACTTTCCTTCTTGGCAGCGACCACACCGGTCGATGGCCGCAGCCATTGTCTCTAGAAAAGAGATCCGTCTGCCAATGGCAGTGAATTTAAGTCTATAATCAACAACTAACTGTCGGTTGCACTCAAGCTCAATCCACGATCTGCTAACATGGGTTCACGTTACCTTGTTTGAGAGGTTAAACTTGTACTACAAATTATCCTGTTTGGGAGTAACTAGGTACTATAAATTACCCTGTTTAGGAGGCTAAACAGGTACTACAAATTACCCTGTTTGGGAGGCTAAACAAGTATCCCAGATTACAGATAAGGGGGGGGGGGGTGTATGCTAAACGACTACTTCGGGTTACTCTATATGGGGTGCTAAACGGGTGCTCCACCTTGTCCAATGGTGCCCCGTAAACTAGAGGGAGAAGGACGTGCTTTGCTTCTCCTTAAATAGAGGGGTCTCTTGGTGTACGGACGTACCCACAAACAACTTATTTACAAGCTCAATTTTGGGAGCACATTTCGGACCTTGATTCCAACACTAAAGCTAATAACTGAAAATCCCAAATGCGTGCCTGTAACAAACTCAGATTATCAACTGACTTGTAGAACTCCCGAGATAGATAACGAGACATTGTGTGACTTAATCTGAGATTGTAGGGCCTCATCTTATGTGGTAACTTTACGTGGAGCGCTGTATATTAAGAGTTAAGGATTACTGTAGAGATGATCGTCGCCTGTCTATATATATTCTTGGTAGCCGTCCGCCTATATATTATCCAGGAATACAGTCCGCCTGTATTTCCAGGAATGCCGTCCGTCTCTATATTCCAGAAACGCCCATCAGTCAATATTTTCCCCGGAACGCACGTCCGAGAATCTCCGGTACCCGCCTTGGGATGCTGTGTCAATTAGAGGCGTACTGGCCGAGAAAATAACCTGTATCAGCTGGGGATTGAACACAACATTGTGTGTCCTAAGGCAATACACTAACCATTAAACTAAACACTAATTTAAAAACAAGAAACCCCCGTTTCCCTTAAACTCAAAATACCTTCTTCGACTCCGGCTCTCAAAAAGGCGTGAGACAGCACGAGAACTACTTTCTCGAACTCTTCCGCCTCGCGGAAGATGACACCAGACTATCACTTTATTCTGGCAGACGTTTCCTAAATTTGCGATTGGTCTCATTAACTTGAAACAATTTCTTGGGCAGATTGCCCAATATTGTGGATAAATGATAATGATCATGACTCGAAGTACGAACCGGCTATGGGACTGTGATATGATAGAGCCATCACAATTGGTAGGCCCCAATGCGCGGAGAAATAGGTGGCCAATTAGCGGACGACGAACGTAGGCTCGATCTCTCGTCCGACTGCGTTCGACAATGCTACAGAGTTCGTGCACTGTGTCCTGGGTTTTCTTGGATGATTTATGTGCGGAAACTAGGACACGTGTGGGGGTAGCCATGTGAAATAAAAGTGTTTCTTTATAAATAAAACAAAAAGCGTACACTAACATAAATCATGAGATGATCAGTATCATTACGGGACGCAGAGGTGTTTCCAAGGCACCAGGGCTAGGTTCTATACTGGCCAAGATCTATTCACGCGTCCTCGCCGAGCGTCCTGGACAACAGGTACCTTTGGGGTCCTGGCTAAAGTCAGTAGGATCGTTGATTCCTCAGAAGTCGGAGAGTGTCTGCCTGCACTGCGAGGAACCACCAGTCTGCACACCAATAAGCCAGACATGGGACAACGGATACTCACGCGAACCTCAGTCCGGTATGACATCACACTGATGTTGGACAACAGGATGTCTTCGTTCGACATACAGGACTTCACGCTGGAGTTCACAGCCAGCGAACGCAAGCAAGCAAGCGTTACTCATTATAAACATGTCATGAACATGTCAATTAGTAAATTAAGTAAATGACCTGTTTATAGACATACTCATTGCCATAAACATGACAAGTATGTAAATTACCTGGTTATAAGCATAGAGGTGTATTGGGTAATGGTGATAGCCCCATATTCTATACAAGATTTAACACTCAATGGGTAATGAGGTCAATACCACGTCAGCTGCTACCTTTTACTTCCCATGAGTTTCCTGGCACCCATTTGAGGCGTTCTCCCTGGCCAAGGCGTTAACGACATTGTTCGAAATTCCGTATATCCACGTGGGGAGAACAGCAGCTGCGAGAATCGGCAGCGGTTCGCGCCGCCCTAGTAACTTACAGGGGTATGTCAGCCGGTCGTTCAGAAAGCAATGGCAAACTACTGAACGTAAAACTTGCCTTGTACATCAACAGCAGCTGAAAAATGCTGGTGTTGACTGCAACGTCATGTAAGGGATATGCAAAATAAAATAAAATAATTAGAAAACAAATTAGGCTGGATGGACCGGAGAGAAAATGTAAAAAATAACAAAATTAACAACTTCGTCACGATGGTTAAAAAAAAATAAATCCATGACATATCAACATGTATTACTATTTTAGTGTAATCAACAAACACCACTTACTCTATAAAGTCTGAGTTGCTGGGGATGGTGATACAGCCGTGAAGATCTGTTGCCATCCTCATTTTGATAATAACAACCATGAATACACGCGCATATATTAAAACACAGGGATAATAATAATAATAACAAGAATCGTCGAAATATCACTAATTTTCCGTGCACTAAACACTGCCATGATGAATAGTCGTATAGTTATGGCGACGATATAACCTCCGATCTTCCTTGAAATTAGTCCGTTAGTGAAACTTCACAAATTCAAAACAATGTATTCTCTTAGTGAATGTAAACATAGAAACCACAAACAATATGTTGCCCGATTTATTGCCTGGCATATTTCACTGCATCTCAGGCGCATACTGCAGAGTTATGTATCACATGAAGTGAATAAGTGAATTATACTTTGACTGAACTAATTAAAACACATAATCATTGATATTGTTCGAGTGTGGCGCATCTTAAATTTGCGATTACAGTGGGGATAACTATTGCTCTACATTTAAACAATAGCAGTCACTATGTTTTAAGAATGTCAGCCAAAGTTAAAAGTTAGTTGCATATCCTTTACAGGACGTAGCAGTCAACCTCAACATTTTTGGGCTGTTTGTAATTCCTAAGAAAGTTTACGTTCAGTAGTTTGCCAATGCTTTCTGAACGACCGAAACTCATACCATTATATGAAAACCAACGCAAGGCGGTCATCTTTCAAATCGTCCGAAGCTGTGTTTAAGAACGTGGTATGCGGGATTACAAACTGCACTTGTAACCCCTCCACCACAGAACAGGCTCAACCAAAGTATAATTCATTTATTCCCTTCATAGGATATGTAACTCTGAAGTATGCACCTGTCGGGATGCAGAGAAATATGCCAGGCCAAAAAAATCGTGCAACCTATTGATGTGGCATGTGTTTTTATTACACATTCATTACACAGCGACCACACAGAAACAAGGTATAAATCACACATGCACGTTTATGCCGCTGATTTCGGTATATACTAAACAACAACAAAAGTTAGTTGCATATCATTTACAGGACGTCGTAGTCAACACCAGCATTTTTTTTTTGGCTATTTGCGATGTTAGCAAGTTTACGTTCAGTAGTGTGCCATTGATTTCTGAACGACAGGCATCCATACCATTTCGTTAAAAAAAAACCAACGCAAGGCGGTCTGCTGCCAAATCGCCCACAGTTGTTTCGAACGCGGGTATGCGGGATTATAACCTCTTCACCACGGAGCAGGTACTAAACAATAACTATATATAAAAAATAGTATAGTTTTCCCATAACTAACAATAATGTGTCAGAACTACTTCACTGCTGCATGCATGGTGATCACATGTAATAATAATAATAATAATAATAATAATAATAATAATAATAATAAGAAGAAGAAGAAGAAGAAGAAGAAGAAGAAGAAGAAGAAGAAGAAGAAGAAGAAGAAGAAGAAGAAGAAGAAGAAGAAGAAGAAGAAGAAGAAGGAGGAGAAGAAGAAGTCCCGGAGCACTTTTTTGTCATGGGTCTCTGATGTGTTAGCGTCACAACATTTTGTAGGTCGGAATGTTCGGAGAAATAGGTGTCCAATCCTTCCCTCACTTATCAGGTGACGAGTCCGGGCGTCGAACACGGAACGGAGTGTGCTCATGATATTAACAGCGGCATTTGAATAAACGCAGAACTAACAACGTGTCGGAATTTCTTCATCTCAGCGGAGGTATTGATCACACATGCTTCATGCTTTTCACAACTATCATTTTCATTACAGAAATAATAATATGCTTAATAGGTAATCTAAGAATCGACGTTGCTGCCTCGAGTCATTCCCACACTTGCTACGTCCCCCTCTTCAAAGGCCACAGACGAGTTGCCATGGTGATTATTCCAGCAGCATTTGAATAAAAGTCCACCTGGCTTTCTCCTCTAGGCTTTGAGCTTCGTCCACACCTTCTACTGCTGAAGTATATGCGCTTATCTATATGTTCTTTGAACCATATTTTTACTTTTGCACGATACAACGCTGTAAATATGTATAGGAACAATTCTACGTTGAGAACTCACGATGAATGTTATCGACGCTTTCAGGTATTTCAGATACTTTTCTTCACGCAGACACTCACATAATAATAACCATATTTCTCAGTTCCTGCGTCACCAATTGACAGAACTCATAACTGTTTCCATGTAAACGCTTCCGCCAACCTGCATTGGTTACACTTTGCATGATTCACACCTACACTTTCTATGTCTCACAGCTAACATTTCTATGTCACACATTTTCCACGTCTCACGCTTTCTATATGTGACAATTACACTTTTTGTATGTGCCCTCATACTTCCTATATGTGACAGTTGTACTTTCCATGTCTCACAGCTGCACTTGATATATGATAGTTACACTTTCTTTGTCTCACGGCTACACTTTCTATATATGGTAGTTACACTTTCTATATGTGACAGCTAACCTTTCTATATGTGAGTACACAGATAAATAGCACAACTCTGAAACAAGTTAAAGAATTCAAATACCTTGGAAGTATGATCACAGAAGATGGCAGATTGGACAGAGAAATTGAAATCAGATGTTAAATAGCTAGTGCACTTACATATCAACTATCACCCTTACTGAAACATCCAAATATACCCATGTCCGCAAAACGACAGACAATAAACAGCATATTCACACCAACCCTATGCTACCAATCTCAAACTTGGACTTTATCCAAATCACACTTTCGCAAAATCAACACCTGCGAGATGAGATGCCCGAGGAGAGCTGCGAACTTAACAATCAGAGACCGAGTAAGAAATGCTGTTATCAGACAGACTGTAGGATCAACACCTTGTGCCACATTTATTGAAAGACAGAAGATCAAGTGGTTTGGCCATGTCGTTAGCATGCAACATCAGCAACCACCATCACTGGCCTTACATCTAAGATCATCTGCGACAGAGACCGTGAGGAAGTCCAAGAAGAAAATGGATTGACGACATCAAAGACATTGTACAACCACACGGAATGACACTATCCAGTGCCGCCCACCGGCGCTGGAAAGCAAATTATTCCTCCCCACGACGCTTGACGGCAGAAGTGGAAGATGATGATGATGATGATACCTTCCATATGTGACAGATAAACTTTCTTTATGTGATAGTTACACTTTCTATATGTGACAGCTAAACTTTCTATATGTCACAAGTACACTTTCTATGTCTCACAGATAAACATCATATATGTGACAGCTACACTTTCTATATGTGACAGCTACACTTTCTATATGTGACTGCTACATTTCCTCACAGCCACACCTTTGTCTCACATCTACACTTTCTAAGTCTCACAGCTTCAATTTCTTTGCCCCACAGCCACACTTTCTATCTTTTACAGCTACACATTCCATGTTCCACAGCTACATATTCCATGTTCCACAGCTACATATTCCATGTTCCTCAGCTACATATTCCATGCCTCACAACTATAATTTTCATGTGTCGCAGCAACACTGTCACATAGAAGTCCATTGCGAAAAAGAAAAAGTACGAGCCTAAAATTACACTGGTACTGTGATGCTAATCGTAAGTCCACAATCAATTTCTGCTGGTAAAAAATGCTCAGACGTGTAATGAACTAGAAATACAAGAATGAAAACGTGAACCAATTCACCAAGCTTGATTTCTTACAATAAACAGATCCATATTTTATTTAAATACCACCTCGCTCCCTCAGCAATGTTGATAAAACAATAAAGTACTAAAGCACTCTACAACAGCACCAATGAATAGCTGATACAAACACACGTGACCTCAAGGTCAGTTAAAAGGTTAAGAAATATCAGCCAACTCAAAGATAAATTCGAACCGTTACTTCTTGTTTACGTCACTTGTGTACAATATTACATCTATTGTATTGTATTGCCACTAACTGTCTAAAATACAGCAACAGTACGATGAAAGAGCAGCGATTCGAGGATGATGGTGAGGTACCACAAGTGATGAAAGTGAAGAATCATCTCATCTTCTTGCTCGTGTGCCTTGTGGTGTCGAGGTGAAGAATAAATAGCGGGAGACTGCCCGAATATGAAGAGTATTTCCTGCAATATATCTTTGTGAATGGAGGCGAGAAAAAGCGTTCTTAACTGTTATATCGTGCCAATCCTGATGTGCGGAAGTGAATCACGGACAATTAGGAGACTAATGAGGAAATATGTGGAAGCAATGGAGATGTGGCTTTATAGAGGAATGATGAGAACACAATGGACGGATAGGACGAACAAGGAAGATATCTTGAAAGAAGTTCACTCACAAAGAGAATTGGTTACTGGCATCAGAGGAAGACAGGTCGACTTTGTCTGGTCACCAGTGGAAAGATGAATTAATCGTGACAAAAGGAAAGTGGGAGAGCGTAGAGGCACGGGCAGACGGAGAGAGAAGATGGACAATTTGCGACTGGCAATACACTTTTCGTGAAATTAATATGATGGTTTCCCCTTGTTTTCCGCCTGAGTATATGTACACAAGAAAAAGACACAATATATACGAAAGAAAAAGACAATGTTCTTTGGTCATGTAATGAGAAGACAAACAAAGGCAAATACCGAGACGATTGGGAGGGTTCTAGAAGCAGGGGCTGACCGACAGAAATAATACTGGACGGCCTAAGACGGTAGCATGGAGGAATATCATCACTACAGGAACGCAGTCTGAGGAGATGATATATGAAAGCCTACGCCATTTGTCATGGCTCATAATCACAACGCAGATAATCAGGATGTGTAACTCTGCACACGTCTGCTCACACGGATCTCCAATGACAGAATCAGAAGGCGGGCAATGACAAGAATAGAATACAAAATTCGAAAAAAAAAAATCACTACTGTAACAATCAATACCAAGACGGTGAAGACTTTCTTCTGTTTTATCATACACGCTGTTTTAAAGAGAATTCCCGCGGTGAATGGTGTGCAGTCGTCTTATTCGCACTAACGTCCGGAACGGATCCTCTGCAGTAGATGGATCGCCCGTGTGATACCGGAATCCACAAGGGAAGCCAAAAACAGCGACAAGGTAATTTACCATGCATGCCGTAAAGGGCGCAAATGAGGGATGGGGTGAGATTAGCTACCTCATCGCGAAGGAATCTCGTGTACAACCCTTCCTGTTTAGAACTGGTTATCCATCCATCCATCCATCTATCTCGCTCGCTCGCTTTGAAATGAAGCGTAGGTACAAACCTACTACGACTTCTGAGATACTTGTAATTTACATCTGAAAGTCAAGGACGAGAAGACAAGAATTTAGTCCAATGACCTGTGTAGTAGGGGCTGAACCCGCTATCACGGCATCAGTGCAATAGAATTTTAAAAGCCAGCATTCATATCCATTCGGCCATGTTTACCTCCATTGCAGATTGCTAGTTTGTATATTCATGTCTTCATGACAATTATAACATTCATATAGTCCTGATTACAATTTAAATAAACAGACACGTGTAGTGCTATGCGTCTGCTTTTCAATATTGTGTAGGTTATATAATATAACAATGACAGACTATTCAAAACAATGCGTTCCCTTTTAAGTTGTAACACAGGCGGGTTCCAAATGTTGCTGTATGTAGCCGAGGCGCGGTGTTGGGGTGAGCGCCCAACATTGCTCAAATACCTCAATGGCTCGTGAATACATAACCTATGCAGCAAAAGTCCAACTCCTGGCCTTCACGTGGCGGGCCTGTTTAAACTAACAGGAGAAGGGGCGACGGCGAGTCTCTGGCGCCGGAAAATAACCAGTATGCTCTAGATGTGTATGCACGGACATGCATGCGCAGACAGGCGTGTGCGCGCGTACACATCTACACTCGAGTGAGACCACAGTCTGCTCTAGCAAAGAAAGGTGCTGAAGACGGAGGCAACCAGCCAAGAGGCGCACCACAGAAATCAGGATGCCACGCAATCACGCAAAATGGAATATGTCGACTACTGCTAATCGTTATGGTGCTCGCCCTGCTTTGGACCCCCAGGCAGGTGCAGTGCCGGGCCCTATGTCTCGAAAGGGTCCAACCCCAACTACTGGAGGTCCTTCTCAGATGTCCTGTGGAGCCAGGGGACATGAGAATAGGACGACTGGCCATACTAAACTAAGACTTAAAATAATGCACTGGAATGCGGAGGGAGTCAGCAACAAAAAAGTTGAATTAGAAAACATCCTGGACAAAGAGAAAGTAAGCATATGTTGCTTGCAAGAAACTCACCTCAATGAAAATATAGCCTTCAAAATCAGAGGCTACCAGTGTTACCGATCTGACCGAAAGAACAGGCGAAAAGGTGGGATACTGACCCTTGTAAGAAATAACATCATGGCTTCCCAAATCAAAGTCTACATGGAAGGGGCTGAGTATCAGACACTTAAACTTAAGACAGGTAATACAGATCTACATCTGATCAATTACTACTGTCCAAGTGACCGCCCACAGGCACTGGACACTCTACCACTAAAAGAAAAAATGATTGTGTGTGGTGATTTCAACAGCCACTCGCAGAGCTGGGGCTATGATCACATGGACCAGAGAGGAGAGAGACTGGAAGACTGGCAAGATGAGAATAGATTCATGTTGATTAACAAGCCGTCCGACCCACATACTTTCTACTCGAGATCATGGCACTCTTCAACTACACCTGACCTGGCTTTTCATTCACCAGACCTGGAGTGGAACATTACACGAACTGTTGGGAAACAACTTGGTGGCAGTGACCATCGGCCAGTCTTTCTAACCGTAGAAAATGAGCTTGTAAGTGAAAGCAGCACCCTCTCGAGGTGGAACTACAAGAAAGCAGACTGGGCAATGTACAAGCATCGCACCAGCATACTGGTTAGAAACCTGAACACTGAGAAAGACATAAATAAAGCAGTTGAAGAGTTTGGGAAATGCATACTACAGGCAGCGCGAGAAACAGTACCAAGAGGAGCCCGTAAACAATATAAACCCTACTGGAGTAGTGAACTGGAACAGTTGCATAATGATGTTGAAGTGTGTAGAAAGCAAGCAGAGGCCACACCCAGCCAAGAGCACCACAATAAATTCCAGCATGCAAAAGCCAAATTTCAAAGGGCCAAGCTGCAGGCTAGACGGAAAAGCTGGCAGGAGAAAACGGAGTCTCTGAACTTTGAAAGAGACACAAGGAAATTGTGGAAGCTAATAAAACAGCTTAATGACGAGGGCACAGGGAGAAACTCAAAAATTGCACTACATAAAGATGGAAAAATCTTAACAAGAAAGCAAGCAGCTGACCATTTTGCGGACTCGTTCGCACAAGATAGCAATATCAAAATTAGTCCAGAGAATCAACAAGAGATTCGAGAGAAACGACAACATACAGGACAGAAGGAAATAGTACATGAGGTTCTGGAGGCATCCATCACAATCAGCGAACTGGAGCTAGCCATATCAAAACTGAAAATGAGAAAGTCACCAGGAGCTGATGGTATCTCCAATGAAATGATCAGGAACCTAGGAACAGAGGCCAAAACAAAGCTGTTGCAGATCTTCAATAACAGCTGGACCTTAGGCAGTGTTCCACAAGCCTGGAGAGAAGCAATCATGATACCCCTCCTAAAATCAGGGAAAGATGGTTCCATTGCCTCTAGCTACAGACCAATTAGCCTCACCAGCTGTCTCTGCAAAACACTGGAGCGCATCATCAATCACAGACTGCAGTGGTACATTGAAAGTAAAAACATCCTTGTGCCACAGCAGGCTGGCTTTAGGCAGTGCTACTCTACGGAAGATCAGACAACCTACCTCTCTCAAGAAATTGAGGATGCATTCCAAGAGAAGAAGCTGGTGCTTGCGGCATGGATAGATCTGAAGAAAGCCTTTGACAAAGT
The DNA here is from genome assembly GCA_963921405.1 of Cepaea hortensis. Taxonomy (NCBI): domain Eukaryota; kingdom Metazoa; phylum Mollusca; class Gastropoda; order Stylommatophora; family Helicidae; genus Cepaea; species Cepaea hortensis. The sequence goes on from OY992886.1 coordinate 87,284,222, forward strand.
CTGGAAAGAAGGTCTGATGAAGAAACTGAGAAACTGCAAAGTCAATGGAAGAATGTACAAATGGGTGAAAGCATACTTGCACAACAGAAGAGCCCGAGTACAGATAGACGGACTCAAGAGCAAGAAAGTACTACTGCGTCACGGTGTCCCCCAGGGCGGAGTCTTGTCCCCCACACTTTTTCTAATCTTCATCAATGATCTTGTTGCTCACCTACCGCATGGAATTAAAGCGGCAATGTACGCCGATGACCTGGTTCTATGGAGCACAAATGAATATGCATCAGTGGCCACCAGATTGCTACAAAGAGCTGTAGATACATTTGCTGCATGGGCAAATAGATGGTGTGTCAGCATAAACACTGACAAGTGCAGCACCACCCTATTTACCCTCTCTCCAAAACAAAAGGCAGGGATCATCCAGATAAATGGAACACCCCTAAGAGAAGATAAAGAACCAACATACCTTGGAGTAACATTTGATGGCAAGCTGACATGGAGAAAGCACATCAACAAAGCAGTAGCAAAAGCCAGAAGGAAAATAGCCATCCTGAGAAAGCTAAGTGGAACCACATGGGGAGCCAGTACGAAAATACTTAGCAAAGTTTACCAACAGAGCATACGACCACACCTGGAATATGGGTCAACTGCGTGGTGTTCAGCATCAAATACCACACTACAAGAGCTGGACAAGGTGCAAAATCAAGCACTTAGAGTCACCACAGGAGGGATGAGATCAACCCCTATAGTGGAAATGGAGAAGATGGGGAGGACACAGGCACTGAGTGAGCGCAGAGATACGAAAACGCTAATACAAGCAGAAAAGTTCCTCAGCTTGCCAGGCCACCCTATGAAGAACAGATTTGAAAACCTAGCTATGGGGCGGTTGAAAAGAAGTAGTTTTATCCACCAGGCCAAACGACTCTGCAGAGAAACCACTGATCTGCCCACAGTTGGTATCCCCCTAACAACTATTCCAGAGCGAACTCCATGGAAAGATGAGCATAGACTATCATTACAAATCCAGACAAAAGTGAGAGGAATATTTGACAAGGAAGAACAGAACAGTGTGCAGCGCAGAACAGCCACTCTCAGCTTCCTTGATGAAGAATACCCACAGGACCTCTGGATCCGAGTCTACACAGATGGGTCAGCACAAAATGCTGTTCGAAATGGAGGAGCGGGAGTGTACATAGAATACCCAAATAATACTAGGGACACAGCCAGAGTACCGACAGGAAAGTACTGCCATAACTATGATGCCGAAATTGAGGCAATCAAGATAGCAACAGAGAAATTACTAAATAACAGCAATGGTACACAACCTGTGGTGCTACTAACAGATGCAAAATCAGTACTCGAGGCGCTCCTCTCTGGGAAATTGCCAGTACTAAGGACACTACTTTCTGAACTTAGCAGTCAGCATAAAGTCACCATACAGTGGATACCATCCCACTGTGGAGTACCCGGAAACGACACAGCTGATCAATTGGCTAAGGAAGGAGCCAAAGAGGAACAGCCTGATGTGCCCGTTACATACCACCAAAAGAAAAGAATGATCAAATCAGTCAGAAAGCCACCAAAACCTGCTCAAGATGACTACCACATTATGGACAGACCAGAACAAGTCATTATTCTGCGCCTCAGAACAGGACACAATAGATTACGCAACCACATGTATACAAAATTCAAGATTGGTGAAACAGCCATGTGCACATGTGGATTGGCGTCGCAGACAGCAGAGCACATACTCCAAGACTGCCCAAAATATAACATATCTAGGCAAACCTTCTGGCCTAGAGAGACGACGGTGGAAGATAAACTCTATGGACCACTGTGTGAACTGAAAAAAACAGTTCAATTCATGCAAGAGACGACATTGCAGATATAGACATATTTCAAGCGAACGAAAGAAGAAGAAGAAGAAGTAACACAGGCGACATTAACATAATATTGCACGATTTCTTGCCTGTAATGTGCCACTGCATCTCGTCAGGTGCATACTGTAGAGGTGTATATCAAATGAAGTGGACAAACACATTTTACTCTGGCTGAAATACTAATACAAGGGGAATTCAAGTCAAAACCTTACAAGTGTGTCATAAATTACAATAACCATGTCACTGACTTGTAACCTGTCAATATTGTTGTTAAGGATGTCAAGAGGGTTCAGCACGTGACATCACCGTGCAGACGAACACGGTGACGTCAGAAGGACAGTGTAAAGATGGTCACCGCACTTTTGACATGCACCAATTTAAAAAAATAAAAATCCGTGAAGGGGTGAAACGTATAGAAATTCATCGGCGAATGAAGGTCTAGTTTCCACTAGACCACCGATCACCGGGAGCTCCGTGGCAGAGTTCATGCTTTGTGCGACGCTTTCCGCGCTGCGGTCAGAGACTGAGCCATATGGGATAAAACTCCGGTGCAATAAAGTCGACCCTGTCGATTTTTAAGCGACTTTTTTTGTAAGGCCCAGTATGGTGATGCATTTCTGTCAGTCTAGCAAGTGTATGAATGGAGTAAGAAGTTTCAAACCGGAGTGACTTCTGTGATAGACTTTTCGGTCGGATGAAGAGGTACAGCAGGTGGTGAATGAGTGGTTACACACGCAACAAAGAGAATGTTTTTCTATAGGAATCCAAGCACTTTATCGGTGGCGGAGGACTTACATTAAACGCAATGATTACTACATCGAAAAATGATATATTCGGAATACTAATTTTATACTCTAGATATTTCTGTCGGAATATTTGTA